>CM075990.1:2350579-2360579 GCA_038087875.1 Malacoraja senta | reverse complement strand
CACGGACTCGGTGGGCCGAAGGGCCTGTTTCTGCGCTGTATCTCTAAACTAAACTAAACTAAATGTACATGATATGTGATAAACGTACACAGAAAAATCTATTTATTTTTAAAAACAAGACATGCACAGTATGAAGTGTCACCAAAAATGATCAAAATCTAATAAGACTTTATTTATTATTAAATAGCAGGTCCAGTGAGGCAAGGTTCCTCCACTCCAGTTTAAGCAAGTTGAGCCATCATCATTGTTTGCATGTTGTAGTGGGAAACAACTGCAGATGCTGGTTTATACCAAAGATAGACACAGAGTGCTGGAGTAACACAGCGGGTCAGGCAGCATCTCTGGAGGACATGGACATGTAATGTTTTGGGACCTGGTAACTGATGAAGGGTCCCGACCTGAAACGTCACCCATCCTTGTTCTCCAGGAATGCTGCCTGACCCGCTGAGTTACTCCAGCACTGTGCGTCTATCATTCACATGTTAAACCATTGTTTCTCCAGTGGTGCTGCCTGGCCTGCTGTTACTCCAGCACTTTGTATCTTTTTCTTGTTGTAAACCATCATCTGCATGTTCCATGTTTCAACATGTTGACTGCTCCATTGTGAGATCTCCTCAAGGAATGCCCACTTTGAAGGTCTCCTCCGCTCTCTCCGACAAGAGTTCGGCAGCACCCCCTCTCTCTGCTTCCCTTCTGTGATTCCTACTGCTTTCAGAGTCTGAAGAAGGGCCCCGACCTGAAACGTCACCTATCCTTGTTCTCCAGGAATGCTGCCTGACCCGCTGAGTTACTCCAGCACTTTGTGTCTTTTTTTTTTTGTAAATTGGCATCAGCAGTTCCTTATTTCTACATATTAATTGTTTGCAGGCTTGGTAAGGGCCTGTCCTACTGTACGAGGTAATTCAAGAGCAATTCTCCCGAGTTTTCCCCTGATTCGAACTCGGAGAATGTCCGCAGCGGGCCCGTGGGAGTTCGTGGATGTCTCGTGGCGGCTCGTACGAGTAAAAAGTAACCATTTTTTTTCATCACAAATATTTTTTTACTCGTGGACATTTTTCAGTGTTGAAAAAACGTCACGAGTTTACCGGATTTCCCGAGTACCTACCGTTATCATTACGAGCCGCTACGGGACATCCACGAACTCCGACGGACCCGTTACGGACATTCTCCGAGTTTGAATCAGGGGAAAACTCGGGAGAACTCTTGAATGATCTCGTACAGTGGGACAGGCCCTTTAGTCTTCAGTAAGAGTGGCTGGTTACGTTCCAGCTTGGATTGGTAGCAGCTCTGCTGAAGACCACTAGAAATTACAGAGTTGTAGATGTAGCCCAGTCCATCACACACACCACACTCCCCACCATTGTAGATGTGGCCCAGTCCATCACACACACCACACTCCCCACTATTGACTCCATCTACACTGCACACTGCCGCGGGAAAGCAGCCAACTTAATCAAAGACGTGTCCTTGTCCCACCCCGGTCATTCCTTCTTTTCCCCGCTCCCGTCCAGCAGAAGATACAGAAGCTTGAAAGCGCGCACCGCCAGACTCAGGAACAGCTTCTTCCCCTCAGTTATCAGGCTTCTGAACGGTCCTTCCGTAAGACAGGGTACTGTCCCATTCACCTCTACCCATTGTGGACATTGGACTTTGTCTGTGGAACTGATGCGCTACAATGCTGAGAAATGTATTCTGCACTCTGTATCTTCCCCTTTGCTCTACCTATTGTACTGGAGTTTGGCTTGTATTGTATTTATGTATAGTATGATCTGATTTGAGTGGGTAGTGTGCAAACACAAAGCTTTTCACTGTACCTCGGTGCACGGGACAATAATAAACATCAACCTACATCGACTGATTGATTACAACACACAGTGCTGGAGTAACTCAGCGGTTCAGGCAGCATCTGTGGAGAACATGGATAGGTGACGTTTCACAGAGTGCTGGAGTAACTGGAGTCTGTCTTTTTTTTAATTTTTGTCTAGTTAAATGTAGTTGTTTGTGGTTTTTTATATTGTTTTTAACTGTGTATATGTGGGGGGCGGGGGGGAGGGGGAAACTTTAAAAAATCTCTTCCCTGTATGGAGGACCCGACCTTTCTCTGTCGGGTCTCCGTTGTCGTTGCGGCCCAGCACCGTGGAGAGGCCTCCAACCGGAACGACCTGGGGCTCCAGTCGCGGAGCCTGCGGACTACTCACCATCGTGGAGCTGGCCGAGTTCGGAGCGTGGAGGAGCTGCGGTGACGCGCGGCTGTGACCCGACCCCGGAGATTCGGAGGCTACAGCCGCAGGCCTGGTGGACGGTAACATCGGGAGCTCGCGGGTCCCTGGTGGGAGACCGCTTTTCGGCGCTCCCGCAACGGCAACTTCTCCCGCCCGAGTTGCGGGGTTGAAGATGACCTGGAGCTGGGTCTAACATCACCCGGCGCGGCTTTAAGGGCGGTGGGACTTGCTAGCGCTACCGGGGGCTCCAACATCAAGACCCGGAGGGCGGCCTTGGATCGCCCGGCGTGGCTTTAATGACCGCGGGACTTATTTTCCATCGCCCGCGGGGGCTCTGACTCTGACATCGGGAGGAGAATGGGGAGTACAGGGGAGAGATAAGACTTTGCCTTCCATCACAGCGAGGAGGAGATTCGCTGTGATGGATGTTTGTGTAAATTGTGTTGTGTCTTGGTTCTTTTTACTTGTTTGTATGACTGCAGAAACCAATTTCGTTTGAACTTCATTTGAGGTTCAAATGACAATAAATGGTATTGTATTGTATTGTAACTCAGCGGGTCAGGCAGCATCTGCGGAGAACATGGATAGGTGACGTTTCACAGAGCGCTGGAGTAACTCAGCGGGTCAGGCAGCATCTGTGGAGCGAAGGAAATGGGCAACCTTTCGGGCCGAAACCCGGAAGGAAATAGGCAACGTTTCGGGCCGAAACCCTTCCGGGTTTCGGGCCGAAACGTTGTCTATTTCCTTCGCTCCACAGATGCTGCCGGAACATGGATAGGTGACGTTTCACAGAGTGCTGGAGTAACTCAGCGGGTCAGGCAGCCATCTGTGGAGAACATGGATAGGTGACGTTTCACAGCGTGCTGGAGTAACTCAGCGGGTCAGGCAGCATCTGTGGAGAACATGGATAGGTGACGTTTCACAGAGTGCTGGAGTAACTCAGCGGTCAGGCAGCATCTGTGGAGAACATGGATAGGTGACGTTTCACAGAGTGCTGGAGTAACTCAGCGGGTCAGGCAGCATCTGTGGAGAACATGACGTTTCAGGTCGGGACATTTCTTCAGGCTCGGAAGACGTCAGAAGAAGGGCCCAAACCAAATCATCCTCTATCCATGTCCATCAGAGATGCTGCCTGACCTGCTGAGTTTAGTTTAGTTTAGAGATACAAAGTGGAAACAGGTCCTCCAGCCCACCGACCAGCGATCCCCGCACACTAGCACTATCTACACACAATTTACAATTTTACTGCCAATTAACCTATAAACCTGTGCATCTTTGGGGTGCGGTGTAAAACCGGAGCATCCAGAGATTAATTCATGTGGTCACGGGAGAAACGTGCAAACTCCATACAGACAGCACCCAAAGTTGGGATCGACCCGGGTCTCTGGCGTTCCAGCAACTCTACCACCATGCTTACTCCAGCTTGCGGTGCTGGCTCGAAGGGCCGCATGGCCTACTCCTGCACCGATTGTCTAATGTCTATTGCATGGTGTTCAATGCAAGATTCTAGCATCTCCTCGTGTCATCTGCTTGATTGCTCAGGTTATTTTTATTCCCGGCAAGCGTCAAGGTTAATGAACGCTGCAACGAACGGATCAACACGTGAGAAAGTGAAGAGTAACCTTCCATGAACGAGGGTCCCTCGCTTCTAAAATGAATGCTTCTCCAGGTTTTCTAAGTCTGTGTTTAGCTCAGCCTGGTAGAGGGACAGGTCTTTCTCTAGCTGATCCTGATTGAAAAAAGGAGGGGGAGGGAGGGAGAGAGAGAGAGAGAGAGAGAGAGAGAGAAATGAAGAAGAGAAATGGGAAGTTCAGTTTGAGCAAATGAAGCCAACGGGGCCCAGCATGTTAAAGAAGCCACGTAGACCAGGGCAGGGCAGTTGAGAGAAGAACTCAAGAGTTACACCACAATCCAAGGGTCACAGCGCTGAGGGACCAAACCCAACATCAACGTTGAGAAGCTCCCGTCAAACCCACACGCAACAGGCAACGCAACTTGATTCTTTTATAATTAAACGTTTCAATGAGCTAGTGGGAACCAAAACTCCCTGATGGAGACATTCCCACTCACCCATGTAACCCATGTATTGATTATGGAAATATCACGTTGAGGCTGGTGGGATGGATGGGGAGATGAAGTGCAACTCGTGCCCCAGCCCTCAATATACATGGTCTGAGGGTTTCCCTGTACAGATCGCTCATCACTTGACCCATTCCCTCCCCTCCCAGTGAGGGACCATAGACTTGTCCGTGGTCTGCCCACACTTCACCGCAGACTGGTATGGACTCAATGTGGATGTTTCTCTGGGAGTTGAGAGGTCTATTCCTCCTGGTTTCTACAATGAGCCAAACATCTCACGTTCCAACTGCCCGCACCTAACTCACAAGCCCACCTTTCCCCGCATAGGTCTTTAGTTAAGTTTAGAGATACAGCGTTGGGAACAGGCCCTTCGGCCCACCAAGACTATGCCGACCAGCGATCACCCATTCACACTAGTTCTATCCTAGACACTAGGGATAATTTACAGAAGCCAATTGACCTACAAACCCGCACGTCTTTGGAGTGTGGGAGGAAACTCAGGAGTCACAGGGAGAACATGCAAACTCTGTACAGACAGCATCTGCAGGCAAGATTGGACACGGGTCTCTGGCACAGTATGCCACGGGAGCGCCGCACGGATGCTGCGCGGGGGCCGAGTGATTTAAATACGGCTGGTCCCACGTGCTTGCGGTAAGTAAAAAAAAAGGGCGGGCCGACTGCGATGACATCGGCCCGCCGCACGTGACTCACAAGCGGCGGCTGTGGCGGCGGCCGTCCTGATCGCGGCGCTGTAGCGGTGGCTGTGCCGGCGGCCGTGCCGCACACGTGCCTCACTGGCGGAGGCTGTGGCGGTGCAAGTTCGACGCACGGCGCTCGAGCCACACTGGTGGAGGCTGTGGCGGCGGCCGTGCTGCACTCGTGCCTCACTGGCGGAGGCTGTGCGGTAGGGACATATTTTTGAACAGTGTTGGCTTTATTTTAGCACCGTGCGGTGTTGGGAACAACGCCGCACGGCCCCGGAATTGTGCGTTCTCACGAGTGCGCGGTCTATGGCGGCCCAGGAACGGTAGACTCTTCCCGTTTCGCCGCCAATGACCGCAGACTCGTGAGACAGGCCTTTAAGACAGAGCCTTTAGGCAGCAACTCTACTGCTGTGCTGGGAGGTTTCCTCAATAGATAGGATGCAATCACAGGGTCTTTTACCAAGGGTAGGTGAATCAAGAACTAGGTTTAAGGTGAGAGAGGCAAGATTTAAAAGGCACCTTAGGGGAAAGTATTTCCGTGTAGGAAAGAACTGCAGATGCTGGTTTAAATTGAAGGTAGACACAAAATGCTGGAGTAACAGGCAGCATCTCTGGAGAGAAGTCTGAAGAAGGGTCTCGACCCAAAACGTCACCCATTCCTTCTCTCCAGAGATGCTGCCTGACCCGCTGAGTTACTCCAGCATTTTGTATCTATCTGGGACATTCTTTCAAACAGGGCGTGGTGGGTATATGGAACGAACTGCCAGAGAGGGTAGTTGAGGAAGGTGGTAGAACATTTAAAAGACATTTGGACAGGTCTAATGTTTGGACAGGTTTAGAGGGATGTAGGCCAAGCGCGGGCAGGTGGGACTAGTGTATGTTGGTCGGCATTGATAAGTTGGGCCGAAGGGCCTGTTTCCACACTGTAAGACTCTGTGTCGATGTTACAAGGAACGGAATCCTCTCTTAAATGTGGCTGAGCTAAGGCAATTTAGTTTAGAGATACAGTGCGGAAACAGGCCCTTCGGCCCACCGAGTCCGCACTGGCCAGCGATCCCCGCACATTAACACCACCCTACACACACGCGGGACAATTTACATTTACACCAGGCCAATTAACCTACAAATCTGTACGTCTTTGGAGTGTGGGAGGAAACCGAAGAACTCGGAGAAAACCCACACAGGTCACGGGGAGAACTGTACGTGGGGCGTACAGAGTCAGGATCGAACCCGGGTCTCTGGCGCTGTAAGGCCACAGCACTACCACTACGCCACCGTACCGCCCCACGTTCAAACCTTCACAGCAGGGACCACTTATACACAATTGCCCCATGCACCACAACAAGCACACGGCAACAACATACGGTGAATCAATCTGCGATGGTCTTGGAAGCAGGGAGTCAATGCCAAATGCAAATGTTAAAAAGAAAGGAACCAAACAGAAGTACAAATGCTCAGAGTCGGAGATGCAAAACATGGAAGCCTGACAAACCAGCCTCTGAAAGATAGAACTTCACCCCAGCCTGGGTCTCGTGGCTCCGTCTTTCAGAAGCTGATGGGTTGCAGCGTCTGAAGGGTTAATGCTCTTGGACAAGGCATGGCCACACAGCACATCAGAGATACAGCTACACAAGTTACCTTCCCATCCTCTAAAGTAAGGATGGAGCACTCGCCCGGTGCATAATCCCAGATCTTTTTTGGAGGCTGATAAAGAGCAAAGGAGGAAATGAAGAGAGCAAGTCAACACAAGGAACAATCCACCCAAGGGTAGACACATCAAGCTGGAGGAACCTAGCGGGACAGGCAGCCTCCCTGGAGAGAAGGAATGGGTGACATTTTGGGTCGAAGCCCTTCTTCAGACGGTCTCAACCCGAACCGTCACCCATTCCTTCTCTCCAGAGAGGCTGCCTGTCCCGCTGAGTTACTCCAGCTTTTTGTGTCTATCCTCGGTTTAAACCAGCATCTGCAGTTCCTTCCTACACAATGGACCCAAGGGGGTGAAAATCCCGCGGCCAGCTTTCAGGACCCATGCCAGGAGCCACTGCTCGGACGTAAGACCGTGGTCTAGAAGACAGCCCTGTCGGAGAAATGCAGACCACCAAGTGAGCACGCAAAGTGCTGGAGTAACTCTGCGGGTCGGGCACGGTGGCGCAGCGGTAGAGTTGCTGCCTTAAGTTCCTGTCCCACTTAGGAGACCTAAACAGCACCCTCTGGTGACGTTGCCCACCACCCAAGGTTTCCATGAGGTCACCGGAGGTTTTGGTCACTCTCCCTAATGGTCGAAAGTGGTTTCCACGTGGTCGAGGCTTCATCTAGGTTGCTGCTATTTTTTCATCATGTTTCAAACCGGCCTCGACTAAAAATAGGTTGCCGTTTTAAAAATCGATCATTTTTTAGTCGCAGGTCTGGTCGAAGCAGCTTTTCTTCATAGTCGAGGAAGGTTTTCAACATATGCGTGGGAGGTGGTAGGAGGTTGCAGGTCACCTCGACCTTGATTTTCGTTTGGGTGGCGGGCAAGGTCACCAGAGGTTGCTGTTTAGATCTCCTAAGTGGAACAGGCCCTTTACAGCACCAGAGACCCGGGTTCGATCCTGACTACGGGTGCTGTCTGTACGGAGTTTGTACGTTCTCCCTGTGACCCCGCGTGTGTTTTCTCCGGGTGCTCTGGTTTCCTCCCACAATCCAAAGACGGACAGGTTTGTAGCTTAAAAGGTAAATAGTCGCGAGTGTTTGAGTTGAGTTTATAGTCGCGTGTACTGAGGTACAGTGACAAGCTTTTGTTTGAGTTTAGAGTGTAAGATAGTGGTAGTGTACGGGGTGATCGCTGGTTGGCTCGCACTCCTGGGCTGAAGGGCCTGTTTCCGCGCTGTATCTCTAAAGTCTAAAGAACATGGATAGGTGACGTTTCGGGTCAGGACCTTTCTTCAGACTTAATGTTTGGGTGGGGGGGGGGATGAGAAAAAGAAAGCTGGAGAGGGGAGGGGCAGGACAAGGCGTGGCAGGTAATAGGTGGACACAGGTGAGGGGGGGAAGGGATGGTTGGAACATAGGCAAGAGATGAAGAGACAAAAAGTGTGAGGTAAGGATAGAAGGGTGCGAATTGTGAAGCCGGAGGAAGGAATATAGGCGGAGGGGCCCAGAGGAGGGGAAAATGGGAGAAATGGGTGGGGCAGTGTGATTTCCAGGAAATGGACTGTTTTGTTACCAGTTTGCAGGAGTTGGGGGTCTAATTAATGCTGGGGCTAGCGACAGAGAGGATTGACCTGAAGCGTCACCTTGTGTTCAGTTCAGTTCAACTCCCATCCTGTATCTCCAAACTAAACCAAGTCTTTCAGTTTAGTTCAGTTTTGTTTAGAGATACAGAGCGGAAACAGGCCCTTCAGCCCACCGAGTCTGCGCTGACCAGCGATCCCCACACACTAGCACTATTCTCCACGCACTTGGGACAATTTACAATTTTACCAAGCCAATTAACCTACATTATTTTTGCGTCTTTGGGATGTGGGAGGAAACCGCAGCACCCGGAGAAAACCGCAGCACCCAGGTCACGGGGAGAATGTACAAACTCCGTACAGATAGCATCCGTGGTCAGGATCGAACCCGTGTAACTGGCGCAGTAAGGCAGCAACTCTACCGCTGCGCCACCCTGCCTTTTATTGCATGTTGCATTTGCGATCGTTTCCTGTTTAGTAGCAACCATTGAGAAATTGGCTGACAAAGCTGTGTCCTCAGCTCACAGTTGTTGATGTCTCGCCAGCTTTAATGGTACATTTCCTCCACTGCCCGGGGACATGGACCGTCTGGGGAACCTACAGTTTAGAGATGCAGCGCGGAAGCAGGCCCTTCGGCCCACCGAGTCCATGCCAACCATCCATCACCCGTTCTTACCAATTTAGTTTGGGGCGGCAAGTTTTATCTCTAAACTTTCTAAAAAATGTCTGAAGGGCCTGTCCCACTTACGCAACCTTCACAGGCGACCGTGATAGGTCGCCAACATTTTCAACATGTTGAAAATTCAGCGGTGACCAGAAAGACGCTACGACTCTTTGGAGACCTCTCACAACCATAGGAGACCTCTCACGACCATAGGAGACCTCTCACAACCGGACAGCCTGTATGGCCGTGAGAGGTCTCCTATGGTCGTGAGAGGTCTCCTATGGTTGTGAGAGGTCTCCCATGGTCGTGAGAGGTCTCCAAAGAGTCGTAGCATCTTTCTGATCGCCGCTGAATTTTCAACATGTTGAAAATTTCAGCGACCTCTCACGGGTGCCGGCGGTCGCCTGTAAAGGTCGGGTAAGTGCGACAGGCGCTTAAATCTCCACCAACTCTCTGCTTCTACAGACCAAGGGTTCAACATAGCACCATTTCTAGATTTCCAACTTCCGTGAATGAATATATCCAATACTTTATATGTTAGAGATACAGCGCGGAAACAGGCCCTTCAGCCCATCGAGTCCTTGCCGACCAGCGATCCCCACACACTGGTGCTATCCTACACACACTGGGGATAATTTGTAATGTGACCAAAGACAATTGACCTGCAAACCTGCACGTCTTTAGAGTGTGGGAGGAAACCGGAGCACCTGGGGAAAACCCACGCAGGTCCCGGGGTGTACGTACAAATTCAGCCAGCATCCGTGGTCAGGATGGAACCCGGGTCTCTGGCGCTGTGAGGCAGCAACTCTACCGCTGCACCACCGTGTTGCCCCCTCACTGGGAGGTGACGGCACAAGGGCTTTGTTAGGACTCTCTTGCCCGGTCTCACCCTGTCGGGACACCATGACAAGACACTCTCACTGCAACAGGCTCACTAACCACCTCACCGCACCAGGGCACTGGGCTGCCACTCTCTACACCCCCCCCCCCCCCCCCCCATCCCCTCACCCACCCACCATCCCTCTCTCGGGGGGGTTGGGGGGGAGAACGGGGGCTGCTCTTTCCAGACATGGGACATCATTGAACATGGGTGTGGTATGGATGGGGGGGTCGAGAGAG
>CM075990.1:2332663-2350379 GCA_038087875.1 Malacoraja senta | reverse complement strand
TAGGATAGTGTTAGTGTGCGGGGATCGCTGGTCGGCACGGACTCGGTGGGCCGAAGGGCCTGTTTCTGCGCTGTATCTCTAAACTAAACTAAACTACATGTACATGATATGTGATAAACGTACACAGGAAAATCTATTTATTATTAAAAACAAGACATGCACAGTATGAAGTGTCACCAAAATGATCAAAATCTAATAAGACTTTATTTATTATTAAATAGCAGGTCCAGTGAGGCAAGGTTCCTCCACTCCAGTTTAAGCAAGTTGAGCCATCATCTATGTTTGCATGTTGTAGTGGGAAACAACTGCAGATGCTGGTTTATAGACACAGAGTGCTGGAGTAACTCAGCGGGTCAGGCAGCATCTCTGGAGGACATGGACATGTAATGTTTTGGGACCTGGTAACTGATGAAGGGTCCCGACCTGAAACGTCACCCATCCTTGTTCTCCAGGAATGCTGCCTGACCCGCTGAGTTACTCCAGCACTGTGCGTCTATCATTCACATGTTAAACCATTGTTCTCCAGTGGTGCTGCCTGGCCTGCTGTTACTCCAGCACTTTGTATCTTTTTCTTGTTGTAAACCATCATCTGCATGTTCCATGTTTCAACATGTTGACTGCTCCATTGTGAGATCTCCTCAAGGAATGCCCACTTTGAAGGTCTCCTCCGCTCTCTCCGACAAGAGTTCGGCAGCACCCCCTCTCTCTGCTTCCCTTCTGTGATTCCTACTGCTTTCAGAGTCTGAAGAAGGGCCCCGACCTGAAACGTCACCTATCCTTGTTCTCCAGGAATGCTGGCCCTGACCCGCTGAGTTACTCCAGCACTTTGTGTCTTTTTTTTGTTGTAAATTGGCATCAGCAGTTCCTTATTTCTACATATTAATTGTTTGCAGGCTTGGTAAGGGCCTGTCCTACTGTACGAGGTCATTCAAGAGTAATTCTCCCGAGTTTTCCCCTGATTCGAACTCGGAGAATGTCCGCAGCGGGCCCGTGGGAGTTCGTGGATGTCTCGTGGCGGCTCGTACGAGTAAAAAGTAACCATTTTTTTTCATCACAAATATTTTTTTACTCGTGGACATTTTTCAGTGTTGAAAAAACGTCACGAGTTTACCGGATTTCCCGAGTACCTACCGTTATCATTACGAGCCGCTACGGGACATCCACGAACTCCGACGGACCCGTTACGGACATTCTCCGAGTTTGAATCAGGGGAAAACTCGGGAGAACTCTTGAATGATCTCGTACAGTGGGACAGGCCCTTTAGTCTTCAGTAAGAGTGGCTGGTTACGTTCCAGCTTGGATTGGTAGCAGCTCTGCTGAAGACCACTAGAAATTACAGAGTTGTAGATGTAGCCCAGTCCATCACACACACCACACTCCCCCACTATTGACTCCATCTACACTGCACACTGCCGCGGGAAAGCAGCCAACTTAATCAAAGACGTGTCCTTGTCCCACCCCGGTCATTCCTTCTTTTCCCCGCTCCCGTCCAGCAGAAGATACAGAAGCTTGAAAGCGCGCACCGCCAGACTCAGGAACAGCTTCTTCCCCTCAGTTATCAGGCTTCTGAACGGTCCTTCCGTAAGACAGGGTACTGTCCCATTCACCTCTACCCCATTGTGGACATTGGACTTTGTCTGTGGAACTGATGCGCTACAATGCTGAGAAATGTATTCTGCACTCTGTATCTTTCCCTTTGCTCTACCTATTGTACTGGAGTTTGGCTTGTATTGTATTTATGTATAGTATGATCTGATTTGAGTGGGTAGTGTGCAAACACAAAGCTTTTCACTGTACCTCGGTGCACGGGACAATAATAAACATCAACCTACATCGACTGATTGATTACAACACCGAGTGCTGGAGTAACTCAGCGGGTCAGGCAGCATCTGTGGAGAACATGGATAGGTGACGTTTCACAGAGTGCTGGAGTAACTCAGCGGGTCAGGCAGCATCTGTGGAGAACATGGATAGGTGACGTTTCACAGAGTGCTGGAGTAACTCAGCGGGTCAGGCAGCATCTGTGGAGAACATGACGTTTCAGGTCGGGACATTTCTTCAGGCTCGAAGACGTCAGAAGAAGGGCCCCAAACCAAATCATCCTCTATCCATGTCCATCAGAGATGCTGCCTGACCTGCTGAGTTTAGTTTAGTTTAGAGATACACAGTGGAAACAGGTCCTCCAGCCCACCGACCAGCGATCCCCGCACACTAGCACTATCCTACACACAATTTACAATTTTACTGCCAATTAACCTATAAACCTGTGCATCTTTGGGGTGCAGTGTAAAACCGGAGCATCCAGAGATAATACATGTGGTCACGGGGAGAACGTGCAAACTCCATACAGACAGCACCCAAAGTTGGGATCGAACCCGGGTCTCTGGCGTTCCAGCAACTCTACCACCATGCTTACTCCAGCTTGCGGTGCTGGCTCGAAGGGCCGAATGGCCTACTCCTGCACCGATTGTCTATTGTCTATTGCATGGTGTTCAATGCAAGATTCTAGCATCTCCTCGTGTCATCTGCTTGATTGCTCAGGTTATTTTTATTCCCGGCAAGCGGCAAGGTTAATGAACGCTGCAACGAACGGATCAACAGTGAGAAAGTGAAGAGTACCTTCCATGAACGAGGGTCCTCGCTTCTAAAATGCTTCTCCAGGTTTTCTAAGTCTGTGTTTAGCTCAGCCTGGTAGAGGGACAGGTCTTTCTCTAGCTGATCCTGATTGAAAAAAGGAGGGGGAGGGAGGGAGAGAGAGAGAGAGAGAGAGAGAGAGAGAGAAATGAAGAAGAGAAATGGGAAGTTCAGTTTGAGCAAATGAAGCCAACGGGGCCCAGCATGTTAAAGAAGCCACGTAGACCAGGGCAGGGCAGTTGAGAGAAGAACTCAAGAGTTACACCACAATCCAAGGGTCACAGCGCTGAGGGACCAAACCCAACATCAACGTTGAGAAGCTCCCGTCAAACCCACACGCAACAGGCAACGCAACTTGATTCTTTTATAATTAAACGTTTCAATGATCCATTGGGAGCCAAAACTCCCTGATGGAGACATTCCCACTCACTCATGTGACCCATGTATTGATTGTGGAAGTATCACGTTGAGGCTGGTGGGATGGATGGGGAGATGAAGTGCAACTCGTGCCCCAGCCCTCAATATACATGGGCTGAGGGTTTCCCTGTACAGATCGCTCAACACTTGACCCATTCCCTCCCCTCCCAGTGAGGGACCCAAGGTACATGTCCATAGACTTGTCCGTGGTCTGCCCACACTTCACCGCAGACTGGTATGGACTCAATGTGGATGTTTCTCTGGGAGTTGAGAGGTCTATTCCTCCTGGTTTCTATCCATGAGGCAAACATCTCACGTTCCAACTGCCCGCACCTAACTCACAAGCCCACCTTTCCCCGCATAGGTCTTTAGTTAAGTTTAGAGATACAGCGTTGGGAACAGGCCCTTCGGCCCACCAAGACTATGCCGACCAGCGATCACCCATTCACACTAGTTCTATCCTAGACACTAGGGATAATTTACAGAAGCCAATTGACCTACAAACCCGCACGTCTTTGGAGTGTGGGAGGAAACTCAGGAGTCACAGGGAGAACATGCAAACTCTGTACAGACAGCATCTGCAGGCAAGATTGGACACGGGTCTCTGGCACAGTATGCCACGGGAGCGCCGCACGGATGCTGCGCGGGGGCCGAGTGATTTAAATACGGCTGGTCCCACGTGCTTGCGGTAAGTAAAAAAAAAGGGCGGGCCGACTGCGATGACATCGGCCCGCCGCACGTGACTCACAAGCGGCGGCTGTGGCGGCGGCCGTCCTGATCGCGGCGCTGTAGCGGTGGCTGTGCCGGCGGCCGTGCCGCACACGTGCCTCACTGGCGGAGGCTGTGGCGGTGCAAGTTCGACGCACGGCGCTCGAGCCACACTGGTGGAGGCTGTGGCGGCGGCCGTGCTGCACTCGTGCCTCACTGGCGGAGGCTGTGCGGTAGGGACATATTTTTGAACAGTGTTGGCTTTATTTTAGCACCGTGCGGTGTTGGGAACAACGCCGCACGGCCCCGGAATTGTGCGTTCTCACGAGTGCGCGGTCTATGGCGGCCCAGGAACGGTAGACTCTTCCCGTTTCGCCGCCAATGACCGCAGACTCGTGAGACAGGCCTTTAAGACAGAGCCTTTAGGCAGCAACTCTACTGCTGTGCTGGGAGGTTTCCTCAATAGATAGGATGCAATCACAGGGTCTTTTACCTAGAGTAGGTGAATCAAGAACTAGGTTTAAGGTGAGAGAGGCAAGATTTAAAAGGCACCTTAGGGGAAAGTATTTCCGTGTAGGAAAGAACTGCAGATGCTTGTTTAAATTGAAGGTAGACACAAAATGCTGGAGTAACAGGCAGCATCTCTGGAGAGAAGTCTGAAGAAGGGTCTCGACCCAAAACGTCACCCATTCCTTCTCTCCAGAGATGCTGCCTGACCCGCTGAGTTACTCCAGCATTTTGTATCTATCTGGGACATTCTTTCAAACAGGGCGTGGTGGGTATATGGAACGAACTGCCAGAGAGGGTAGTTGAGGAAGGTGGTAGAACATTTAAAAGACATTTGGACAGGTCTAATGTTTGGACAGGTTTAGAGGGATGTAGGCCAAGCGCGGGCAGGTGGGACTAGTGTATGTTGGTCGGCATTGATAAGTTGGGCCGAAGGGCCTGTTTCCACACTGTAAGACTCTGTGTCGATGTTACAAGGAACGGAATCCTCTCTTAAACGTGGCTGAGCTAAGGCAATTTAGTTTAGAGATACAGTGCGGAAACAGGCCCTTCGGCCCACCGAGTCCGCACTGGCCAGCGATCCCCGCACATTAACACCACCCTACACACACGCGGGACAATTTACATTTACACCAGGCCAATTAACCTACAAATCTGTACGTCTTTGGAGTGTGGGAGGAAACCGAAGAACTCGGAGAAAACCCACACAGGTCACGGGGAGAACTGTACGTGGGGCGTACAGAGTCAGGATCGAACCCGGGTCTCTGGCGCTGTAAGGCCACAGCACTACCGCTACGCCACGGTACCGCCCCGCGTTCAAACCTTCACAGCAGGGACCACTTATACACAATTGCCCCATGCACCACAACAAGCACACGGCAACAACATACGGTGAATCAATCTGCGATGGTCTTGGAAGCAGGGAGTCAATGCCAAATGCAAATGTTAAAAAGAAAGGAACCAAACAGAAGTACAAATGCTCAGAGTCGGAGATGCAAAACATGGAAGCCTGACAAACCAGCCTCTGAAAGATAGAACTTCACCCCCAGCCTGGGTCTCGTGGCTCCGTCTTTCAGAAGCTGATGGGTTGCAGCGTCTGAAGGGTTAATGCTCTTGGACAAGGCATGGCCACACAGCACATCAGAGATACAGCTACACAAGTTACCTTCCCATCCTCTAAAGTAAGGATGGAGCACTCGCCCGGTGCATAATCCCAGATCTTTTTTTGGAGGCTGATAAAGAGCAAAGGAGGAAATGAAGAGAGCAAGTCAACACAAGGAACAATCCACCCAAGGGTAGACACATCAAGCTGGAGGAACCTAGCGGGACAGGCAGCCTCCCTGGAGAGAAGGAATGGGTGACATTTTGGGTCGAAGCCCTTCTTCAGACGGTCTCAACCCGAACCGTCACCCATTCCTTCTCTCCAGAGAGGCTGCCTGTCCCGCTGAGTTACTCCAGCTTTTTGTGTCTATCCTCGGTTTAAACCAGCATCTGCAGTTCCTTCCTACACAATGGACCCAAGGGGGTGAAAATCCCGCGGCCAGCTTTCAGGACCCATGCCAGGAGCCACTGCTCGGACGTAAGACCGTGGTCTAGAAGACAGCCCTGTCGGAGAAATGCAGACCACCAAGTGAGCACGCAAAGTGCTGGAGTAACTCTGCGGGTCGGGCATGGTGGCGCAGCGGTAGAGTTGCTGCCTTAAGTTCCTGTCCCACTTAGAAGACCTAAACGGCAACCTCTGGTGACCTTGCCCGCCACCCAAGGTTTCCATGAGGTCACCGGAGGTTTTGGTCACTCTCCCTAATGGTCGAAAGTGGTTTCCGCGTGGTCGAGGCTTCATCTAGGTTGCTGCTATTTTTTCATCATGTTTCAAACCGGCCTCGACTAAAAATAGGTTGCCGTTTTAAAAATCAATCATTTTTTAGTCGCAGGTCTGGTCGAAGCAGCTTTTCTTCATAGTCGAGGAAGGTTTTCAACATATGCGTGGGAGGTGGTAGGAGGTTGCAGGTCACCTCGACCTTGATTTTCGTTTGGGTGGCGGGCAAGGTCACCAGAGGTTGCTGTTTAGGTCTCCTAAGTGGAACAGGCCCTTTACAGCACCAGAGACCCGGGTTCGATCCTGACTATGGGTGCTGTCTGTACGGAGTTTGTACGTTCTCCCTGTGACCCCGCGTGTGTTTTCTCCGGGTGCTCTGGTTTCCTCCCACAATCCAAAGACGGACAGGTTTGTAGCTTAAAAGGTAAATAGTCGCGAGTGTTTGAGTTGAGTTTATAGTCGCGTGTACTGAGGTACAGTGACAAGGTTTTGTTTGAGTTTAGAGTGTAAGATAGTGGTAGTGTACGGGGTGATCGCTGGTTGGCTCGCACTCCTGGGCTGAAGGGCCTGTTTCCGCGCTGTATCTCTAAAGTCTAAAGAACATGGATAGGTGACGTTTCGGGTCAGGACCTTTCTTCAGACTTAATGTTTGGGTGGGGGGGGGATGAAAAAAAGAAAGCTGGAGAGGGGAGGGGCAGGACAAGGCGTGGCAGGTAATAGGTGGACACAGGTGAGGGGGGGAAGGGATGGTTGGAACATAGGCAAGAGATGAAGAGACAAAAAGTGTGAGGTAAGGATAGAAGGGTGCGAATTGTGAAGCCGGAGGAAGGAATATAGGCGGAGGGGCCCAGAGGAGGGGAAAATGGGAGAAATGGGTGGGGCAGTGTGATTTCCAGGAAATGGACTGTTTTGTTACCAGTTTGCAGGAGTTGGGGGTCTAATTAATGCTGGGGCTAGCGACAGAGAGGATTGACCTGAAGCGTCACCTTGTGTTCAGTTCAGTTCAACTCCCATCCTGTATCTCCAAACTAAACCAAGTCTTTCAGTTTAGTTCAGTTTGGTTTAGAGATACAGAGCGGAAACAGGCCCTTCAGCCCACCGAGTCTGCGCTGACCAGCGATCCCCACACACTAGCACTATTCTCCACGCACTTGGGACAATTTACAATTTTACCAAGCCAATTAACCTACATTATTTTTGCGTCTTTGGGATGTGGGAGGAAACCGCAGCACCCGGAGAAAACCGCAGCACCCAGGTCACGGGGAGAATGTACAAACTCCGTACAGATAGCATCCGTGGTCAGGATCGAACCCGTGTAACTGGCGCAGTAAGGCAGCAACTCTACCGCTGCGCCACCCTGCCTTTTATTGCATGTTGCATTTGCGATCGTTTCCTGTTTAGTAGCAACCATTGAGAAATTGGCTGACAAAGCTGTGTCCTCAGCTCACAGTTGTTGATGTCTCGCCAGCTTTAATGGTACATTTCCTCCACTGCCCGGGGACATGGACCGTCTGGGGAACCTACAGTTTAGAGATGCAGCGCGGAAGCAGGCCCTTCGGCCCACCGAGTCCATGCCAACCATCCATCACCCGTTCTTACCAATTTAGTTTGGGGCGGCAAGTTTTATCTCTAAACTTTCTAAAAAAATGTCTGAAGGGCCTGTCCCACTTACGCAACCTTCACAGGCGACCGTGATAGGTCGCCAACATTTTCAACATGTTGAAAATTCAGCGGTGACCAGAAAGACGCTACGACTCTTTGGAGACCTCTCACAACCATAGGAGACCTCTCACGACCATAGGAGACCTCTCACAACCGGACAGCCTGTATGGCCGTGAGAGGTCTCCTATGGTCGTGAGAGGTCTCCTATGGTTGTGAGAGGTCTCCCATGGTCGTGAGAGGTCTCCAAAGAGTCGTAGCATCTTTCTGATCGCCGCTGAATTTTCAACATGTTGAAAATTTCAGCGACCTCTCACGGGTGCCGGCGGTCGCCTGTAAAGGTCGGGTAAGTGCGACAGGCGCTTAAATCTCCACCAACTCTCTGCTTCTACAGACCAAGGGTTCAACATAGCACCATTTCTAGATTTCCAACTTCCGTGAATGAATATATCCAATACTTTATATGTTAGAGATACAGCGCGGAAACAGGCCCTTCAGCCCATCGAGTCCTTGCCGACCAGCGATCCCCACACACTGGTGCTATCCTACACACACTGGGGATAATTTGTAATGTGACCAAAGACAATTGACCTGCAAACCTGCACGTCTTTAGAGTGTGGGAGGAAACCGGAGCACCTGGGGAAAACCCACGCAGGTCCCGGGGTGTACGTACAAATTCAGCCAGCATCCGTGGTCAGGATGGAACCCGGGTCTCTGGCGCTGTGAGGCAGCAACTCTACCGCTGCACCACCGTGTTGCCCCCTCACTGGGAGGTGACGGCACAAGGGCTTTGTTAGGACTCTCTTGCCCGGTCTCACCCTGTCGGGACACCATGACAAGACACTCTCACTGCAACAGGCTCACTAACCACCTCACCGCACCAGGGCACTGGGCTGCCACTCTCTACACCCCCCCCCCCCCCCCCATCCCCTCACCCACCCACCATCCCTCTCTCGGGGGGGTTGGGGGGGAGAACGGGGGCTGCTCTTTCCAGACATGGGACATCATTGAACATGGGTGTGGTATGGATGGGGGGGTCGAGAGAGGGTGCGGAGACGCAGGCATGGAGGGTGCAGGCAAGAGGGGGGGATAGGGAGAGGGCAGATGGTAGATGGGGGGCAGGGGGTAAAGGAGGGGGGTAGAGGAGGTAGGGAGGGATGGAAAGTGGAGGGAGAGGAGGGGGAGAGAGGGAAGAGGGGAAGGGGGATTAAGGAGGGGAGGGGGATGAGAGGAGGGGATGCGGGGGGGAGGGGGATTGGGGAAGGGCAAGGGGGAGTGGGCAAGGTGGGGTGAGAGGGAGGGGGAGGGGTGGAGTGTGGAGGGGGAGGAAGTGGGTGAGGAGGAGAGGGCAAGGAGTGGAGTGAGGGGAGGGTAGTAGAGGGGATTGGGAAGTGGGCAGGGTGAGGTGGGGATGGGGAGGCGGGACGGAGGAGGGTGAGGCAGGGTGTTTTGAGAGGGGCGTTGGGGCCCGAGTTATTGAGCCGGCCAGAAGGAAGGGTGAATGCTGGTTCCCATGTCCCCAGATTACCACAGGTCAAGACTCCACAACAATGCAGCTTTGCCAGCTTCAATCCAATGATGCGGGTAAACGATTTAAAGAGACCGCCATCGCTGGAGAAACACTCCACCCCATTGGCCAAGGACCAGTACGCTGACATAATAATCACCCAACCAACCACAGCGCCGGCCAGCCGTTGACTTACCGGTTTGCCGAATTCCAGCTCCGAAAAGAATTTATACCAAGGTTCATTCTTTAAATCTATTTCCTCCGGACTTATATTCCGCTTCTGAAGAGGCAACGGCAAGGGAATGGAGGAGAGAGAAGATGATTGAGTACAGGGTAGAGTGTGGCGTGCAGTCAACTACAGGAGGTGCAGTAGATGTAACGTCAACCCATGGACCAGCACCACCTCTACCTGGACACACACACCTGGACACACCTGCAGCACAACTGGGCCAATGGACCCTGGACTGGGCAAGCCAGTGGGGCTGGGCATGGAGACCTAAATATGGGCATGGCTACATAGATCTGGAAATGGCTACCCAGTTCCACTGGGCCTGGCTAGTCACAGCTGGGCTTGGCTACATCGTGCTGGGAGTGGCTACCTAGATTTGAGCATGTGTACCAAGTGCTGGGCTTGGCTACCTAGTGCTGGGCATGGCTACCTCGATGGGCATGGCTACCTAGATCTGGGCATGGCTACCTCTATGGGCATGGCTACCTAGAGCTGGGCATGGCTACCAAGTGCTGGGCTTGGCTACTCAGTGCTGGGCATGGCTACCTAGTGCTAGGCATGGCTACCTAGACGGGCATGGCTACCTAGATCTGGGCTTGGGTACCAAGAGCTGGGCATGACACCTGGTTTCATTGGACATATTTCTGACCAAGGGCAGTATCAAGAGACCTTCATGGATCAAGTAATGGGGGAAGTCCCTTCTTGGCTGATTCTCGGAGGTCGGGGTTAAGACGTGTTAGAGCTCAGAGCTGGAAAAAGTTCATCCAGCCCGGATGAAAATGTTCAGTAGGACAGTGTGGAGGAAGCGGAAATTTCCAACTAACCAGTGGTCAGTTGATTTATTTTTGGTTGACATCCTTCATGTTAAATTCACAGGGTGGAGCCCCAGTGAGGGCCAGTGTGTGTGTGTGTGTGGGACCTGTACCACAGTGAGGGTCAGTGTGTGTGTGTGGGACCTGTACCCCAGTGAGGGCCAGTGTGTGTGTGTGTGTGTGACCTGTACCACAGTGAGCGTCAGTGTGTGTGTGTGGGACCTGTACCACAGTGAGGGTCAGTGTGTGTGTGTGTGGGACCTGTACCCCAGTGAGGGCCAGTGTGTGTGTGTGTGGGACCTGTACCACAGTGAGGGTCAGTGTGTGTGTGTGGGACCTGTACCACAGTGAGGGTCAGTGTGTGTGTGTGGGACCTGTACCCCAGTGAGGGCCAGTGTGTGTGTGTGTGGGACCTGTACCACAGTGAGGGTCAGTGTGTGTGTGTGTGTGTGTGTGTGTGTGTGTGTGTGTGTGTGTGTGTGTGTGTGTGTGTGTGTGTGTGTGTGTGTGTGTGTGTGTGTGTGTGTGACCTGTACCCCAGTGAGGGCCAGTGTGTGTGTGTGTGTGACCTGTACCCCAGTGAAGGTCAGTGTATGCGGAGAAAATATTTGCCACAAAACGGTGAAAAATTCTACATTCACCATGCTGTGAGCAGATTTGGGCCCCATATCTGAGGAAGGATATACTGGCTCTGGAGAGGGTCCAAAGGATGTTTACAAGAACGATTCCAGGAATGAGTGGGTTAGTATATGATGAGTGTTTGACGGCACTGGGCCACAACTCGTTGGAGTTTAGAAGGTTGAGGGGGGACCTCATTGAAACTTACAATGATGAAAGGCATAGAGTGGATGTGGAGAGGATGTTTCCACTGGTGGGAGAGTCTAGGACTAGAGGTCACAGCCTCAGAATTAAAGGGCGCTCTTTTAGAAAGGAGGTGAGGAGGAACTTCTTTAGTCAGAGGGTAGTTAATCTGTGGAACTGATTGCCACAGAGGGCTGTGGAGGCCAAGTCAGTGGATATTTTTAAGGCAGAGATAGACAAATTCTTGATTAGAACGGGTGTCAAGGGTTATGGGGAGAAGGCAGGAAAATGGGATTAGGAGGCAGAGATCAGCCATGAATGAATGGACTCGATGGGCCGAATGGCCTTATTCTACTTCTATTACGTGAACTTGTGCTGAATATTTACAAACAGCAATTGCTGTGAGCAATATCTTGGATATATTTGCCTTCAGTAATAGTGTGTGCCTTGGTCAAGTGCAAGGTTCAAAGGTGACGCCATACATATTAGTAAAACAGATAGATCAAAGGTTAACAGGCAAAGATTAAAGTACAAATGCAGAGACAGACACGAGAGAACAAAAGGGCTTGCAGCAGAGATTGAGCTGAGGGACTGTAGGCATAGAGGCGTAGCTCACTGTTTGTGGAGGAGACACAGAGAGCTCCAAGCAACAGTGGCCAGAGCGAGTGTAGACCATTGATCCAACCTACAGAGATAGGGAGGTGAGATCCTCCACTCCGACCTTCTCGACCGGGCACGGAGAGAGAAGTGGAAATCAGTCGAGTTCCTGCAGTCTACAGGAATCCGCCATTCCTCCCAGCAAGAGGCGAAGCTCGATGTAGAAGCCTTGAAAGTAGAGGTTGGACATTCTACTTTGTTAGTGCTATGCACTAGCTACTCACGAGCTACGCATCTCCCTCCCTTCTATTGACTCCATCTACACCTCGCGCTGCCTCGGCAAGGCCAGCAGCATAATCAAGGACCAGTCGCACCCTGGCCACTCCTTCTTCTCCCCTCTCCCATCGGGCAAAAGGTACAGAAGTGTGAAAACGCACACCTCCAGATTCAGGAACAGTTTCTTCCCAGCTGTTATCAGGCAACTGAACCATCCTACCCCAACTAGAGAGCGGTCCTGAGCTACTATCTACCTCTTTGATGACCCTTGGACTATCGTTGATCGGACTTTACCTTGCACGAAACGTTATTCCCTTACCATGTGTCTACACTGTGAACGGCTCAATTGTAATCATGTGTTGTCTTTCTGCTGTCTGGTTAGCACGCAACAAAAGCTTTTCACTGTACCTCGGTGCACCTGACAATAAGCTAATAGACTACAAAAAACTAGTGCTTGTCACTACTGCTCGTTGCTGTCCAACATACGAAGCAAAACCATCACCACCGGACACCCCCTTACTCACCCTGTGGTGGGGCAGCTTTGGATAATGAGAACAAGTTCACCAGGAAACCTCTCTTTTGGTTTAGTTTAGTTTAGAGATGTAGCACAGATACAGGCCCTTCGGCCCACCGAGTTCGTGCCGGCCAGCGATCCCCGCACACCAACACTATCCTACACACACTGTCAACAATTTACATTGATACCAAGTCAATTAACCTACAAACCTGCACGTCTTTGGAGTGTGGGAGGAAACCGAAGATCTCGGAGAAAACCCAAGTGGTCACGGGGAGAACGTACAAACTCCGTACAGACAGCACCCGTAGTCGGGATCGAACCCGGGTCTCCGGCGCTGTGAGTGCTATGAGGCAGCAACTCTACCGCTGTGCCACTCTGACTCTCTGCAAGACACTTGGATAACAGGACCTCTCTGGCCTGGGGTTGTTGGTCTCAGAATGGACCCGCATCACACGCCCGTCCAAGGTAACGTAAAATAATACCTTCCTTTCCAGTTGCAGGACTAAACTATTGTCCACGCTTTTAAAGATTTAAGATTTAATAGAAACCTGAGGGGCAATATGTTCACACAGAGGGTGGTGGGTGTATGGAACGGGCTGCCGGAGGAGGTAGTTGAGGCCGGGACTATCCCAACAATTATGAACTATTTGGACAGGTTTAGAGGGATATGGGCCAAACGCAGGCAGGTGGGACTAGTGTAGATGGGACATGTTGGTTGGTCTGGGCACGTTGGGCCGAAGGGCCTGTTTCCACGCTGATTGACCCTATGACTATGACTCCTTGATTGTGACATGGCTCCGGGATCAGGGTAGCCTTTATTTCAAGAGGACGAGAATACAAAAACAGGGATGTAATGCTGAGGCTCAACAAGGCGCTGGTCAGACCAGATTTGGAATATTGTGAGCAATTTTGGGCACCATATCTGAGGAAAGATGTGCTGGCTCTGGAGAGGGTCCAGAGGAGGTTAACAAGAATGATCCCAGGAATGAATGGGTTAACATTTGATGAGCGTTTGACAGCACTGGGCCTGTACTCGCTGGAGTTTAGAAGGAAGAGGGGGGACCTCATTGAAAATTACTGAATAGTGAATGGCCTGGATAGAGTGGATGTGGAGAGGATGTTTCCACTAGTGGGAAAGTCTAGGACCAGAGGTCAGAGTCTCATAATGAAAGGACGTTCATTAGGAAGGAGATGAGGAGGAATTTCTTTAGTCAGAGGGTGGTGAATCTGTGGAATTCATTGCCTGAGATGGCTGTGGAGGACGTCAATGGATATTTTTACAGGTCAGTGGATATTAGTGTGGGTGTCAGGGGTTATGGGGAGAAGGCAGGAGAACGGGGTTGAGAGGGAAAGATAGATCAGCCATGATTGAATGGCGGAGTAGAGTTGATGGGCCGAATGGCCTTACTGCTCTTAGAACTTGTGAACTTGAACCCAAACTCCATTTGGGGCAGAGAACTTCAGGTAGTTTTAAAGTCCATCTAGTTTCCAGTTTCTTGAACTCGGTATGAAGCAACTTTGGCAACTCCTCTCTGCATGGGGAGAGAACTTCTTCAACGTTCTCGCTGTGTCTGCCCCAGCCTTGGAAATAAAACACTCTAAAACATGCAACAGCTGGCTTGGAAGTTATAAGAAAGTGACTCGAAACATAAACGTGGACAACCGCTGTTCCACAAACAAAACATAAGATAAGCTCAATGATCTATACTACATTATCCATGATCCACATCCCTTTTGATATCTCGTTTTCACCCCTTACCCTTCCTTATCTCCATGTCTCCCTCTACCCTACCCTACTCTTGCTATTGAGGGAGTGCAGCGCAGGTTTACTAGGTTAATTCCCGGGATGGCGGGACTGACATATGCTGAGAGAATGGAGCAGCTGGGCTTGTACACTCTGGAGTTTAGAAGGATGAGAGGGCATCTCATTGAAACATATAAGATTGTTAAGGGTTTGGACACGCTAGAGGCAGGAAACATGTTCCCGATGTTGGGGGAGTCCAGAACTAGGGGCCACAGTTTAAGAATAAGGGGTCGGCCATTTAGAACGGAGACGAGGAAACACTTTTTCTCACAGAGAGTGGTGAGTGTGGAATTCTCTGCCTCAGAGGGCGGTGGAGGCAGGTTCTCTGGATGCTTTCAAGAGAGAGATAGATATGGCTCTTAAAAATAGCGGAGTCAAGGGATATGGGGAGAAGGCAGGAACGGGGTACTGATTGGGGATGATCAGCCATGATCACATTGAATGGCGGTGCTGGGTCGAAGGGTCGAATGGCCTACTCCTGCACCTATTGTCTATTGTCTATTACCCTGATTCTCAGTGTGAAGAAGGGTCTCGACCCATTCCTTCTATCCAGAGATGCTGCTTGACCTACTGAGTTACTCCAGCATCTATCTTCGGTGCAAACCGGCATCTGCAGTTCCTCTCTACACATTTTGTCTGCTCCATTGCCAGAACTGCAGGCGCTGGTTCTTCAGAAGAAGGGTCCTGACCCGAAACGTCACCCATCCTTTTTCTCCAGAGATGCTGCCTGACCGGCTGAGTTACGCCAGCACTTTGTGTCTATCGCGAGATACGCATACTAGTTGCGGGAAGGTATCTGGAGTTGGGACAGAGGTGACATGTCGCCTGTGAAAGGCGGAGGGAGCTTTACGCTGTTCTAACCGCGTCGTTCCAGCACTTGGATGATGAGGCAGAGGAATTGGAGCGAATTAGTTAGTTCTTTCAGCCAACGCCCATCGACCGTCACCGCACGAGAGCAATTCCTCTCTTAAGTCCCACTTATGCGACTTTTTCGGCAACAGCCAACATGTTGAAAATCCAGCGGTGACCAGAAAGACGTTACGACTCTTTGGGTGACTAGGAGTCTACTCACGACCGTACAGGCGACACCTTGGCGATATGTCGCGGGGTGAAGCCTGTAGTAGTCGCCCAAAGAGTCGTACCTTGTTCTGGTGGCCGCTGGATTTTCAACATGTTGAGACTTTTCGGCGACCTGCAACGACCTATGACGGGTGCTGGCAGTCGCCGAAAAAGTCGCGTAAGTGGGACGGGCCCTTCACACGCCAACAATTCAGCACGATCTCCACACCGTACATGAATGGTCATTTGCAAAACCACTCCAGAACCACTGCCCAGCGGGTGTGGCCCTGGCCTGATATCACCAGACCATGAATCAACATGGAGGGGCTGTTGCATGCAGCTTTACTGCAGCTGAACGTGCATGAGGACAGCACAGCCTTGATCTCCAGACACACATCACTGCAACCATAGCGTGCTGTACAAACCTTCTTAACATTAAAACCAGTCCCCTGATTATAAGAGCGATGCCATAAATGGGGCAAGGACGGGAAGAGTCAACTGCGTCAGACTGCTCTAGCCACTAAAGCAGTGACTTGTTTCTTCCCACCTGTTATCAGGCAACTGAATCATCCTGCTACAATTAGAGAGCAGTGCTGAACGACTCTCTACCTCATTGGTGGCCCACGGACTATCCTTGATTGGACATTGTTCCGAAAACGGTGTCTGAGACGGGCCGGGAAGATCATCAAGGACCCCTCCCACCCTAACCATGGACTGTTTGCCCTCCTCCCATCAGGGAGGCGGTACAGAAGCCTCAGGTCTCGTACAAGCAGGATGAGGAACGGCTTCTACAACAACACTATCACATTGCTGAACTCGGAGTCCCCGCCGATAGATTTCTCCAGTCTCTCCGTCCACATTATTTGCTCATTCTGTATTTTATTCTGTATATTGTTCTTGTTCTGTGTTTTTATTTCTATATTGCAATATTGCTAGGAGCAGACGCTAGACTGCATTTCATTGTACCCATACTTGTATCTGTGCAATGACAATTAAAGTTGAATTGAGTTGAATTGAATTGAATTTGCTGGCTTTACCTTGCACTAAACGTTATTCCCTTATCGTGTATCTGTACACAGTGAATGGCTCGATTGTAATCATGTATTGTCATTCCGCTGACTGGTTAGCCCGCAACAAAAGCTTTTCACCGCACCTCGGTACACATGACAATGAACCAAACTGTAACTGTAGTTAGCAGTGGATCAGACCACATGTTAAACCAGCTCCCATTTGTAATGTACAAAGTGCTGGAGGAACTCAGCGGGTCAGGCAGCATCTGTGGATGTAATGGATAGGCGATAATTTGTGTGGGGGTGGGGATGTGTGTGTGGAGGGGGGGGGGGGGGGGGAACTGGCTCCAACCCAAAACGTCCCTGCTCCTTCCCTCCACAGATGCTGCCTGACCTCCTGTATTCCTCCAGCACCTTGTGTTTTGCAAAAAATACCAGAATTTGCCGTCTTGATGGGGAAACAAGGAATTGCAGATGCTGGCATACACAATCAAAGACAGCATTTACAGTTCCTTGTGTCTCAGCTGCAGTTGGTTTACAAAGAAAGGATAAAAGTGTATAAAATCATGAGAGGAGTACATCGGGTAGACGCACAGTCTCTTGCCCAGAGCGGGGGAATCGAGGACCAGAGGGCATGGGTTTAAGGTGAAGGGGGAAAGATTTAATAGGAATCTGAGGGCTAAACCTTTCACACAGAGTTTGGTGGGTGTATGGAACGAGCTGCCAGAGGAGGTAGTTGAGGCAGGGACTATCCCAACGTTTACGAAACAGTTAGACTGGTACATGGACAGGACAGGTGTGGAGGGATGCTGGCCAAACGGGGGCTGGTGGGACTAGTGTAGATGGGACATGTTGGGCAAGTTGGGCCGAAGGGCCTGTTAGCTTTCATAGCAAAAGGATTTGAGTATAGGAGCAGGGAGGTTCTACTGCAGTTGTACAGGGTCTTGGTGAGACCACACCTGGAGTATTGCGTACAGTTTTGGTCTCCAAATCTGAGGAAGGACATTATAGCCATAGAGGGAGTGCAGAGAAGGTTCACCAGACTGATTCCTGGGATGTCAGGACTTTCATATGAAGAAAGACTGGATAGACTTGGCTTATACTCGCTAGAATTTAGGAGTTTGAGAGGGGATCTTATAGAAACGTACAAAATTCTTGTGGGGTTGGACAGGCTAGATGCAGGAAGATTGTTCCCGATGTTGGGGAAGTCCAGGACAAGGGGTCACAGCTTAAGGATAAGGGGGAAATCCTTTAAGACCGAGATGAGAAAAAACTTTTTCACACAGAGAGTGGTGAATCTCTGGAACTCTCTGCCACAGAGGGTAGTTGAGGCCAGTTCATTGGCTATATTTAAGAGGGAGTT
>CM075990.1:2297663-2327663 GCA_038087875.1 Malacoraja senta | reverse complement strand
CCTACACAAACTAGGGACAATTCCACATTGATACCAAGCCAATTAACCTACAAACCTGTACGTCTTTGGAGTGTGGGAGGAAACCGAAAATCTCTGAGAAAACCCACGCAGGTCACGGGGGGGGGGGGACGTACAAACTCCGTACATACAGCACCCGTAGTCGGGATCAAACCCGGGTCTCCGGCGCTGTAAGCGCTGTAAGGCAGCAACTCTACCGCTGCTCCACCGTGCCGCCCCAAAATTACCTGTTCTATCACGGTGGTTCTTTCCTTTGTAGGTTGCTTTCAGTGAGTTGCGATTGTTTATTTATTTTGACGGGCTGGGGAGAGGGTGGTTGAACCAAATTAGGATTTGGTTCCCAAGGCCATTTTGTTGGTTCTGCTGATGTGCATACAGGATGAGTTAGTTGGACAGCCTGTTAGACAGAGAGAGACAAACACTGACTACAGGCATTGCTCTATGCATCGGCCAAGCCCATACACTACCATTTTCTCGTGTGTCAGGACTGAAGACTTTCCCGGTACGTAATCAAAGATACTCTTTGGCTCGGCCCGATACTTCCGTGTGTCCATCTTCTTGTCCAACGGACCCCAGTTGTTCCTGAAAGAAGCAAAACATATTCAGGGAAACAGAAAACCTTTAAAAAAGTATATAATTATTATTATTATTCATCTGGATTCTTCAGTCTGAGGAAGGATCTCGAACCGAAATGTTACCCATTCCTTCTCTCCAGAGACGCCGTCTGACCTGCTGAGTTACTCCAGCTTTTTGTGTCTGTATTATATTATTCATCCTCTCTGGGGATAGAGGGACAGATGGAAGAGAGAGTCTGAATATTTTTCCTATGAAAGTAGTGTTCGAAACAAGAGGATGTTGGTTTAAGGAGAGAGGAGTTCCTTCCTACATGTGAGGAGTGGATGTGGAAGAGTGATTACATGGAAGCAGTGTGAATGAGTAGGGTAGCCAACTGTCCCCGTATTAGCCAGGACATCCCGTATATTGGGCTAAATTGGTTTGTCCCATACGGGACCGCCCTTGTCCCGTATTGACTGCTACCATTCGGGTCGAGGGGACTGTAGGGTCGAAGCCCCGCCTCACCCATCCCGACGTAGTGCAGCAGCAGCACCTCGCCCGTGGCCCCGTCGGTCGGCAGCCCGGCCAGCTGTCCGACCTTCGGACCTTCGCTTACCGCCGACACCACCACCCCTCCCTCTCACGGCCGATCATCGCTTCATGTTAGATGGGGTGCCCGGACTTTACACGCCAAGTCGCGCGGGCCAAAACTCCTCAGCTGGCCCGCCGGCTGGGCTTTGTGTGCAGTCCAGCACCCGGGCCAACTCATCATTCACCCAGCCACAGCCCAGTCGGTCAACGAATTGCCATCGGGAATTTGTCCCGTATTTTGACCTTTTGTCCCTGCAGTTGGCAACCCTACGATCGAGTGATCAATGGTCGATGTGGACTCGGTAGGATGAAGGGCCAATTTACATGCTTTATCTTCCAATCAATCAATCAATTAGTTTATTGATACAGTGCGGAAACAGGCCCACCGCGTCCACACCGACCAGCGATCACCACACATTAATACTACCCTACCCAAACTTACATTTATACCAAGCCAATTAACATACAAACCCGAACGTCTCTGGAGAGTGGGAGGAAACCGAAGATCTCGGAGGAAACCCATGCGGTCACAAACTCCGTATAGACAGGACCCATCGTCAGGATGGAATCGGGGTCTCTGGCGATGTAAGGCAGCAACTCTACCGCTGCGCCACCATGCCATCCAGAAAGAGTAATTAAAAACCGTACCTCTCAGGAAGTGGCTTGAGTGAGGATGAGCGGGTCGGCAGGGGCAGGGTGGCTGATCTTCGCTCGATGGGCTCGGAGTCAGTGGTGTCCATTGCACTCTTGGAGCGAGGCATAATGGTCTGACTTTTCACTGCAGGAACCAGAAAGGACAAGTCAGTGGAACAAAACAATAGCAATATTACTGGAGAAACAGGGCGGGTGATGGAACCTTTCTTCAGAGCCTGGATGAAGAAAGGTCCTGACCCGAAACGTCACTCATCCTTTTTCTCCAGAGATGCTGCCTGACCAGCTGAGTTAGTCCAGCCATTTGTGTCTATCTTTGGTGTAAACCAGCATCTGCAGTTCTTTTCTTCTTGCAATATTACTCACCAACCCCAACTCCACTGCGGCAGATCGGAGCATTCTAAACTTTTCTTTCTGCTCGGAGACGTGGACGTCACATCCCCTGCTGTCCACCCCTGATGGGTGGCACGGTGACGCAGCGGTAGGGTCCCTGCCTTACCGCGCCAGAGTCCCAGGTTCGAACCTGACTACGGGTGATGTCTGTACGGAGTTTGATCGCTCACCCTGTGACCGCGTGGGTTTTCTCCGGGTACTCCGGTTTCTTCCACACTCCAAAGACGTTCAAGTTTGTAGGTTAATTGGCCTGGGTAAAATTGTAAATTATCCATAGTGTGTAGGTTAGTATAAGTGTGCGGGGGTCACTGGTGTGTGTGTCCACTCGGTGGGCCGAAGGGCCTGTTTCCACACTGTATCTCTAAACTAACTAAAACTGAAGACTGGTGGGAACTGAGTAGCATCGACGGGGAAAAGCATCTGAGAAGCATCAGTGGGTCTGGAGTTACAAATTAACAAGCAGAAGGAGGGATCTCTATCGCAAGAGGAGGATTTACAAAAGAGTCTTTACAAAAATGCTGGAGAAACTCAGCGGGTGAGGCAGCATCTACGGAGTGAAGGAAATAGGCGACATTTCGGGTCGAGACCCTTCTTCAGACTTTTTGGCCATCCAAGTCCATGCTGATCAACCGTTCATACTAGTTCTATGTTATCCCACTTTCTCATCCACGCCCCTACACACTAGAGGCCATTTCACAGAGGCCAATTAACCTACTAAATCCGGACGTCTTTGGGATGTGGGAGGAAACCGGAACGTGCATAGTTTCTCACATTCAGATAGACACCAAATGCTGGAGATACTCAGGCGGGACAGGCAGCCTCTCTAATGGGGTCATTAGGGTGTGAGGATGGGTCTCAACCCGAAACGTCACCCATTCCTTCTCTCCAGAGATGCTGCCTGTCCCGCTGAGTTACTGCAGCTTTTTGAGTCTATCTTCGGTTTAAACCAGCATCTGCAGTTCCTTCCTACACATGAAATTGATTAAATTAGCTTGAAAGGCAACTCCTGAAACTAATTCTTATGTGCTCAAGATCTATCTGAAAACCAGGCTAGAAGGCCTGAATGGTCGAGAGTTGGCTGCAAGAAGGTTAACAATTCATCACCAGAAGGAAGATACTCACCATCCTCTGAGCAAGGGTAGCATGAGGAATAGTCGTCGAGCTCATCATCTGCAAAGAAAGACACTCCATGAGAAAACAACCCTCAGACTGTGAAGTATGAGTGAACTCGGACATCGACTCTTGTTCACACTGTGACTGCCGTTAATGGAGTTTGTATCAACTATCCTAATGCATGGACAGAGTTAGTGGATACAGTTAGACGGACACACATCCCAATATCAGTAGTTTGTGCATGATTCAATGACTTTAGCTGCTCTGTACCAGAGCTAAGGTCCTGAAACGAGATTACACAAACAATGAGGAAAAAAAGACACAGAGTGCTGGGGTAACTCTGCGGGTCGGGCAGCATCTCTGGAGAAAAAGGATGGGTGACGTTTCGGGTCGGAACCCTTCTTCAGGCTGATGTTCCATCTCAAGATGGCACCTATCTTGTTTCTCCAGAGATGCTGCCTGACCCGCTGAGTCACTCCAATGTTTTGTGTCTAAACCAGCATTGGCAGTTCCTTCCTGCACAATGAGAAAAGAAAATGTCGATTTAGCAAATTAAATCCTAAAGAGGGGAGCTTCATATTAGTTAATGATTAATTTTTGCATGGAATTTTGGCTGTGATTAATGGGAATACCAGAATAATACATTTATTTATCCCAGTTCACAATCCCATCATATCCCAGAGGATTCTAGAGCCAAGTTGCTGAACCACAGGCAGGACCTGGAGTAGAAGAATGAGGGAGGACCTCATTGAAATTTACTGAACAGAGAGGATGTTTCCACTAGTGGGAGAGTCCAGGACCAGAGGTCACAGCCTCAGAATTAAAGGACGCGCCTTTAGGAAGGAGATGAGAATGAATTTCTTTAGTCAGAGGGTGGTGAATCTGTGGAATTCATTGCCACAGACAGCTGTGGAGGCCAAGTCAATGGATATTTTTGGGGCAGAGATTGACAGATTCTTTGTTTAAGAAAGAACTGCAGATGCTGGAAAAAATCGAAGGTAGACAAAAAATGCTGGAGAAACTCAACGGGTGAGGCAGCATCTATGGAGAGAAGGAATTGGCGACCTTTCGGGTCGAGACCCTTCTTCAGACTGATGTCGGGGGGGGGGCGGAAAAATAAATGAAGTAGGCGGAGACAGTAGGACTTGTGGGAGAGCTGGGAAGGGGGAGAGGGTGGAAGGAGAAAGCAAGGGCTACCTGAAGTTAGAGGTCAATGTTCATACCGCTGGGGTGTAAACAAAATATTGCCTCAATCTGGCAATGGAGGAGGCCCAGGACAGAAAGGTCAGAGTGGGAATGGGAGGGGGTTGAAGTGCTGAGCAACCGGGCGATCAGGTTGGTTAAGACGGACTGAGCAGGTTTTCAGCGAAGCGATCGCCGAGCCTGCGCTTGGTCTCGCCGATGTAGAGAAGTTAACAGATTCTTGATTAGTACGGGTGTCGGGGGTTATGGGGAGAAGGCAGGAGAATGGGGGTTGAGAGGGAAAGGTAGATCAGCCATGATTGAATTGTGTAGTAGACTTGATGGGCCGAATGGCCTAATTCTGCTCCTATCACTTATGAGCTTATGACCATCACAGTGAATGGCAGGGCCCTGGGGAGTTTTGTCGAGCAAGATCTAGGAGTGCAGGTACATACGTCCTGGAAAGTGGCGTCACAGGCAGATAGGGTGGTCAAGAAGGCATTCGGCACAAGCTCCCCTGTTTAGGACTTTGTTGCAGAATAGTCAAAAGTTTTTTTACCCCATTGTTTGTTTAAATCTTGTCTCAGGACTTAGCCCTGCCACGGGAGCAGCTAAAGTCCGAGATGCATTGAAGCAAACCTTTCACTGTCACCTCTGCTGCTCCACAGAAAGGTTTGTTACGGCATTGCCATTAAGGTTTCTGGTCACGGAATGTGTTAAAAGTGGTTTGTGTGAAAACGGGGTACTTGTAACTTTGTCTGTGCCCTTTATGTAGTGCCTCTTTGCATACCTCGGCCGTGCAAAACAAAGATTATCACTGTGACTTGTAAAGTATTCACTCATTAACAAAGTTAAATTGCAAAGCTTCAAGAAGACAGAATGGGATAGGGAGCAGAGGAAACGATGTTTAGACAGTTCTAAGGGCAGAGGGAGCAGCATAGAAACACAAAGTACCTTCCAAAATCTGTCTCTTAGCAACCTCTGAGAAGACATAGGTTGGGGTGTAAGTCTCTTTTCTAGGAGAGAAATGGACAGGAGCATAGATGGGATGATGTGAAGATGCAACATAAAGAGGAAAGCAATAAGCCGGGAGGAAGAAAAAACACACACGAGAACGCTGAGATATATCGGACTTCAGGAACTGGAGTTAGTCCAACACAAAGTCCTAAAGGAGTTGGAAATATTTTCCTCTCTGAACCTTTGAATTCCAAGGACTTTTGGGGAAATTGCCTCCCAAAGGGCGGTGAATCTGTGGAATTCAATTGCCACAGAAGGCTGTGGAGGACGTCAAAGGATGTTTTTAAGGCAGAGATAGATAGATTCTTGATTAGTGTGGGTTATGGGGAGAAGGCAGGAGAATGGGGTTAGCAGGGAGAGATAGATCAGCCAAGATTGAACGGTGATGTAGACAAGATGGGCCGAATGGCCTGATTCTGCTCTCATCACATAGAAATTATGAATACTGGACTCGGCCAGCGAGAGTCGATGGCCATCGATAGAGGGGGGTCCTCGGAGAGGGAGGGGGGCTGTCAGAGAGCGGTCACCCGTGTGAGTGCCGGTGGTCGGTCAGTCGAGGACGTGCGTGGGGGAGGGTGGTGGTGGTGGTGGGGGGGAGGGGTGGTGGTGGTGGGGGGGGGGTCGCATGAAGGAAGAAGGATCATCGGGACTACATTGAACACTTCGTAGCTTTTTCGGCGCCCTTTACGTAGTGACTCTTTGCATACTCTGTGAGTGGTGAGCTAAACAAAGAATTTCACCATGACTTGTCAGATTTGACAAGAAAGTATCGTTCAATCAATCTATCAAGTGCTCTGAGATAACATATCAGAGAAGATTCCTTATAGGAGGTGGTTGTGGATTAGACCTACAACCCTGCCCAGCCTTCCCCTCACCGATCACCCACATATTTGACCAACACACCTCTTCCCCCCACTGATTTTGAACCCCATATCTGAGGAAGGATGTGCTGGCTCAGGAGAGGGTCCAGAGGTGGTTTACAAGAATGATCCCAGGAATGAGTAAGTTAACCTATGATGGGCGTTTGTCGGCCCTGGGCCTGTACTCGCTGGAGTTTAGAGGAATGAGGGGGGACATAATTGAAACTTACAGAACAGTGAAAGGCCTGGATAGAGTGGATGTGGAGAGGATGTTTCCACCAGTGGGAGAGTCTAGGACTAGAGGTCACAGCCTCAGAATTAAAGGACGTTCTTTTAGGAAGCAGATGAGGAGAAATTTCTTTAGTCAGAGGGTGGTGAATCTGTGGAATTCTTTGTCACAGAAGGCTTTGAAGGCCAAGTCAGTGGATCATTTAAAGCAGAGATAGGGAGATCCTTGATTAGTACGGGTGTCAGAGATTATGGGGAGAAGGCAGGAGAATGGGGTTAGGATGGAGAGATAGATCAGCCAATATTGAATGGTGGAGTAGACTTGATGGGCCGAATGGCCTAATTCTACTCCTGTCACTTCTGACTTTCTGAGCTAATGATCATCCACATGTACATCTGACCAAGAGAACATTGAATAAAAACCAGCGTTGGAACCCAAACACTATTGTAGCGGCATGGTGGCGCAGCGGTAGAGCTGCAGCCTCACAGCGCTGGAGACACGGGTTCAATCCCGACTACAGGTGCTGTCTATATGGAGTCTGTACGGTCTCCCCGTGACCGCGTGGGTTTTCTCCGGGATCTCCGGTTCCCTCCCCACACTCCAAAGACGTCCAGGTTTGTCGATTATTTGCCTTCAGTGAAATTGTAAATTGTCCCTGGTGCACGTAGGATAGAGTAAGTGTGCGGGGAATACTGGTCGGCATAGTCTCGGTGGGCCGAAGGGCCTGTTTCCGTGCTGTATCTCTAAACTAAATTGCCTTAGCTCAGCAAGGGTCTGTTCCTTGTAACATAGTCATAGAGTCATACAGCATGGAAACAGGCCCTTCGGCCCACTTGTCCATGCTGGTCAACATGCCCCATCTAGCTCTTTCCTTTCCTTTCTCAGTCCAATGACAGTGGATATGGTGTGGGAATATACATCCCGTTAACTCCGATAAGACTAACCGAGAAATAGCTGTCTCCTATTTCTAATGGCCCTGTACTACACAAGATCTCTTAACCTACCCTCCGAGTCACACAGCATGAAAACAGGCTCTTTGGCCCGCTTAGTCCATGCTAACCAGCGATCACTAGTTCTATCCTGCACACTAGGGACAATTTTAAGAAGCCAATTAATAGCCTCAATGGAGTTCTATTTTAATTTTATTACATTTAGTTTAGTTAAGAGGTACAGCATTGAGACAGACCCACCAATTCTACACCCACCATTGATCAGTTATCGCACTCCCTACACACTAGGGGCAATTTACAGAGACCAATTAACTTACAAACTCGCACGTCTTTGGAGTGTGGGAGGAAACCGGAGCACCGGGAGAAAGCCCACGTGGTCACGGGGAGAAAACGTACAAACTCCGTACAGACAGCACCCGTAGTCAGGATCGAACCCGGTTTTCTGGGGCTGTGAGGCTGCAACTGCAGTAGAGTTGCTGCTATTCTACGGAGTGACTGGACATCCTTAAACAGCCACAACTTTCAGCACCAGGGCAGAAACTACTCAAGTGTTAGGAGGGTTATGGGTGGGGAACGAGTGGTGGCTCCACCTACAGATCACCATCTTAGCAGCCCCCCCCCCCCCTTGTGTAGATGGGATGCCTCCTGCAGATTATTCTCTATCTCCTTAGCGGGTGGGGTCATGTGAGGAGTCGGATGATGGCGGAAGGAAGAAGATTGAAAGAAAACAGAAGGTGTAGTCTGCTGAAGATGCCTAATTGCTTTGTCTCTGTTCCACTGAGCTCAGTGTGAATAGTGTCAATGCAGGCCAGAGAAGGGGGCTGTGGGGGGGTGCAAAATGTTCTCGATCCTCCATGAGTGGGCCTACTGGAAGCACAGTACGTGTCTTGTCATGTTGGGGCAACGGGCCTTCATGGTCAGGCTAGGAAGTCTGCACTTACAACAACTGGGACTTGAAAATGGCACCAAACTGGCACGTGTGTATACTGTCTCAAGGGCCTGTCCCACTTGGTGATTTTTACGGCGATTGCCAGCATCATTGACTAACGTATCAGGTCACTGAAAAAGTCGCTGCGTGACGCGGCGTGACGACGTATTGACGCGCGGTGTTTTCCTCACGTGTCGCAATATTTGTTTTTGTCGCCGCTGGATTTTGAAATGTTCAAAATCTTTCGGCGACCCTGGTACGTCAGACAATGACGCCAACAGCGCCGAAAATAATCGCCAAGTGGGACAGGCCCTTGAGTGTACTACTGCTGTACACTTGTATTGTATCTCAGATGCTTATTTAAGATGTATCAAAGTGCTTATGTTTCGTTTAGTTTAGTTTATTGTCACGTGTACCGAGGTACCTTTGTTGCGTGCTATCCAGTCAGCGGAAAGACAACACATGATAATCGAGCCATTTACAGTGTACAGATACATGATAAGGGGATAATGTTTAGTGCAAGGTAAAGCCAGCAATGTCCGATCAATGATAGTCCAAGGGTCATCAATGAGGTAGATAGTAGTTCAGCACTGCTCTCTGGTTGTGGTAGGATGGTTCGGTTGCCTGATAACAGCTGGGAAGAATCTGTCCCTGAATCTGGAGGTGTGCGTTTTCACACTTCCTCACACCCGATGGGAGAGGGTGAGACTGGTCCTTGGTTACGCTGCTGGCCTTGCACTTACACTGAACTGTATCCACAATTAATTCCACTCTACCTCAGCACATGTGACAATCCTTTGAAGATTTTTATATGTTTCTATAAGATGCCCTCTCATCCTTCTAAATGAGGCTTTAGAGAGGATGCAGGGGTGGTTTACCAGAAAGCTGCCGGGATTGGAGTTTTGGACGAATGGGGAAAGTTTGGATTTTTTCCCTGGAATGTTGGACTTTGAGAGGAGCTGAAAGAAGTATACGCAATTATGAGGGGGCAGCTTTTGTACATAAAGAGTGGCAGGTAAATGAAACGAGCAGCTGGAGGAGGTCGTTGGGGCAGGTACTAACTGTTCTAGCTGGAGGGAGACAAATTTCAGTCCACTCAGATGCCAACTGGTGGGACTAAAAGAGAGAGAGATGGGGGGAGAGAGAGGGAGAGGGAGATGGAGAGAGAGCAAGAGAGAAAGAGAGAAAGAGAGAAAGAGAGAGATACACGGGAACAGAGAGAGAGAGAGAGAGAGAGGGAGAGGGAGGGAAAGAGGGGGGGAGAGAGAAAGAGAGACAGAGAGAGAGAGGGAAAGAGAGGGAGAGTGTGAGAGATAGAAAGAAAGAGAGAGAGTGAGAGAGGGAATGAGAGAGAGATTGAGAGAACAAGTAAGAGACAGGGACACCGAGAGACAGAGAGAATAGGGTGAGAGAAGGAGAGAGAGGAGAGAGGGTGGGAGAGAGAGGAGAGAGGGTGGGAGAGAGAGGAGAGAGGGTGGGAGAGAGGGAAAGAGAAATGGAGAGAGAGAGAGAGAGGGGGAGGGGGAGAGGGGGAGAGGGGGGAGGAGGGGGAGAGAGAGAGAGAGAGAGGGGAGAGGGGGAGAGAGGGGAGAGAGGGTGGGAGAGAGAGAGGGTGGGAGAGAGAGGAGAGAGGGTGGGAGAGAGGGAAAGACAAAGGGAGAGAGAGAGAGAGAGAGAGAGAGAGAGGGGGAGAGAGGGGGAGAGGGGGAGAGAGGGGGAGAGGGGGAGAGGGGGAGAGGGGGAGAGGGGGGAGAGAGGGGAGAGAGAGAGAGAGAGAGAGAGAGAGAGAGAGAGAGAGAGAGAGAGAGAGATAGAGAGAGAGAGAGAGAGAGAGAGATAGAGAGAGAGAGAGAGAGAGAGAGAGAGAGAGAGAGAGAGAGAGAGAGAGAGAGAGACTCACACTCGCGTACCACACCACAGCTGTTAGAAGCAAGGACAGCGAAGCTCCGTCTCTCTGCTAAAGGCCGGGGGGGGGGGGGGGGGCAAAGCAGCAACACAACGCATGGGATGAAGGCGGGGGAGAAATCTGTGTGGCAGGGGGCAGATTCCATTGCCCGCGTTACCTGCTGGTTTAGGGCTGGGTGTCGTCTCAGGAAATACGTAGCTGGGTGCGTAGGGATTGACCTCTGCGGCAGGAAAAAGCAGAGTGCAACTCTTAAAACCTTCTCGCCCAAATCTAATTCCCACTTCCACCCCCCTTTGGGGACGTGACTGACTGATCAAAGATCACGGGGGGGGGGGGGGGCTGGAGGTCCATGTGAATTCAGCTGGGATCAGTTTAATAGACACAGAATGCTGTTGTAACTCAGCAGGACAGGCAGCATCACTGGAGAGACGTTTCGGTTCAAGACCCTTCTTCGGAGCTGTCTCAACCTGAAACATCACCCATCCCTTCTATCCAGAGATGCTGCCTGTCCCGCTGAGTTACAACAGCATTCTGTGTCTATTAACTGATCCCAGCTGAACTCTCTCTCTCCACTCCTCCCCCATCCTAGTTCTCTGACTAGTTTGACCGTCCTCCTGATTACATTTTACACATTGTCAACTACCCCAAGCATACAATTGCCTATCTACATTTTCCTTGATCTATGTCCTCTTTGATCTCTCGTTTTCACACCTTACCCTTTCCATATCTCTCGTTTCCCTCTCCCCGGACACTCCCTCTCCTCTGACTCGACCCGAAACGTCACTCATCCCTTCTCTCCAGAGATGCTGCCTGTCCCGCTGAGTTACTGCAGCGTTTTGTGTCTATCTTCGGTTTAAACCAGCGTCTGCTGTTCCTTCCTCCACACTCATCATCGTGTTCAGTGTTCCTCCCAAACCCAGAGTCATTGCAGCGCCTCAATCCGGTTTACAGTAGCCTGGCCCCGATTATCCACTGCCTTGCCCTGACAAATGGCTGACACCCACCTACTTTAGACTTTAGAGATACAGCGCAGAAACAGGCCATTCGGCCCACCGAGTCCGCGCCGACCAGCGATCACCCGTACACTAAGCAGTCACGGTGGCGCAGCGGTAGAGTTGCTGCCTTACAGCGAATGCAGCACCGGAGACCCGGGTTCGATCCTGATTACGGATGCTGTCTGTACGGAGTTTGTACGTTCTCCCCGTGACCTGTGTGGCTTTCCTCCCACATTCCTAATACATACAGGTTTGTAGGTTAATTGGCTTGTAAATGTAAAAAACATTCTCACTAGTGGGTGTAGGATAGTGTTAGGGTGCGGGGAATTGCTGGTCGGCGCGGACCCGGTGGGCCGAAGGGCCTGTTTCCGCGCTGTATCTCTAAACTAAACTAAACTAAACTACCACTATCCTACACACTAGGGACAATTTTTTATAATTTTACCAAAGTCAATTAATCTACAAACCTGTACGTCTTTGGGATGTGGGAGGAAACCGGAGTACCTGGAGAAAACCCACGCGGTCACGGGGAGAACGTACAAACGTTTCACAGGCTGCCCTTGTTTATTTTGCTTCTCTTGTTTGTATCAATTGCCTGAAGGAAATCTGCTCTCCAAAATGGTGGGCGGCACGGTGGCGCAGCGGTAGAGTTGCTGCCTCACAGCGTCAGAGACCCGGGTTCGATCCTGACTACGGGTGCTGTCTGCGCAGAGTTTGTACGTTCTCTCCGTGACCCGTGTGGGTTTTCTCCAGGTCCTCCGGTTTCCTCCCACATCCCAAAGGCGTACAGGTGTGTAGGTTGGTTGGTTTCTGAAAATTGCCCCCTAATGTGTAAGATGCAAAACTGGAATAAGATAGAACTGGTGTACGAGTGATCGTTGGTCGGCAAATTGAAAGATACAGCATGCGAACAGGCCCTTCAGCCCACTGAGGCCATGCTATCAATCACCCATTCACACCAGTTTATGTTACCCTAGTTTCACATCTAGAGGTGTCAGAGGTTATGAGAAGGCAGGAGAATGGGACTTGATGGGCCGAATGGCCTAACTCTACTCCTATTCCTTATGACCTTATGACCTTATGACCTTATGAGCTACTCCCTTGCACCATCGGGGCAATTTACAGAAGCCAATTAATCAACAAACTGGAGTACATGGAGGAAACCCACGCGGTCACAGGGAGAACGTACAAACTCCACACAGACAGCATCCGAGGTCAGGATTTCACCAGGGACTCTGATGCTACGAGGCAGCAGCTCTACCAGCTGAGGAAATGCATCAATAAAGCTTGACCCTTTGTAGATAAATCCTTCTCTTGCATTCTTCGTTTCAACGCTATTAGACGGCCTGTTGTATCTCCTGGTTGCTAACAATTGTAACTCCCCTTCCCATTCCCACACTAATCTGTCTGTCCTGGGCCTCCTCCATTGCTCGTGAGATGCCACCGCCAAACTGAGTCACAGCACCTCATACTCTGCTTGGGAAGCTTACAACCTAATGGTATGGACATTGAATTCTCCAATTCTAAGTTATATACCCCTTCAACCAAAATGAATCAGGAGTACAATTGAAATTAGACAGTAACATTTGTATGCCTTGTTGTCACCAACCCCTCAGTCAACAATGAACCATTCTACATTTGCTTGACCATCGTCTGCTTTGATCTGTCGTTTCCACACCTTACCCTTCCTTATCTCTAGTTTCCCTCTACCCGGTTTGAAGAAGGCCCGCTGAGTTACTCCAGTCACTTGCCAGGATAGACAGGAAAAGCTGGAGTAACTCAGCGGGACGGGCAGCATCTCTGGAGAGAAGGATGGGTGACGCTTCAGGTCGAGACCCTTCTTCTATCACATGCCAGGCTTTGTCCCACCCCTTCCTCCTCTCTTCCACCTTTTTTCTCCCCCCACTGCAATCAGTCTGAGGAAGGGTCCCGACCGGAAACATTGCCTATCCATGTTCTCCGGTGATGCAGCCTGTCCCGCTGAGTTACTCCAGCATTTTGTACTTTCCCCAGCACGTTGTGCACTGCCATTAGACGTATGGTCCACAATTCAAACTTCAAACAGGCTTTCCCACACACGGCTATTAGTAAACCAGTTAAACCAGGTTAAACACAGCAGTAACGTTGGCCGAGCGTGGGGAATATGGAGACATCACACACTGACTCGCACAGCCTCTGGTACCTTCTCCTGTGTGATGGACTCGAGGGATCTCAGGAAAGTTGTAAGTAGGCCGGTAGGGGTTTTCCTCAAGCTGGTCTGAGCGGAAAGGAAGGACAGTGAGAGATAAGAAGCCAAGAGTCAAAGGGAAAGAAGACAAGCGTTAAGAAAGAGCTCATACAAAGACAGGTCGCAGAAAACTCATTCAGAAGGGGGAGCCAAGAAGCTCTACGGCAAACGAGATCGAGATAGCATCACACACACACACTTGGCTCCACTGTATTTATTCAACAGGGGACTTGCAAGGCAGATGACACTGGCTTAAAATGTAATAGAAATGAACTGCAGATACTGGTTTATACCAAAGATAGGCACAAAATGCTGGAGTAACTCAGCGGGTCAGGCAGCATCTCTGGAGAACATGGTGAGGTGACGTTTCGGGTCGGGACCCGAACCGACAAACACCACACAGACAGCACCCGAGGTCAGGATCAAACACTGTGAGATAGGGGCTCGACCAGCTTTAGACTTTAGACCTCGGAGATATAGCAGGGAAACAGGCCCTTCGGCCCACCAAGTCCACGCCGACCTGTGATCACCCCGTACACTGGTGATGTCATAAATACTGACAACGATTTTACAACTATCCAATTACCAAAACCAATGAACCTACAATCTTGGACGTCTTTGGAGTGTGGGAGGAAACTAGAGCTCCTGGAGAAAACCTATGCGGTCACAGGAAGAACGTACAAACTCCGTGCAGAGAGTACCCGAGGTCAGGATCGAACCAGCGCCACTGGTGATGTAAGGCAGCAACTCTTCCGCTGCGCCACCCGAAACTGGTTTTCCCATGCTGCCCAGTGAGTTTAGTTTAGAGATACAGCGCGGAAACAGGCCCTTCGGCCCAGCGATCCCCGCGCATTGACACTATCCTACACAAACTAGGGACAATTTTTATACGTACACCAAGCCAATTAACCTACAAACCTGTACGTCTTTGGAGTGTGGGAGGTAACCGAAGATCTCGGAGAAAACCCACGCAGTCACGGGGAGAACGCACAAACTCCGTACAGACCGCACCCGTAGTCGGGATCGAACCCGGGTCTCCGACGCTTCAAGTGCTGCAAAGCAGCAACTCTACCGCTGCGCCACCGTGTCACCCTTCGAGTTGATTAATGACTTTCTGGTATTTTACCAATCTCAGCCCCTACATTTGCCAACAAATGGGAACATTTCCAAGCCTTCCTTATCCAAACCGTTTACTCCAGAACTTTTTTAGTAAACCGGCATCTGCAGTTCCTTGTTTCTCCCCCTCTCGCCTGTATCCACCTATCACTCGCCAGGCCTACTTGGCTTGTGTCTGAACAATGGAGGCACCAGTTCCTCAATACAACTCTGGTTACATCACACATACACCATGGAGGTAGCCACCTTGTAGATTGGGTCATCGAGCCATACAGCACGGAAACAGGCCCTTCAGCCCACCTCACCCATGCCGACCAACATGCCCCATCTACGCTAGTCCCACCTGCCCACACTTTGTGTCCAGCACTTTTGTTTGTAAGCCAGCAACTGCAGTTCCTTGCATCCCCATTTGCCCGTGTTTGGCCCATTGTCCTCTAAACCTCGTCGATCCATGTCTCGATCCAAGTGCCTTTTCCCTGGAACGTAGGAAGTTGGGGGGGAAGTCCTGATGGAAGCATGTCAAATGACGAGAGGAATAGATTGGGTAGACAGTCAGAGCCTTTTTTCCCCAGGGTGGAAACGTCCAAAGCTAGAGGACATAGTTACAAGGTGAGAGGGGGAAAGTTTAATGGAGATGCGTGGGGTCAAGTTGTTTAACGCAGAGAGTGGTGGGGGCTTGGAACACGTTGCCAGTGGTGGTGGTTGAGGCAGATATGATAGTGGCGTTTAAGAGGCTTTTAGACGCTGAGAACGAAGAGGGACCCTGCGTGAGGGGACGGGGGTGGAGAGCGGGGAGGGGGAGAAGGAAGAGCGGCCATTGGGACTATATTGAATGCTTTTAGTAATTTGGTCAACGCCCTTTAGATGGCGACTCTTTGCATACCTTGCAAGACCAAGACTTTCATGGTACCAGGTACATGTGGCAATAAAGTTTCAACCATTCAATCAGGATAGGCATTGGGAGTGGTGGGGAATGGCGGGATGTGGATCACGCGCGGGGCAGATGAGATCGGTCTAACTTGGCATCATGTCTGACACGGACACAGTTCCAAGTTCTATGTCGACCACCCACCCCCCTGTGGGACTTTGCTCCGGGTCGGCAGAGGCCGCCCGCCCAGGCTCACCTTACCTCTGCTGACTTTGTGAATCTGCTTGAACATGGCCTTGTACCAGTCCTTCGGCCTCTCCAGGTTCTGCAGGTCAGAGAACAAGAGAGGAGTTGGCAACGGCTCCAAGCCCAACGAGGGGGGAACTCATCGAAACATACAGAACAGTGAAAGGCTCGGATAGTGTGGATGCGGAGAGGATGTTTCCACTAGTGGGAGAGTCTAGGACTAGAGGTCACAGCCTCAGAATTAAAGGACGTTCTTTTAGGAAGGAGGCAAGGAGAAATTTCTTTAGTCAGAGGGTGGTGAATCTGTGGAATTCATTGCCACAGAAGGCTGTGGAGGCCAAGTCAGTGGATATTTTTAAGGCAGAGATAGATAGATTCTTGATTAGTACAGGTGTCAGGGCTTTTGGGGAGAAGGCAGGAGAATGGGGTTAGGAGGGAGAGATAGATCAGCCATGATTGAATGGCGGAGTAGACTCGATGGGCTGAATGGCCTAATTCTGCTCCTATCTCATGACCTTAAGTCAGGCTCGCGACGGGAAGCGGGCTGACAGAGAGGGGACCCCCCCACCCCCCCGCCCCCCCACTCAAGGGTCCGACTCCCCCTCACCTTGATCCCCAGATCCTCGGGAGCGATGAAGGAAGAGTGGGTGGCCCGAGGACTGTTCTGTCGCCTTGTGTCCACCGCCCCTCCTGCGTGAATGGCCGGGATGAATGCTTCCATAGCCGGGACTGGAGCTGCAGCGTTCCGATCAATTAGTCTGTCTGGCACAGAGTCTACAAGCAAAATACAGAGCACAAATATGTGCAAGGCACAAAAATATACCAACTATCGCAGCGCTGTTTAAATCATCAGATCCCACAATGCCTAATAAGGCTGCAAGTGGAGTCACTATTTACCTCTGGGGGATAAGCACTGTTCGAATGCAAGAGGGGAGCTCCAGCTGAGGGATTTCACCCTGGGGTGACCAAGGCTACATGGGCATCAAGTGGGCATCAGAGGGGCGGCACAATGGAGCAGCGGTGGAGTTGCTGCCTTACAGTGCCAGGGACCCATGTTCAATCCTGACCTCGAGTGTTGTCTGTACGGAGTTTGCACGTTCTCACTGTGACGGCGTGGGTTTTCTCCGGGTGCCCAGGTTTCCTCCCGCACTCCGAAGACGTGCAGGTTTTGTACGTTAATTGGCTTTGAGTTTAAAAATATTATAAATTGTCCCTAGCGTGTAGGATAGTGTTAGTGTACAGTATGAACGCTGGGCAGTGTGGGCCGAAGGGCCTGTTTCAATGCTGTTTCTCTGTACCCATATCACTAGTTTGCCTGCTCTCATAAGTTCATGTTCATAAAAGATAGCATAACTAGGCCATTCGGCCCATCAAGTCTACTCGGCCATTCAATCATGATTGAGCTATCTTTCCTTCAACCCCATTCTCCTGCCTTCTCCCCGTAACCTCTGACACCCGTACTGACCAAGCATCTGTCAATCTCCATCTTAAAAATATCCATTGACTTCCACAGATTCACCACCCTCTGGCTAAAGAAATTCCTCCTCATCTCCTTCCTAAAGGAACGTCCTTTAATTCTGAGACTATGACCTCTGGTCCTAGACTCTCCCACCAGTGGAAACATCCTCTCCACATCCACTCTATCCAGGCCTTTCACTATTCAGTACGTTTCAATGAGGTTTCCCTGCTCATCCTTTCACAGAAATTCCTCCTCATCTTCTTCCTAAAGGTACGTAGGTCCCTTCATTCTGCGGCTATGGCCTTTCCCAAGCTGCGTGATCGGCCCAGACCGGTTGCTTGCAGGAACAAAAGCTTTTGTAAAGGAAGGAAGGACATTTTCTGTTAGCTGCCCTTACCTGTCTGACTGTTCAGCCGCTTCTGTAGCTCTGGTGAGAGAGAGAGAGAGAGAAAACATAGTTTAGTTGCATCGTCCATTGAGCGACAAGATGTATAAACCACACCTCCAACCACTCACATTATTTGTTGTATCAAAAATAATTTATTTAATTACGATCACGATACAAAACTAAACTGTGGTATAGGGGCTGTCCCACTGCGGGACCTAATTGCCGAGTTTAGAAGAGTTTAGGAGAGTTTGAAAAAGGGTCACGTTGAAGACCTCCTTCGACTATGTAGAAGACTAGCTACGACTAACTTCGGGAAAATTGGACACCGAATAGTGGAGAGTGAAGACGACTTCCTTCGACCTCCCTTTGATTAAGTTGAAGACTAGATACGACTACCTTCGATTACCTTCGACTGCCCTCGATTACCTACGACTAACATGCCGACCTACTACGACCTACTTCGACTAAACCTACGAGTAAAATAAGTATCGATTTTTTTCCATGGTGACCTTTTGTTCACTCGCGGGCATTTTTCTGCATGTTGAAAAATACGCCGCGACCCGGCTGAGGCCTCGAGTACACAGGGACCACTCTCGAGCATGAAGGAGAGTTACAAAGACCTCCTAGGACCTCATGTCGACCATGCTGCGAGTATGAGTCGAAGGCAAACTCTTCTAAACTCGCCAATTAGGTCACCGCAGTGGGACAGCCCCCTTAATATGCCCACCACCATAGTACAAAATCACCAAATGATCCAGACACTAAATTTCCAAACAACTGTGTTACAATCCTTACAAATATAATAAATAACTACTGTACAACTATGTCCCTCTCTAACACAACCCAGGCGCGGACGTAACCCCGGTAAATGGGCAAGCATCTGGCTCGGGCAAAGCCTTCTTCCGCCTGGCGCTGTGACTCGCGGATGGCCAGCTCGGCCAGGCCTAGGAGTAACCCAACCAGGACATCTTCGGCCCTGCCCTCTCCCTAGATCCCGTCACCAGTTCTCCGGTCGCTGACGGCAGAGCCACTCCTCCCCCTACAGACCCCAGGTGGAGTGGGGGTGCTCCTTGCCCCCCGGACCCTGGCTACAAGGGGCGCTCTGCAGGTCCCTTCCACCACTCACATTGGGTGCGATGGTCCCAGATGCCATCTCGCCTCTTTTCTCAGCCCAAGCACGGCTCATGTCTAACACACTCGACCAATGATCAATAGTCCTTGATAATGAATGTTAACAATCTGGTCCATTCATAGAATCACACAGCATGGAAACAGGCTCTTCGGCCCATCATCTTCATCAGTCTATAGAAGGGTCTCGACCCGAAACATCACCCATTCCTTCTCTCCAGAGATGATGCCTGTCCCGCTGAGTTAACCCAGCATCTTGTGTCTTCCTTCAGCCCACGCCAACCAACATGCCCCATCTACACTAGTCCCATCTTCCTGTATTTGGCCCATATCCATCTAAACCTATCCTATCCATATACCCATCTAAATGTTTCTTAACTGTTGTGATAGTCCCTGCCTCAACTACCTCGTCCGGCAGCTCGTTCCAAACACCCACCACACCTTTCTGTAAAAAAGTTATCCCTCAAGTTCCTATTAAATCTTTTCCTCGTCACCTTAAACCTATCTAGTCCGGTTCTCGATTCCCCTACTCTGGGCAAGAGGCTCTGTGCGTCTATCCGATCTATTCCTCTCATGATTTTGTACAACTCCGGGACACAAAGATGGCCGGGCGAGGAGAGGAGAGGGACGTCGGTTGGCGGGAACTGCTCCAGTACATGGAGCGCGCGGGCCGACCGGACTTTGCACGCTGAATAATGGCGCCAAAAATGCCGGCGCCCGCGTGTGTAAAATATGCAAAAGGAATTTGACTGTACTGTTGCACAGGGGACAAATAAAGCCCCTTTGAAGCATCGCGCCGTACCTCGGTTATGCTGCAGCAGGGACTATGGTCGGGTTCACGGAGGTGGTGGACGGGTAGGCTGAGAATCTGCTGGAGGGGGGCCAACAGCGGGCAGTACCCCGCGCTCTCCACCGACGGCACTGCTTCACTTATTGTGGGCGGACCCATCCTTCCAGACAAGAGAACACAGAGTCAGAGATGCTCAACGTGCCAGCTTACCAAACCGTTCCCTCCAAACCCCCCCCCCCCACCCACCCCCACCAAGAAATCCAAAGTTTACTTCTAAAAACCGCAGCGGTTTAGCAACGACAGCTTCGTCCCGACCCCCTCCCTCAACCAAAAGCAATGCGTCAGGGGAAGCCTCGGCAGTTCGGGCTCCATTCACAGTGCATGCAGCCCTCTGTCTAACCCAGCAAGACAACACAAGGAATGGCACGGTGGCACAGCGGTTAGAGTTGCTGCCTCACAGCGCCAGAGACCCGGGTTCGATCCTAACTACAGGTGCTGTCTGAACGGAATTTGTACGCTCTCCTCTTGACCTGGTGGTTCCCGTTCCTCCAGGTGCCTCTGGTTTCCTCCCACATCCCAAAGATGTGGGGATTTGTAGTTTAATTGGCCCTCTGTAAATTGTCCCAAGTTTGTAGAATAGAGCTGGTGTAGGGGTGAAGATAGAAACAAAATGCTGGAGCAACTCAGCGGGTCAGGCAGCATCTCTGGAGAAAAGGAAAGGGTGACGTTGGGGGTCAGAACTCTTTGGGTCTGAAGAAGGGTTCCGACCCAAAACGTCACCTATTCCTTTTCTCCAGAGATGCTGCCTGTCCTGTTGTGTCTATCTTCAGTATAAACCAGCATCTGCAGTTCCTTCCTGCACAGAGTATGGGTTATCGATTGTCAGTATGGAATTGGTGGGCCGAAGGGTGTGTTTCCACACTGTATTTCTAAACTAAACTAAACCCCAAAAAACGCAACAAAGATTCCCTCACCTATCACCAGAGGCTGCCATTCGGCCCATCCGGACCCTACTGGTTCTTTGAAAGAGCCTCGGTTAGTTGCATAAGTTCAAAAGTGTTAGAAGCAGAATTAGGCCATTCGGCCCATCAAGTCTACACCACCAATCAACCATGGCTGATCTATCTTTCCCTCTTAACCCCATTCTCCTGCCTTCTCCCCATAACCCCTGACACCCGCACTGTTCAAACTAAACACCAGTTTGCTGCTGTTCCATCTTGCCCTGAAAAATCTCCAAGAACTAGCCCAGTTGGAAGTTGCCATTGAAACTCTTCTTCCCCCCGCTCTGTAGACTCATCAAGTTTTAGACATTCTGCTCAACTCTATCCATTGATTGGATGTGAACCAATGCCTTCAGCATTTCTCAGCTCATCGACTCTCCTGTTCCCGGGAAGCAGTATCTCTTCAGCAATGTTGGTTCCTGCTATTCCATCTTTCCTTAGTGGCAGAACAGGTGGAGCTGCTGCCTGACAGCGCCAGGTTTGACCATGACCTCGGGTGCTGCCTGTGTGGTGTTTGCACCTTCTCCCAGTGACCGCGTGGATTCCTACTGTTTCCTCCCGCATCCCAAAGACGTGTGGGTCTGTAGGTCAATTGGCCTCTGTGTAAATTGTCCCGAGTGTGTAGGATAGTTCTGGTGTACGGGGTGATCGCCGTTCAGCGCGGACCCGGTGGGCAGGAGGGCCCGTTTACTCATTGTAAAGTATCCACAATTAAAGTCTAAAGTAAGTCCTTGTGCACCAGTACGTGCTTGTACAGGGGTCACTGAAAGTTGGCGTGCAGGTACAGCAGGCTGTGAAGAAAGCTAATGGAATGTTGGCCTTCATAACAAGAGGATTTCAGTATAGGAGTAGAGAGGTTCTTCTGCAGTTGTATAGGGCTCCAGAAAGAACACATCTGGAGTATTGTGTACAGTTTTGGTCTCCTAATTTGAGGAAGGACATCCTTGTGATTGAGGCAGTGCAGCGTAGGTTCACGAGATTGATCCCTGGGATGGCGGGACTGTCATATGAGGAAAGATTGAAAAGACTAGGCTTGTATTCACTGGAGTTTAGAAGGATGAGGAGGGATCAACATATACAATTATAAAAGGACTGGACAGGCTAGATGCAGGAAAACTGTTCCCAATGTTGGGCGAGTCCAGAACCAGGGGCCACAGTCTTAGAATAAAGGGGAGGTCATTTAAGACTGAGGTGAGAAAAAACTTTTTCACCCAGAGAGTTGTGAATTTGTGGAATTCCCTGCCACAGAGGGCAGTGGAGGCCAAATCACTGGATGGATTTAAGAGAGAGTTAGATAGAGCTCTAGGGGCTAGTGGAGTCAAGGGATATGGGTAGAAGGCAGGCACGGGTTATTGATTGGGGACGATCAGCCATGATCACAATGAATGGCGGTGCTGGCTCAAAGGGCCGAATGGCCTCCTCCTGCACCTATTTTCTATGTTTCCATGTTTCTATGTAAAGTTACATTGATACATAGAAAATAGGTGCTGGAGTAGGCCATTGGGCCCTTCGAGCCAGCACCACCATTCAATGTGATCATGCCTGATCATCCACAATTAGTACCCTGCTCCTGCCTTCTCCCCAGAGCCCTGAGAGCGCTATCTAACTCTCTTTTGAATGCATCAAGTGAATCGGCCTCCACTGCCTTCTGAGGCAGCGAATTCCACAAATTCACAACTCTCTGGGTGAAAAGGTTTTTCCTCATCTCCGTTCTAAATGGCCTCCCCTTATTCTGAAGGTAGACAAAAATGCTGGAGAAACTCAGCGGGTGAGGCAGCATCTATGGAGCAAAGGAATAGGTGATGTTTAAGGGTCTCGAGCCGAAATGTCACCTATTCCTTCGCTCCATAGATGCCGCCTCACCAGCTAAGTTTCTCCAGCATTTTTTGTCTACCTACGATTTTTCCAGCATCTGCAGTTCTTTCTTAAACTATCCCTTCTTCTGGGTCTGTGTCCATCCAATTATGCTCAGGCTGGTGATGTTGGACTGGATGAGAATGTGGGAGGACAGAAATAGTGTGAAAGGGTGATCGTTGGTCAGCATGGATTCAGTGGGCCGAAGGGCCTGTTTCTGTGGTGTGGTGGTGTCAATGAATCTTGTCTGAGCTTCCCCTTGACCGAAGCTCGTCTCATTTGCCTGAATGTGGGACGAAACCTTTCACTGTTCCTGTCCAAGTGCATTTTAAATGTTGTTCGTGGATCTGTGTCAACTACCTCCTCTGGCAGCTCGTGTTACACAAGCCGCACCCTCTGGGTGAAACAATAATTAAAGGATGTACCTTTAGAAAGGAGATGAGGAAGAATTTATTTAGTCAGAGGGTGGTGAATCTGTGGAATGTTTTTCAACAGGAGTCTAAGTCAATGGATATTTTCAAGGTTGGGATTGATAGATTGTTGATCAGTACGGGTGTCTGGGGTTATGGGGAGAAGGCAGGGGAATGGGGTTGAGAGGGAAAAATAGATCAGCCATGATTGAATGGTGGAGTAGACTTGATGGGACGAATGGTGTCATCCTGCTCCTAGAACTTGAAAAAGGGGCCAAAGGGCCTGATTCCATGCTGTATCACTAAAACTAAACTAAACAAGAAGGATTTCTGGTCACCTGTTTCACCTGTCAATTAAAACACCGTAAAGAATAACAATTAAGTTTGCAAAATACATAAAGAGACCGTTCTTTCCCCACTGGGTTTTGAGACCCGGAACAACTTAGCTGTGGGGGGGGGGGGGGGGGAGTAGTTTCGGCCATGTTTGGGCAATATACGCATGGTCAGACTCATAACACAACAAGCAATGCATGCACAGCTGCCCCAGTGTGTGGCAGTGGATCTTTGAACATCTGCCAACACTGAGGTCCGGCTACCAAAGGCAAGCAATGCAGTTATCGCATGCAGTGTCCATGCAAGGCTGGGTGTCGGCACACAGGCCGATGCAGCAGCAGCAGCAGCAGCTGTGGCGAGGGCCCGCCGTGGGCAAGGCTGGCAAGGGGACGGGTACAGGGTAGCGTGGGTGGGGAGGAGAGGTTTGACCAGGCTGGGTTAAAGAAGCACATTCCCGCCCCAGGATGGCGATGTCTGGAGCTCGGAGGCGGGAAGCAAGGGTGGCAGCCATGGGTGGCACAGAGCTGGCAAGAGGTGGGGTGGCAGGTAGCAAGGTGAGAACCCCGGGTCTTACTGTAGGCGTGGGCCGGTGGGCGAGCTCTGAGTCCGTGTCGCGGTGCAGGATGGCAGCGGGCGGTGGCAGCTTGGGCACCGGTGGGTTAACAGGAGAGGTGGAGGAGGAGGAGCAGGAGGAGGCCGGGGAGGGGCTCGCCCCCTTCTGCAGGTGAGGCGGGATGAAGTCGTCGAGGGTGGGCAAGGTCAGCCGTGCCGAGGATGGACGCGGTGGCGGCGTGGGCGATGAGGCGGGCTCGGCTGGCACCAGGCCTGGCACAGCCCCGCACGGGCTCCCTCCACCAGCGTTCTCCCTCTCCGCTGTGGCAGCGGGTGCAGTGCTGCACTGAAAGATCGCCTCACACTGCGCTAAGTCCTGCAGGAAGAGAGTCGCCGTTCAGTCTGAAGAAGCGTCTCGACACGAAATGTCACCTATTCCCTTCTCTCCGGAAATGCTGCCTGTCCTGCTGAGTTACTCCAGCGTTTGGCGTCACTACACATGGCCGCATTCTCCACTGACCCTTGACTTCGCTGAACAACCAACTCAGCTGGTGGCTGAAGGGGGAGAGCACGGCCTCGACGGTGGAGTGGGCCGCTGGAGGCCCTGCAGCAGCCTGGGGCTCGACTGGACCAGGCTCCGCTCCAAGAGGCCGAGCGTGTGGACCAGACGCGGCCTAGAGCGGCGGAGAACACCACAGCTACCCTTGGCCAGGTCGACTCTGCAACGTTGCCATGACAACGGGCCTTCATGGTCAGGTCAACCCTGCACTCACAACAGGGACTTGAAAATGGCGCCCAATCTGGCGACTGTATACTATCTCAGTGTACTACTGCTGTCCACTAGTACTGTATCTGAGATGCTTATCTAAGATGTATCTAAGTGCTTCTGTGTAGTGATACATGTACTGAACTGTATACAAACATGAATTTCACTGTACCCTGGTACATGGGGCAAATAAAGTTCCATACTGGTTAGAGCAACATCATCCTGTCCAAACCTCAGCCAGTCCCTACCATGTCTGGTCACCAGGAGTGACATCCTCTTGTTTAAAATTCAGCACATGGACAAAACTCCGCAGACGAAAGGTCAAACCAGGCCAGGTAACGATGACAGACACAAAATGCTGGAGTAACTCAGCAGGTCAGGCAACATCCGGCTTGGTTACTCCAGCACTATGTGTCCATCTTTGGTTTAAACCAGCATCCGCAGAATCCTTCCTACAGAAGTAATGATGCAGAGGTTGTGAAGTAAGAAGCCATGACACTGTAGCTCAGCCGGTCAGGCAGCATCCAGAGAGAACATGGACAGGCGACGTCACCTAGGAGATGCTGCCTGACCCGCTGAGTTACTCCAGCACTTTGTGTCTTCTTTTGTAAACCACCATCTGTAGTTCCACAGCGATAGAGTTGCTGCCTCACAGCACCAGAGACCCAGGTTCGATCCTGACTACAGTTGCTGTCTGAGTGGAGGTTGCACGTTCTCCCTGTGACCTGCGTGGGTTTTCTCCGGGTGCTCCAGGCTTCCCCCCGCACTCCAAAGACGTGCATGTTTGTAGGTTAATTGTCCCTAGTGTGTGCAGGGTAGAACTAGTACATGGGTGATCGCTGGTTGGCACGGACTCGGTGGGCCGAAGGGCCTGTTTCTACGCTGTATCTCTAAACTAAACTGAACTAGTTCCTTGTGTCTGCAGATTACTCTCTCTGCAGAAGGCTCCCCACCCCAGCACGGTGGCGCAGCGGTAGAGTTGCTGCCTTACAGCGCTTGCAGCGCCGGTGACCAGGGTTCCATCCCGACTACAGGTTCTGTCTGTACGGAGTTTGCACGTTCTCCCTGTGACCTGCGTGGGTTTTCTCCGGGTGCTCCGGTTTCCCCCCACACTCCAAGGACGTGCGGGTTTGTAGGTTAATTGGCTTCTGTAAATTGTCCCTAGTGTGTGTAGGATAGATCTAGTGTGAACGGATGTTTGCTGATCGGTGCGGTCTTGGTGGGCCGAAGGGGGCCTGTTTCCACACTGTATCTCTGCAGTAAACTAAACTAAACTAAATTAAACTAATCTAATCTAAACTAAATTAATCTAAACTGACCAGAGCCTACCAGTGAAGCGAGATCTCCAGACACTGCTGTGTGTCACATCCTGTATGTGTGCGCGTATCACAGCGTGTGTGTGTGTGTGTGTGTGCGTGTGTTACAGCGTGCAGGGTGTTGCTGAATGGCAGGTTGAACCACCTTAGATACAGTGCCCACACACACACCAGAGGGCCAGTGAGCATAAACCAAGAAAGCCACTCACAGGCAGGCATGCGTTTCTTCGCTGGAATAGAGTGGTGACAAGAGACTAAAGTAAGGGGGTGTGTTTGGGGGGGAGTGTTGAACGGTGACTTTGGTGGGGGTGGGGGTGAGTGGACCTTATCAAGGGGTGTGTGGGGGGGAGAGGGTGAGAAAACGACACGCACGCACACAAACACACACACACACACCCACACGCATAGTGAACGTTAAATAGATACCCCGCAGCCTCCGTTTGCCCCGTGAAGGGGACTCCCTCGGGCGGTGGCTTGATTCTCCGCTGGTCTCGTGCCCATCTTCTCCCGGTCCGTCTCCGGCCTTCCAGCCTGGGGCGAGGGGATGTAGTGCGGGGGTCCGCGAGGAGCGGGTGGGGGGGCGGCAGCTTCGCCACCCTGGTGGTGGGAGGGCAGCGGTGGGCGGCGGGGCGGAGGTGCCAGGGCCACGTAGAGGTTGGAGACCCTCCTCTGCGGTGTGGCGTCGGGCGGGGGCACGGTGCCACCCTCACCCGCCGTGATCCAGGTGAACCCTGGCACCTCGCCACCGCCGGGACACGGCACAACAAACTTCTCGGTACATACGCTGGGCTCGGGTCTAATGTGGACGTAGTCCAGAATGGGGACTGGGGCAAAATGGGACAACTTGACCTTGTTGCAAGGGCGCCAAGCAAAGCTCTCTTCTCTAGGTGGGAGGGGGACGGGAGGGGGCTACTCACCAAGCGGTGTTTGTTTAACAAAAAAAAGACAACACAACGCAAACAACACAAAAGAAAATAAAAAAAAGTTAAAGTAAGTGGAGGGCAATTAAACCAGAGGAAAATAATTCACAGTTGTTGAATCACAAACTTGACATGGGCGGCACGGTGGCGCAGCGGGTAGAGCTGCTGCCTCACAGCCCCAGAGACCCGGGATCGATCCTGACTACGGGTGCTATCTGTACGAAGTCTGTACGTTCTCCCCGTGACCTGCGTGGGTTTTCTCCGGGTGCTCCGGTTTCCTCCCACACTCCAAAGACGTGCAGGTTTGTGGATTCATTGGCTTTGGTAAAAGATTGTAAATTGTGTCGAATAGTTCTAGTGTACGGGGTGGTCGCTGGTCGCGGACCCCGTGGGCCGGAGGGCCTGTTTCCGCGCTGAATCTCTTAAACTAAACTAAACAGCAGTGAGATCTCCTGGTCCTAATAGACTCCTTCCAGAGCCAGCAGCCCAATCTTTCTTGCATTCATGACAAGCTTCCTAACTCTTTTGCTTCATCATCTCTTCCGCATTCTTTAAATATTTCCACCTTGTTGCTTCTGTATTCCCCCCCCCCCCCCCATCATCTGGTTACTTCCTGGAACATTCCTCTTAAACCTGCATTTCTTTTTTCCACCCCTCTCCATCTTCAAAGTATTCATTTCATTTAACCCCAAACTTTTCAACACAAGACATCTCGTCTGGCTGCTTGTCAAGATACGTGGTCAATAATACTTATGTGTAACACTGTGCAGTCTTGTTCCCTGGCCTCAATACTCGGAGCAGAATTAGGCCATTCGGCCCATCAAGTCTACTCCGCCATTCAATCATGGATGATCTATCTTTCCCTCTCAACCCCATTCTCCTGCCTTCTCCCCACAACCCCCACACTAACCTAGAATCAGGCAATTTCCGCCATCGACTTGGCCTCCACCGGCGTCTGTGGCAATGAATTCCACATATTCACTACCCTCTTGACTAATGAAATTCCTCCTCATCGCCTTTCTAAACTATGTCAGTTGAATGCGATCAGATTATTCTGTTAAATAACAAATTACTTTGCAGAGGTCAACTGAACCTCTTCCACTGTCTGAGTGAGGCCACATGCAAATTGGAGGAACAACACCTCATATTTCACTTGGGCAGCTTACACCCCAGCGGTATGAATACTGATTTCTCTCATTTTAAGTAACCCTGCATTCGTCCTGCTAGTTTTACTGTTCCTATCCCCTCCTCCACAGCTAACAATGGACCAGGTAATTATCAGGCATCTGAGCCCTGCTACCAACAACTATCTACATCATTGGAGACCCTCAAGGGCCTGTCCCACTTGCCGATTTGTTTCGGCGACTGCCGGTGTCATGTCAGGTTCGCCAATAGATTTTGAACATTTCAAAATCCAGCAGCGACAAAAAAAATGACACGTGAGGAAACACCGCGTCAATACGTCATCGCGCCACGAATTATTCGGTGACCTGATATGTCAGTCAATGATGCCGGCAGTCGCTGAAAAAATCGCCAAGTGGGACAGGCCCTTTCGGCTATCTTTGATTGGACTTTACTGGACTTAATCTTGCATTAAAAGTTCATGTTATTCTCTTGATCATGTATCTGTACACTGTGGATGGATGGATTATAATCATGTATTGTCATTCTGCTGCCCACTGTACCAGGACAAGAAACTATACTCAAACTCATTGTGGGCTCTTTGGCTATTGGTGCCGGCTCTGATTTGTTCTGTACCTCTATCATGCCCCTAATTTGTCTCTTCTCCCCGTTGGATTGCAACCTTGTCGTGGTCGGGGAGCGTGTGTGTCTCAGTGACCCCTAGAGCTATGCCAGCGGGAGATTCGTCTCCTGTTAGGGTCTGCCATGCTGGACAGGTCGAAGGGTAGAGGCGAGACGAAGAGCGATCCACTGGTCCTCCAGGTTGGAGGTTGAGCACCGGGCTAATAACCCTGTCTCGTAAAACAAATATGTTACGGAAACAGCAACTGAAGGAATCAACAAGGAGTGGAGGACTTCCGTTGCTGCCCTACATGCCAGGAGGCATCATAGCCAGTAAGTAGTACATTTCTCTCTCCTGACTCTCAGGCTGAAGGTCGGACTTTACTGGCTTTACCTTGCACTAAAGGATCTTCCCTTATCCTGTATCCGTACACTGCGATTGGCTCGATTGTAGTCATGTATTGTCTTTCCGCTGGCTGGTTAGCACGTAACGAAAGCTGTTCACCGTACCTCGGTACACGTGACAGTAAACGTAACTGAACTGAACTGAACTAAAGAAGAGGCTTGACCAGAAATGTCACCTACTCATTTGTCTCTAGAGAAGCTGAGTGACTCCAGCACTTTGTGTCTAACCAAGGATAGAAGACTCTGTACCTGAGGCGATGACTTGTGGTCGGTGGGCAGATTTGGACGTACGCTACGAAACCCTTTGGCCGCCAGTGAGGATGGAGAGGTTTCTCCATTGGTCTCGGCGGACGAGGTGTCTGGAGGTTGCGACGGCACGAGGCGGCCAGCGTCGCAACCAAGCACGCCCGGCGCAGGTCCGGACAAGAGAAAAGTCTGCTCCCTCCCTCCTGCATTCAACTTGGTACCTGCACGTTTATAGACATGGAGAGGGAAGGGAAGGGGAGGGGGGGGGGGGGTTGTGGGGGGGGGGGGGAAGAGAGAGAAGGGAGAGTCACTCACGCTGTAAAACACAACACCACCCGATGTCTCGCATTCACGACGGGGCTGAGGAAGGGTCCCGGCCCAGCAACGTCACCCATTCCTTCTCCCCAGAGAGACGCTGCCTGTCCCGCTGAGTTACTCCAGCATTTTGTGTCTATATCTTCGGGACTTCTCTCCAGCACGGTGGGCGACGGCTGGTTGTAAGCTGTTTGTTGCCACGACAACCCGCTCAAAGCGCGATGCCCTTTGCAGTCCCTGATCTCCCCGCTCGCACAATGTGGCATTGATGCAAGCAGATGAAGGGCGACATTGTTCCCCAGCGACCATTATTCCCTCGCAGAGACAGAATCCCCCCCACCCCCTCGAATAAGTCAAATCATTCCACATTGTTCGCTGATGGTTCACAGCAGACCAGAGCAGAGCAGGCCGGGAAATGTCACAAAGAGCCCGGTTTGGACAAAAATACATTCATTGTCGCGTAGGCCGACGAGAGAACAAAGCAAGGCCTTCCAATAATTTTCTGATGAGAACTGCTGCCCCCTCCCCC
>CM075990.1:2249568-2297463 GCA_038087875.1 Malacoraja senta | reverse complement strand
CTGACTTGGCCTCCACAGCCTTCTGTGGCAAAGAATTCCACAGATTCACCACCCTCTGACTAAAGAAATTCCTCCTCGTCTCCTGTCTATAGGTACGCCCCTTTCATTCTGAGGCTGTGGCCTCGTCCTTGACTCTCCCACTAGTGGAAACATCCACGAGTCACAGAGCGATAGACGTGGAAACGTCTTCGGCCCAACTTGCCCACACTGACCAACATGTCTCAGCTACACTTGTCCCACCTGCCTGCGTTTAGCCCACATCTAAACCTGTCCCATCCATGTACCTGTCCAACCGTTTCTTAAACCTTGCAATACTCCCGGCCTCAACTACCTCCTCCAGCAGCTCGATCCAATCACCCTCCACCCTCTGTGTGAAAGAATTACCCCTCGAGTTCCTATAAAGATCTTTCTCCCCTTCACCTTAAACCCATGTTCTCTGCTTCCCGATTCCCCTACTCTGGGCAAGAGACTCTGTGCGCCTACCCGATCTATTCCTCATATGATGGCGTATGCCGCAATAAGATCCCCACAGATCCTCTATAAAATGGTCCTCAGGAGATGAGGATGAATTTCTTTAGTCAGAGGGTGGTGAATATGTGGAATCCATTGCCACAGAGGGCTGTGCGGACCACGTCAATGGATATCTTTAAGGTGACGATTGATAGACATGATTAGTACGGGTGTCAGGGGTTATGGGGAGAAGGCAGGAGAATGGGTTTGAGAGGGAAAGATACATCAGCCATGATTGAATGGCGGAGTAGACGCGATGGGCCAAATGGCCTAATTCTGCTCCTACCACTTATGAACACCTCCATAAGATTCTCTCCTCATCCACTCTATCCAGGCCTTTTGTTATCCGCTAGGTTTCAATGAGATCTCCACCTCTGCTGTAAAGCGAGCTGTATTCTAACCGTAGATACAGAGGGAAGGTTCGAATGATGAGATGTTTCTGCATTCTGTTGACAGCAATGAAGACCAGTGGGAAAGTCCAGGACCAGAGGCCATAGCCTCAGAATAAAAGAAACATGAGGAGGAATTTCTTTAGTCAGAGGGTGGTGAATCTGTGGAATTCATTGCCACCGACGGCTGTGGAGGCCAAGTCAGTGGGTATTATTAAGGCAGAGATTGACAGATTGTTGATTAGTGCGGGCGTCAGCGGCTATGGGGAGAAGGCAGGAGAATGGGGTTAGGATGGAAAAGTAGATCCGCCATGATCGAATGAAAGAGCAGGCTCGATGGGCTGAATGGCCTATCTCAGCCCCTATATCTTACGGACTTATGAAGAAATAGTTGTAAATTTGGAATAGAGGAGGAATTTCTTTCTAAACAGATCTCAAAATCACCGGTACTTTTGGGTCCAGTATCCGAGGAAGAATGAGCTGGCGTTGGAGAGGGTTCACGAGAATGATCCCGGGAATGATTGGGTTAACGTACGATGAGCGTTTGACGACACTGGGCCTGTACTCGCTGGAGCTTAGAAGGATGAGGGGGGACTTCATTGAAACTTACTGAATAGTGAAAGGCTTGGATAGAGTGGATGTGGAGAGGATGTTTCCACTGGTGGGAGAGTCTAGGACCAATGGCTGAAAGGACAAGGACCTGCGTTTAGAAAGGGGTGGGGGGGGGGATGGGAACGCTGTTGGGAAGTGGGGGTAAAGGGGTTATTTCGGGCAAGGGTTAATCAGCAGACATACCTGTGGCCATCGTCGTGTCAGGGTGGGCGTCCAGTGACGGTGAGGGGTAGACTTTGATGGCGGAGGTAACCGTGGAGGTCTCGGCCACTGCGGGTACAAAGCACGTCACTCGTCCACTGGGGGAGAGAAGGAGGGGGGCAGCCTGACACCCCAAACATCCCCTCCCCCCACACCCCTCCCCACCCCAACAGTTGTCCAGGAGCAACACGCAACGTCACCCCATCCCACCCCACCTCACTCCACCCCACCCAGCCAGTCCCAAGGGAGATCGCGATGGAGGGGGTGGGCAAAAGACAGCAAAAGGTTTAAGAGGGAGCCCACTCAAAGACTCGTCGGATGGTGGGACCGGGACGGGGCAAGGAGGTGGCAGGAGGGTGGACCGGGGTAATGCCTCCAGTGCCTTCAAGGTCGGCTGCAGGAGGTGCTCCCGGGACACGGAGACGGCCGGGCGAGGAGAGGAGAGGAGAGGGACGTCGGCTGGTGGGAACTGCTCCAGTACATCGAGAGCGCGGGCCGACCGGACTTTGGACGCTGAATAATGGCGGCATAAATGGAGTGTGGGTTCAGTTTGAGTTTAGTTTAGTTGAGTTGAGTTGAGTTGAGTTGAGTTTGAGTTTGGTTTATTGAGGTACAGTGAACAGCTTTTGTTGCGTGCTAACCTGCCAGCCGAAAGACAATACATGATTACAATCGAGCCATTCACATGAGAAAAGGAAAAACGTGAAAAACATTTAGTGCAAGAGAGAGTCAATAAAGTCCAATCAAAGATAGTCCGCGGATCTCCAATGAAGTAGACAGCAGTTCAGGACCGCTCTCTAGTAGAAGGTAGGATGGTTCAGTTGCCTGATTAGTTTAGTTAATTTTAGTTTTGAAATACAGAGTGGAAACAGGCCCTTTGGCCCATTGAGCTCGCCGACCAATGATCCCACACACGAGGGACAATTTACAGGAGGCCAATTAACCTACAAACCTGTACATCGTTGGAGTGTGGGAGGAAACCGGAGCACCCGGAGAAAGCCCACGCAGGTCACATGGAGAACGTACAAACTCCGCACAGACAGCACCCGTAGTCAGGATTAAACTCGGGTCTCTGGCGCTGTGAGGCAGCTGCGCCACCGTGACTTGGGCACTTGATGCTCGATCCTGACTACGCATGCTGTCTGTATGGAGTTTGCACGTTCTCCCTGTGAGCGCCCGGTTTCCTCCGGCTGCTTTGGTTTCCTCCCACATTCCAGACGTGTGGAATTGTAGGTTAATTGGCCCGGGTGTGCAGGGAGTGGATGGGAATGTGGGATAGCGTAGATCTAGTGTGAACGGGTGATCAATGATCAGCGTGGACTGGATGGGCCAAAGGGCCTGTTTCCATGCTGTATCTCTCAACGAAATGAAACAGCCGGAAGGTGTGGGCTAATTTAGTTTAGTCTTTGTCCCGTGCATGTAGGTACAGTGAGAAGCTTCGTTGCTGCGTGCTAACCAGTCAGTGGACAGACCATACATGATTACAATCGAGCCTCCCACAGTGTAGATACAGGATAAAGGGAATAACATTCAGTGCAAGATAAAGTCCAGTGAAGTCCGATTAAAGATAGTGTGAGGGTCCCAATGAAGTAGTTGGGGGGTCAGGACCGCTCCCTCGTTCAGTTGCCTAATAACAGCTGGGCTGAAACTGACACATGCAAGGTGCATATTATAGGCACCTCAGTCAGAGAGCAGGGAAGCTCTTCAGGCCCTTCAGCCCATCGAGCTCTGCCCACCATTAAGCACCTATATTTACTCTAATCCTACACGGGCCATTTTATTCTCTATATTGCCACCAACTGCCTCGGACTCTCCCATCACCACCACACTATAACAACCACACTGTATCTCTAAAGTCTAAAGACTTGCAAGGTGGGCACGGTGGTTACAGCAGCGGTGGAGTTGCTGCCTTACAGCAGCAGAAACCCGCATTCGATCCTGACTACGGGCGCTGTCTGTACGGAGTTTGCACGTTCTCCCCGTGACCTGCGTGGGTTTTCTCCGGGTGCTCGGGTTTCCTCCCACACTCCAAAGACGTACAGGTTTGTAGGTTAATTGGCTTTGGTAAAAATTATAAATTGTCCCTATTGTGTGTGTAGGATAGTGGTAGTGTAACGGTGATTGCTGGTCGGCATGGACTAGATGGGCAGAAGGGCCTGTTTCCGCGCTGTACCTCTGAAGCCATGTATCTATACACCGTAACGGCTCGATTGTAATCATGTATTGTCTTTCTGCTGACTGGATAGCACGCAACAAAAAGCTTTCCACTGTACCTTGGTACACGTGACAATAAACTAGACTGAAACTGGAGTCCATGGTCTAAAGACTCCGACATTAATGGGGCACTGGTTGGGAAAGGGCCGCTACCTCGATCAAGCTGCTGCTGGTTGCTGGGGAGTCCGTTCACGATGGTCTCCGTGATGGTGATTTCGTGCTCTGCAAGGAAGAAGCAATAGACAATAGACAATAGACAATAGGTGTAGGAGTAGGCCATTCGGCCCTTTGAGCCAGCACCGCCATTCAATGTGATCATGGCTGATCATCCCCAATCAGTACCCCGTTCCTGCCTTCTCCCCATATCCCCTGACTCTGCTATTTTTAAGAGCCCTATCTAGCTCTCTCTTGAAAGCATCCAGAGAACCTGCCTCCACCGCCCTCTGAGGCAGAGAATTCCACAGACTCACCACTCTCTGTGAGAAAAAGTGTTTCCTTATCTCCTTTCTAAATGGCTTACTCCTTATTCTTAAACTGTGCCCTGGTTCTGGACTCCCCCAACATCGGGAACATGTTTTCTGCCTCTATGTGTGTCCAAGCCCTTGACAATCTTATATGTTTCAATGAGATGCCCTCTCATCCTTCTAAACTCCAGAGTGTACAAACCCAGCTGCTCCATTCTCTCAGCATATGACAGTCCCGCCATCCCGGGAATTAACCTTGTAAACCTACGCTGCACTCCCTCAATAGCAAGAATGTCCTTCCTCAAATTAGGGGACCAAAACTGCACACAATACTCCAGGTGTGGTCTCACTAGGGCTCTGTACAACTGCAGAAGGACCTCTTTGCTCCTATATTCGATTCCTCTTGTTATAAAGGCCAACATGCCATTCGCTTTCTTCACTGCCTGCTGTACCTGCATGCTTAAGCAGAGGCAGTGAGATGGAGGACAAGCGTCTCGACCCGAAGCGTCACCTATTCCTTCTCTCCAGAGATGCCACCTGTCCCGCTGAGTTACTCCAGCATTTTGTGTCTATCTTCAGTGAGATGGAGAAGTTGTCCCATCATCGTTCACCCCATGGAACAGTTGCTGAGGGGGATCGTGTGACTGCTGCAAACGGCTTGCTAGCCAGGACTTACACAGAAGCAAAGAACTGCAGATGCTGCTTAGTACACAAAGGGGCCCAAAGTGGTTCAATGGTTTTAGATTTTAGATTACAGCCTGGTACTCTTTGGCCCACCCAGCCCGCGCCGACCAGTGATCACCCCGTACACGAGCACTATCCCACACATTACGGACAATTTACAGAAGCCAATTTACCTACAAACCTGAACATGTTTGGAGTGGGGGAGGAAGCTAAAGATCTCGGAGAAAACCCACGCGGGTCACAGGGAGAACGTACAAACTCCGTACAGACAGAACCCGCAGTTGGGATCGAACCCGGGTCTCTGGCGCCGTAAGGCAGCAGCTCTACCGCTGCGCCACCTTATTATCTTTACAAATGCCAGAGATAAGAGCTGAAGGTGTGAGACAGGATTGGAGACTGGGTTGAACTCCTCAAAACAGTCTCACACTTTCTGCTCTCATGTCTGGCCTTTGTTCCAACCAAAGATCCTATAGCGGAGCAAGATCGACCACTCCTGCTAAATGCAATGGGCTGACGTGTAGTACGCAACGGAGCGGAACGTGGGCCTTTTTTTCATCCATTTCAGTAACCCGACCCGACCCGACCCGACCCGCAGTGTAGTCAACGTTGCGGGGGAACAGTTTGTGTTAATAAATTAAAATTCTGAAAATGAGGAGAAGATTTTTACCAAAGAACTTTTATTTTTACGAGGATGTTTCCGTAACCGGCTACCGTCTCCGCACTAGTATCCTATGGGATCTTTGGTGCGGAGACGGAAGCCGGTTACGGAAATGGGGCCGAAAATTACCCATGAATCTGCCCATGACCGTACTACGTCTTTTTCGTCGAGTGGACTATCTTGCTCGCTATAGGATCTTTGGTTCCAACCATCTGCCTATCTAAACACCCCCCCCTCCCCCCGCCTGTGTCCATGCTTTGGCCTGCCTCTCCTGCACCTATTGTCTATTGTCTATTGTCTATTGCCCCTCCTCTCTTCCACCTTTCATCTCCTTTGCTACAATCAGTCTGAAGAAGGGTCCCGACTTGAAACGTCACCTATCTATGTTCTCCAGAGATGCTGCCTCACCCGCTGAGTTACTCCAGCATTTTGTGCACAGGAATCGTCTGCTGACCCACGAAAGCTACGCTGAATATAACGCCGTCAATCCAACCTCATCTGCCTACACATCCTCCATATCCCCTTCCTCTCTGTATATCCATGTGCCTATTGAAAAGCCTCTTAAACACCGCTATCCTATACTGCCTTCACAACCACCCTGGCAATGTGTTGCAGCAGAGTTGCTGCCTTACAGCGATACAGCAGTAGAGACCACGGTTCGATCCTGACTACGGGTGCTGTGAGTACGGAGTTTGTACCTTCTCCCCGTGACCTGCGTGGGTTTTCTCCGAGATCTTTGGTTTTCTTCCGCATTTCAGACGTACAGGCATGCAGGTGTGGGGGTAGGATAGTGTTAATGTGCGGGGATCACTGGTCGGCGCGGACTCGGTGGGCCGAAGGGCCTGTTTCTGCGCTGTATCTCTCGACTAAACTAAACCGTGTAAAAACCTGCCCCGCGCACATCTCCACATCTTCCCCTTCTCCAAATGGCTGCGCCATCTATTTGTGGGTATTTCCACCCTGGGGAAATGGTTCTGACCAAAGATACGATTGAAGCCTCGCAGAAAGTTATACACTTTTACTTTCTCTCTACAGCCTCTGATGTTCCATGGGAACCAATCCAAGTCTGTCCAACCTCTCCCCGTAGATTAGAGGAATCTACACAGTATTCTGGTAAATAGACACAAAGAGCTGGAGTAACTCAGCAGGAATGACAGTGGATTCTAGTAAACCTCCTATGCACCCTCTCCAAACCCACCACCTCCTTCCTGTGATGCGTTGACCAGAACTGCACGCAACTCTAAAGAGAGCCTAACCTAAGTCTTATAGAACCGCATTATGGAAAGTATATCTACCGTGCTAGGGGGCAGCGGTAGAGTTGCTGCCTCACAGCGCCAGAGACCCGGGTTCCATCCTAACCACGGGTGTTGTCTGCACGGAGTTTGTACCTTCTCCCCGTGACCCGCGTGGCGATTCTCCAGGTGCTCCAGTTTCCTCCCACACCCCAAACACGTGCAGACTTGTAGGCTAATTGGCTTCGGTAAAATTGTACATTGTCCCTAGTGTGTGTAGGATGGAGATAGTGTGCGGGGACGGCGGGTCGGCGCGGACTCGGTGGGCCGTAGGGCCTGTTTCCGCACTGTAGTACAGGAGGAACTCAGTGTGTCAGGCAGCATCTGCAGAGGGAATGAACGGACGAAACTTCTGGTCAGGACCCTTCTTCAAACCCCTCAGAGTCTAAAGGATCTTGACCTGAATCGTCGTCTATCCATTCCCTCCGCCGATGCTGCCTGACCCGCTGAGTTCTTCCGGCACTTTTGTTTTTAGCTCAAGATTCCAGCATCTGCAGCATTTATTTATTTAGTTTCCAAAAAGCATCTCCTTGTATTTATTGCCGTTAAAGTTTATCTGCCTAAAAGCATCGTTGCGGGAGTATCATAGAAACATATAAAATTGGTGCAGGTGTTGGCCATTCGGCCCTTCGAGCCAGCACCGCCATTCAATATGATCTTGGCCGATCATCCAAAATCAGTACCCCATTCCTGCTTTCTCCCCATATCCCTTGATTCCTTTGGCCCCAAGAGCTAAATCTAACTCTCTTTTGAAAACATCCAGTGAATTGGCCTCCACTGCCTTCTGTGGCAGAGAATTCCACAGATTCACAACTCTCTGGGGGAAAAAGTGTTTTCCTCATCTCAGTCATAAGGCCTACTCCTTATTCTAAAATTGTCACTCCTGGTTCTAGACTCCCCCAACATCGGGAACATTTTTCCTGCATCTAGCCTGTCCAATCCATTATATGTTTCTCTAAGAGGAAAGATTGGAAAGACTAGGCTTGTATTCACTGGCGTTTAGAAGGATGAGAGGATATCTTTAAGATACATATACAATTATAAATGGACTGGACAAGCTAGATGCAGGAAAACTGTTCCCAATGTTGTGGGAGTCCAGAACCAGGGGCCAAGTACAGAACCAGAGGGCTGTCCAGTACTTTGTTTACTCTGATTGTTACTTCACTCGAGCTCAGTACCCTCGGTACATGTGACAATTATCATTCATCCATTTAACTTTCCCACATTCTATTCTCGGACAAGTGTCATCACTGCCTGATGTTTTACTGATCTGTAACTCCAGGTTGGAGGGCATGGTGGTGCAGCGGTGGAGTTGCTGCCTCACAGCGCCAGAGACCCGGGTTCGATCACGACAAGGGTGCTGTCTGTACGGAGTTTGTACGTTCTCCCCGTGGGATTTCGCCGAGATCTTCAGTTTCCGCCCACACTCCAAAGACGTGCAGGTTTGTAGGTTAATTGGCTTGGTGTATGTGTAAATTGTCCCTGGTGTGTGTAGGATAGTGTTAGCGTGTGGGGATCGCTGGTTGGCGCGGACTCGGTGGGCTGAAGGGCCTGTTTCCGTACTGTAACCAAGCTAGCTGCTTGGTTACTGCATGGCTCACTTTTAGTTTAGTTTAGAGATGCAGCATGGAACCAGGCGCTTCAGCCCACCGAGTCCGCGCTGACCAGCGATCCCCACACACTAGTCCTATCCTACACAATAGGGACAATTTTACAGAAGCCAATTAACCTACATACATGCACGTCTTTGGGGTGTGGGAGGTAACCAGAGCATCCGGAGAAAACCCACGCGGTCACAGGGAGAACGCACAAACTCCGTATGGACAGCACCCGTAGTCAGGATCGAACCTGGGCCTCTGGCGCTGTGAGGCAGCAACTCTACCGCTGCACCACCCTGCCACCCCTACAGTCCACAGTCCAGTTCACTGTCTGACACAGCCAGCAGGTGGCAGTGCTGAGGCAGGACGGGAGCTAGAGTCCAGGACCGATGCTATCACAGACAGAACCACTCAGGCCAGGAATGCATTCCTTAAAAAGGGCGATGATAGCAACTGCAACAGGGACTTCGGAAAGGAAATTGGATATATTGTTGAAAGCTTAATTAACACAAACCATGAGAAGTTCAGTTTAGTTTGGAGATACAGTGCGCCGGACGATGAGGAGAACCCTGACAGAATTATTTATAATGAAGAGAGGTGTAGATAACATTGACAATCAGAACCGTTTCCCCAGTGTGGAAATGGCAGACGAGCAGACATAGGTTCAGGGTGAGGGGTGCAAAGTTTAAAGATGTGCAGAAGATGTTTTTTCTCTCTAGAATGTCAGATGTTGAGGGGAGACTTGCTGAAGTGTACAACATTATGAGAGGCATAGACAGGGGTAGACCGTCAGATCCTTGCAACAGGACCTGTGTGTCCTTGTACATCAGTCACTGAAAGTAAGCATGCAGGTACAGCAGGCAGTGAAGAAAGCGAATGGCATGTTGGCCTTCATAACGAGAGGATTTGAGTATAGGAGTAAAGAGGTCCTTCTGCAGTTGTACAGAGCCCTGGTGAGACCACAATACTTTGTGCAGTTTTGGTCTCCTAATTTGCTATTGAGGCAGTGCAGTTTAGCTTCACCAGGTTAATCCCTGGGATGGAGGGACTGTCATATGAAGAAAGACTGGATAGACTTGGCTTATACTCGCTAGAATTTAGGAGATTGAGAGGGGATCTTATAGAAACGTACAAAATTCTTATGGGGTTGGACAGGCTAGATGCAGGAAGATTGTTCCCGATGTTGGGGAAGTCCAGGACAAGGGGTCACAGCTTAAGGATAAGGGGGAAATCCTTTAAGACCGAGATGAGGAAAAACTTTTTCACACAGAGAGTGGTGAATCTCTGGAACTCTCTGCCACAGAGGGTAGTTGAGGCCAGTTCATTGGCTATATTTAAGAGGGAGTTAGATGTGGCCCTTGTGGCTAAGGGGATCAGGGGGTATGGAGAGAAGGCAGGTACGGGATACTGAGTTGGATGATCAGCCATGATCATATTGAATGGCGGTGCAGGCTCGAAGGGCCGAATGGCCTACTCCTGCACCTATTTTCTATGTATCTATGTATCTATGAGGTAAGATTGGAAAGACTAGGCTTGTATTAATTGGAATTTAGAAGGATGAGAGAGGATCTTAGAGAAACATATAAAATTATAAAAGGACTGAACAGGCAAGATGCAGGAAAAATGTTCCCAGTGTTGGGGGAGTCCAGAACCAGGGGCCACAGTCTAAAAATAAAAGGGAGGCCATTTAAAACTGAGATGAGTTAAAACTTTTTCACCCAGAGAGTTGTGAATTTGTGGAATTCTCTGCCACAGAGGGCAGTGGAGGCCAATTCACTGGATGGATTTAAAAGAGAGTTAGATAAAGCTCTAGGGGGCTAGCGGAATCAAGGGATATGGGGAGAAGGCAGGCACGGGTTATAGATTGTGGATGATCAGCCATGATCACAATGAATGGTGGTGCTGGCTCGAAGGGCCAAATGGCCTCCTCCTGCACCTATTGTCTATGTTTTCTATGTAACTTTTTTGCCAGGGTGGAAAGGTCCAACACTAGAGGGCGTAGTTGTCAGGTGAGAGGGGGAAATGTCATGGGGATATGGAGGCCATGTTTTCTTTACACAGAGGGTGGTGGGTGCCTGGAACGCGCAGCCAGGGGTGGTGGTGGAGGCAGCTACGATAGTGGCATTTAAGGTTTTGAAAAGGCACATGGATTTGCAGGGAATAGATTGATACGGATCATGTTCAGGCAGATGTGATTGGATTATCTCGGCATTGTGTTTGGTGCAGACATTGTGGGCTGAAGGGCCTGTTCCTGGGCTGTGTTTTATGTATCCCATGCAGGCGGGCAATTCAACTGTGTGTGGCATCTCGCTGCCTAACTGTGCGAGTCAGGCAGCATCTCTGGAGAAAATGGAGAGGTGACGTTTCAGATCGGGACCCTTTTCCAGATGCATTTGGCCATATCCCTCTAAACCGTTCCTTTCCATGTACCAGTTCTTAAGTTCATGTTAATCAGTGATAGGTGCAGAATTAGGCCATTCGGCCCATCAAGTCTACTCCGTCACTCAATCCTGGCTGATCTATCTTTCCCTCTCAACCCCATTCTCGTGCCTTCTCCCCATAACCCCTGACATCCGTACTAATCAAGAATCTATCTATCTCTGCCTTAAAAATATCCATTGACTTGGCCTCCACAGCCTTCTGTGGCAAAGAATTCCACAGATTCACCACCCTCTGTCTTTTAAATGTTGTTGTAGTACCTGCCTTAACTACCTCCTCTGTCAGATCGTTCCATACACCCACCACCTTCTGTGTGAAAATGTTGTCCCTCTGGCTCCTATTAAATCGTTCCCCTCTTACCTTAAACCCATGCTCTCCAGTTTTTCATTCCCCTATCCCAGGTAAAAGACTCTGTGCATTCTCCCTATCTTTTGCTTCAAGAGATACAGCGTGGAAACAGGCCCTTCGGCCCAGTGAGTCCATGCTGACTAGCAATCCCCATACACTAGCACTATCCTACACTCTGGGGACAATTTACCATTTACAGAAGCCAATTAACCTGCAAACCTGCACGTCTTAGGTGTGTGGGCGCAAATGCGGAACACCCGGAGAAAACCCACGCAGGTCACGGGGAGAACGTACAAGCTCCGTACCGACAGCCCCTGTAGTCAGGATCCAACCCAGGTCTCTGGTGGTGAAATGGGCCTGTTCCACTTAGGCAATTTGTAGGTGGTTGTCATGGTCGTAGCAGGTCGCCGAAAAACCAGCGACTGGACTAATGGGCCTGTCCTACTCAGGCGATTTTTTAGGCGACTGCTGGCGTATACGATAAATACGTATACTGAAGTCAGCACCGGCGACAACCTATGACAGCACCTATGTCAAGCTACGCTCATTGACGTCAAACCCACTGTCGCCACCAGCGCTGAAAAATTGTCAACATGTTGAAAATCCAGCGGTGACCAGAAAGACGCTACGACTCTTTGGGCGACTGAGGAGACAACTCACCACCATACAGGCGTCACCCCGGCGACCACCGGCTACCATGTGGCGACAGCCTAGTTGCCTGTAGTCGCCTAAAAAATCGCCACCGTGTGAGCAACTCTACCGCTGCGCCACCGTGTGCCATTGACTAATTAACTCAGGATTCTCTGTGACTGCGCTGCATTGCAAGACAGCCTGGTCAACAAATATAGATGGGGTGGTTTAACTGTGGCACAGCCAGCGATAGAGTTGCAGCACTTACAGCACTGACAGCGCCAGAGACCCGGGTTCGATCCTGGCTATGGGTGCTTGGCTGTGCGGAGTTTGTAGCTACGGCTCTTTGGATAGGACTTTTGCCACTCAAGAGGCAGAAGATTTGAAACTTGCATTGAATAACAAGAAAAGGGCGGCACGGTGACGCAGCGGTAGAGTTGCTGCCTCACAACGCTTACAGCACCAGAGACCCAGGTTCGATTCCGACTACAGGTGCTGTCTGTACGGAGTTTGTATGTTCTTCCCCGTGACCTGCGTGGGTTTCCTCTGAGATCTTCGGTTTCCTCCCACACTCCAAAGACGTACAGGTTTGTAGGTTAATTGGCTTGGTATAAATGTAAAATTGCCCCTAGGGTGAGTGGGATAGTGAGGGGATTACTGGTCGGTGCAGATTCAGTGGGCCGAAGGGCCTGTTTCCGCGCTGTATCACTTAACTAAAGTAAACTAAACTGCACAGCCCTGGTCAGTACAATCGCCTGCTGCATTCCAACAATAACATCCGGAGGACAAGGGCAATTCTTCAGATGAACTGCAAACTGTGTACGTACCCGAACTCATGGTGATGGTCGAGGTTGTCTTGTGGACTTCAATACTCTCGTTGTCCCTGTTAATACAAAGCAAAGGCAGTCAGTTCAACCTGCTTGAAAACAGAGCCATCCAGCAGCATATAGACAGATTCGTGATTGGTACGGGTGTCAGGGGTTTGGGGAGATGGCAGGAGAATGGGGTTGAGAGGGGAAGATAGATCAGCCATGAATGTAGTCGGAGACAGTAAAACTGGTGGGAGAACTGGGAAGGGGGAGGGGATGGAAGGAGAGGGAAAGCAAGGGCTACTTGCAGTTGGAGAAGTCAATGTTCACACCGCTGGGGTGTAAGCTGCCCAAGCGAAATATGAGGTGCTGTTCCTCCAATTTTCCCTGGGCCTCACTCTGACAGTGGAGGAGGCCCAGGACAGAAAGGTCAGTGTGGGAATGGGAGGGGGAGTTAAAGTGTTGAGCAACCGGTAAATCCCCTCCCCCTTCCAAGTTCTCCCACCAGTCTGACTGTCTCCAACTACATTTTATCTCTTTGATTTGTTGTTACCTTCTCCCAAATAACACTGATCTCTTCTACATGTTCCTTGATCTCCATTCCCTTTGATCCATTTTCACACCTTACTATTCCTTATCCATGTATCTCCCTCTCCCCCTGACATCTGTCTGAATAAGGGTCTCAACCTGAAACATCACCCAATCCTTCTCTCCAGAGATGCTGCCTGTCCCGCTGAGTTACTCCAGCATTTTGTGTCTATCTTCGATTTAAGCCAGCATCTGCAGTCAGCACCTTCTCCAAATGTGGAACAACAGTGTTCCATTTGTACTTTCACAAGTGTCTTAATCTTTTTCACAGTCAATAAATAAAAAGCAAACATGTCAGAAGTAATATCAGGCACAGTACTGATACAGGACAATGTAGCAGTTAGTTTGTCTACAAAGTCTTGGAAACAGCAACAAAATAAATGGCTAGTTCTTCGGGTTTAACATTCTAGCCAAGACAATGGACAAGGAGAAGGTCCCTGAAGAAGGATCCTGGCCCGAAACGTCACCTATTCTTTTTCTCCAGAGATGCTGCCTGACCCGCTGAGTTACTCCAGCATCGTGTGTCTATCTTTGGTGTAAACCAGAGTCTGCAGTTCCTTCCTACAAAATGGAGGAGGGTCCTGACCCGAAACATTGCCTGTCCATTCCCTCCATGGATGCTACCTGATTTGCCGAGTTCCTCCTGCACTTTGTGCTTTGCTCAAGATTGCAGCATCTGCAGTTCCTCACGTCTACAGTAGAGAATTTGCACTCAGCAAGAGGATGTTTGAGTATCTTCCTCTCGTTCACCCACCAAGAGGAGGGGGAGGGGAGATTTAAATAAAGTCACGTTATTTATTTATAAAATGAACATGCATTGGGAAAGCAGAAATTACATAGGGCTGTACAGAGTTTGTACATTTTCTCTGTGACCGTGTGGGTTTTCTCCGGGTGCTCTGGTTTCCTCCCACACTAAAAACATGTACAGGTTTGTAGGTTAATTGGCTTCGGTAAAACATTGTAAATTGTCCTTCGTGTGTGTAGGACAGTGTTGGTGTATGTGGTGGTCGCTGGGTGGCGCGGACTCAGTGGGAAGAAGGGGCTGTTTCTGCAGTGTATCTCTAAACTGAACTACACCTTCCGCTGACTAAATAGCACAGCTTTTCACTGTGCCTCAGTACACGGGACAATTGTTTTTGTTTTTAATTTTTAATTTTTATTTTTTATTTTTATTTATTAGAAGTACATTACATTACAACCAATTACACTAGTACTCATCACATATATCTTATTACAATTAATGTACTCTGTTTATTTTCTACACTAATAAAGGGAAAGGATGAGATTGAGAGAAAGAAGAAAGTGAAGGGAAAAAGTGAAAGTGTAAAAAACGTGACAACAAAAAACAAAAACAAAAAACAAAGACCCTATAAGAAAGAAATTAAAACAAAAAGAAAGAGTTAAGAAATAGACCCTAAAAAAGAAGAAAAAAGAGAAAAACAAATACTTTTTGTAAGCATCACGCAAATGGGACATACCAACTCTCCAGCTTTCATCCCCCCTTTCCTGACCTCAGTTTAATTTTTTTTTGTTGTACTTTTGCACCCTATACTTGTAATAATTCTATAAATACAGACCACATCAGGTGGAAGTGATCTGGTTTACCTGCCAGGAGGAGTCTTATCTCTTCTAGGTGTAATGTTTCGAACATATTTGAAATCCACATGTTTATAGTTGGTATTGGAGCGTTTTTCCAGAATTTTAGGATTAACTTTTTTCCAGTTATTAACCCGTAGTCTATTAATTTCTTTTGGAACACATTTAGTTCTGGACCATCTTCCGTTGTTCCGAAGATAATCCATTCTGCTTTGGGTATCAGTTTAATTTTAAATAATTTTGTAAAGATTTCAAAAATTTCAATCCAAAATGTTTGAATTTTTGTACAGAAAACAAATGAGTGCGCTATAGTAGCTTCTTGAGATTGACATTTATCACAAATGGATGATACATTTGGGAAAGTTTTATTGATTTTAGTTTTAGAATAATATAATCTATGTAAAATTTTAAATTGTATTAAAGTGTGTCTTACATTAATCGAACATTTATGCACGTTTAATAAATGTTCATTCCACCTTTCCTTTGAGATTTTAATAACTAATTCTTGTTCCCAGTCTCTTCTAATACCTTCCGTAGATGGTATTTCTACATTTAAGATAATATTATACAAATATGATATTAAGTTTGCTGATTCAGCTTTTATCTGCATTGCTTCATCCAATACATCTGTTGAGGTATTATGATGATCTTTTGTATATTTTTTCAAATAGTCACATATTTGAAAATATTTAAAATATTGATTATTTCCAAGTTTATATTTTATTTGAAATTGTTGGAATGATAGTAATTTTCCAGTTTCGTACAAGTCACCGAACGTTTTAATTCCTAGTCTATCCCATTGTATGAAAGATTTGTCTGTAATAGAGGGATTAAATGAAGGGTTATTAACTATGGGAGATAAAAGCGATAAATTTCTTAATTTTAAATTTTGTTTTATTTGTTTCCAAGTTCTGATTGTGCTATGTATAATTGGGTTTTTGTTATAATTTATGTTATTCAGTTTCATTGGTGAGAGAAGGATCGCTCCAATGTTTCCAGAGGAGCAGTCCTCTCTCTCCATGTACACGGGACAATAAACAAAACAAAACTAAACGGCCTGACCAGAATAGGACAAAAGGGATAAAGGACGTTTATTGTCACATACACCAGTTGGTGCAGTGACATCTGTGTTACCATGCAGCACACAAATAAAGATAAACACCACACTTTAGAGTTTAACGTACAACATACAAGAGTCTGCAGTTCCTTCCTACACAATGGAAGAGGGTCCTGATCCTGAGATGGGACCAGAATGATCTACAGCTTTTTGATAAAGGAAGGGGCTTGGGTATTTCAAACGGGATGTAGTGGAAGCACAGGGAAGGGTTTAAGGAAGACAACCTTTTTGGAAAATTTTCTTAAGTGCAATGGTCTCTCCCTCTCTCTCGCTCCCTGTCTCTGTCTCTGTCTCTCTCTCTCTCTGTCTCTCTCTCTCTCTCAGCTGAAAGATCGTACAATTCTAAGATTCCATTCCACCAACAAATATTGCAATTATTCAGAAAATGCCACAACTCCATAAAACTCTGGAGTACTTGGCTTAATGTGAGAGTCAGTGCGTGCGTGTGTGTGTGTGTGTGTGTGTGTGTGTGTGTGTGTGTGTGTGTGTGTGTGTGTGTGTGTGTGTGTGTGTGTGTGTGTGTGTGTGTGCGTGCGTGCGTGTGTGTGTGTGTGTGTGCGTGCGTGCGTGTGTGTGTGTGTGTGTGTGTGTGTGTGTGTGTGTGTGTCTGTGTGTGTGTGTGTGTGTGTGTGTGTGTGTGTGTGTGTGTGTGTGTGTCTGTGTGTGTGTGTAAGGGGTGTGGGTGTGTGTGTGTGTGTGTGTCTGTGTGTGTGTGTGTGTGTGTGTGTGTGTGTGTGTGTGTGTGTGTGTGTGTCTGTGTGTGTGTGTAAGGGGTGTGGGGTTGGGGGGATCCCATCCCCCAGTGAGGGTATTCAAACTATACCCTGTAACTCGGTATTTTGAACTGGAGACATTGCTCCAGAGCTGTGGGTAAAGACGCATCTTTTCCACTGCATCACTCCGCTCCTGACAACTCCTTAAAAGGTGTGGAAAAGTAGTGGTTGATTTTAACTGGGTGAACAAATAAAGTATTCTGTGAAGAATGTAGATAAGTTGGCTTTGGGCACCAAGTCACTCGAGATCAAGCCTTCAAAGATTCTGTGGAATGACTTTTGATGTCACACTTGACGTCATGTTACCAATATACACAAACGCAGCCAGCCCTCTGGTCACCCAGTACAGTTTTTAGCTTAGTTTAGATTGGAGATACAGCGCGGAAACAGGCCCTTCGGCCCACTGAGCCGCACAGTCCGGCGATCCCCGCACATTAACACTATCCTACTACACACTAAGGACAATTTACAATTTTACCAACCTGGGTCTCTGGCGCTGTAAAGCAGCAACTCTACCAGTGATAACTTGGGGGGGGGGCATGGTGGCGCAGCGGTAGAGTTGCTGTCTCACACCGCCAGAGACCCAGGTTCAATCCTGACTACGGGTGCTGTCTGTACAGAGTTTGCATGTTCTCCCGGTGACCGTGTGGGTTTTCTCCGGGTGCTTCGGTTTCCCTCCACACTCCAAAGACGTACAGGTTTGTAGGCTTCTGTACAATTATAAGTGTGTTCCTAGTGTGTAGGAACTGGTCGGCGTGGACTCGGTGGGCCGAAGGGCCCGTTTCCGCACTTTATGTCTAAAGTCAAAAGTCTAAAGAAGTCTAACTAACTAAAAGCTAGCTGGATACTTATTTCCAAGTATCCCTTAAAATGATTCTTAATTAAATTGTGTTCATGTCTTGTACAACAAGGCATAGTCCAGATACACCAACAATTACTATTCATCCATTAGGACATTTTGTTTTAGACATTGATGATACAGCGAGGAAACAGGCCCATGGAATCCGCACCGACCAGTGATCCCCGCACACTACACACACTAGGGGACAAATTACAAATTTACCGAGACTACCCCAGACACCAATCCCACAAATTCTTCTCTCTACTGAAACTTTTCCCTTTCATTTACTGATACAATAGACAATAGGTGCAGGAGGAGGCCATTTGGCCCTTCAGGCCAGCACTGCCATTCAATGTGATCATGGCTGATCATCCACAATCAGTACCCCGTTCCTGCCTTTTCCCCATATCTCCTGACTCCGCTATCTTTAAGAGCCCTATCTAGCTCTCTCTTGAAAGTATCCAGAGAACCGGCCTCCACTGCCCTCTGAGGCAGGGAATTCCACAGACTCACAACTCTCTGTGTGAAAAAGTGTTTCCTCGTTTCCTTTCGAAATGGCTCCCATTATTCTTAACTTCCTAAACCAGGAATAGCTTGAAGATTCCCTCTTCAAGTCTGACCCAAGGCCTCACAAATATTTTTTTTAAGAGATGCTGCCTGACCCGCTGAGTGACCCCAGCACTTTGTGTCTATCTTCTCACACTAGTTCTATGTTGTCCCATTTTCTCATCCGCTCACTACAAACTAAGGGCAATTGACAGAGGCCGATTAATCTACAAACCCGCACGTCTTTGGGATGTTGGAGGAAACCGGAGCACCCGGAGGAAACCCACGCGGTCACAGGGAGAACGTGCAAACTCCTCACACAAACATTACCCGAGGTCAGGATCGAACCCGGGTCTCTGGCGCTGTGAGACAGTGGCTCTACCAGCTGTGTCAATGACTGAGACTGATCCAAATCTGCCCAGACAATCTACAAATTGGAGGAACAGCATCTCATATTTCGCTTGTGCAACGTCCAGCCCAGTGGTATGAATATTGATTTCTCTCACTTCAGGTAGCCCCGGCATTCCCTCTCTCTCTATCCCTCCCCCACCCAAGTCGCACCAGCTTCTCGTTTTCACCCAACAAATAGCTAACACTGGCCTGTATCATCGTTGCTTTTTGGCATAACTTTCATTCATTGTTCTTTATCTCTCTACATCATTGTCTATATCTCTCGTTTCCCTTATCCCTAACCAGTCTGAGGAACGGCCTTGACCCGAATCATCACCCATTCCTTCTCTCCAGAGAAGCTGCCTGTCCCGCAGAGGTACTCCAGCTTTTTGTGTCTACCTTCCATCTACAAACCTGTACATCTTTGGAGTGTGGGAGGAAACCGGAGCACCCGCGTGAAACCCACGAGGTCACGGGGGGGAACGTACAAACTCCGTACAGACAGCACCCGTAGTCAGGATGGAACCCGGGTCTTTGGCGCTGTGAGGCAGCAACTCTACCGCTGCACCACCGTGCCGTCCAGTAGTGGCATTAGATTGCCCGCCAAGGGCAGTAATCAGTTTCTAAAAATGATAGCTGTGCTAGTATCAGTGTGTAAGGCGAGGGGTATGGTCTGTACACCCAGAAATAACGCTGCCGGTCTCTGCGTCGTCGACATGATCCGGATTCTCCGCATACCATTCCCGTGGAATGAAAACAAGGCCGGGAGTTATTACAGCCTGGGAACCCTACACCCCAGTGGAACCAATCTAAGACAACTCATCCACAGCAAGTCTCCCTGACTTAACATCCTTACACAACATCCCACATAAATCTCGCCCCCTCCCCACCCCCCCCCCCCCCCCCGAACTCTAAACAAGAGTCCTGACCCCTTGGACACACACACACACAAAGCTGGCGTAACTCAGCGGGACAGGCAGCGCCTCTGGATAGAAGGATTGGGTGACGTTTCTGGTCGAGACCCCAAGCTTCACCTATTCCTTCTCTCCAGAGATGCTTCCTGTCCCGCTGAGTTACTCCAGCTTTTTGTATCTGGCTTCGATTTGAACCAGCATCTGCAGTTCTTTCCCACGCACTCCTGACGCTGTAATCCCACCCACCGTTTAGCAGACTCTAGTTTATTGGTCTCCGTGACCTTTACCTGAAGGAATGAACGATACTTTATTGTCACATGTGACAAGTCACAGTGATGTACTTTGTTTTGCCTAGCCAAGGTATGCAAAGAGTTGCCAAGCAAAGGGCAAAGTTACAAAGATATTCAATTTTAGCACAAACCAGTTATAACACAATCCATTCGTTGTCCTCCTTAGTTCTCAGCGCTTCCCCCACACCGTGTCCTCCTTTATTCCCCCCCCCCTCCATCCCCTCCCCCACATCGGTTCCCCCACGTTGGTTCCTCCTCTCGTACCACTTTCCATTCACCCACCATATTGCGGGCACACTCGAACTGTCATTGCCTTGTCCCTGTGTAAGTTCTCCACGCCGATGTCTATCGCCACAGCCATGCACTGATGCCTCTCTGATACCCGGAGTGAACAACGACCGACACAAGATCCCCTTTATCCACTTCCCTTATCCGTGGGTGGGAACGTCACTCCTGACTCTGTTGCCTCTGCCCCTACATCCCAGCACACACAGCCATCATCATGGACGATACTGAATCCTCCGGAGATTTTGGGTCTCGTTCCAAACTCTCACCATCCACTTCACCCATGCTTGTGAACCTACACTGGCTCCAGGAGAAGCAACATCTGGCAGTGGGGGCAGATGTGATAGTGGTGGGCAAGGGGCTTTTGGATGGGTGCATGGATGTGCAGGGGGAGGTAGAAGGGACTAGATTAACTTGGCATCTTCTTCTGTACAGGCGGAGTACCGGAAGGAGATTGAGGGCTTCGTAACCTGTTGTCAGGGCAACAACCCTTCTCTCAATGTCAGCATTAGCCATTAACCTATTGTCATGTGCACCGAGGTACAGTGAAAAGCTTTTGTTGCATGCTAACCAGTCAGTGGATAGATAACACATGACTGTGCCTCCATATTGGTGCCTCAAGTTTATATGGTTAGGTCAAGTCTCCCCTCAGCCTCTGACATTCTGGAGATAACAATCCAGGTCTATCCAACGTCTCCCTGGAGCTGAAACCCTCTAATCCAGGCAGCATTCTGGTACACATCCTCCACACCAACATGCAATGGGGTGACCAGTATTGTCTGCAATACTCCAAATGCAGCCTAACCAAAAGTCCTATCGAGCTGCCAAGATAGTTTAGTTTAGTTTAGAAACATAGCATGGAAACTTTAGTCATTAGTTTATTGTCACATGTACCGAGGTTAAGTGAAAAGCTTTTGTTGCGTGCTAACCAGTCAGCGGAAAGACCATACATGATTACAATCGAGCCGTCCATAGTGTACAGATATCGTGAATAACATTTAGTGCAAGATAAAGCCACTAAAGTTCGAGCAGAGATAGTCCGAGATTCTCCAAAGAGGTAGATAGTAGTTCAGGACCGCTTTCTAGTTGTTGGTAGGAATGGTTCAGTTGCCTGATAACAGCTGGGAAGAAACTGTCCCCGAATCTGGAGGTGTGCGATTTCACACTTCTGTCCATAGATAGTGATCGACTTAAGGATGTGAAGCAATATACGTATCAATCACATTGATCAATACATTAATGGCGACGAAGTAAAGATGGTTGAAAGTTTCAAGTTCCCAGGAGTACATATCACCAGCAACTTGTCCTGGACTAGCCCAACTGAAGCAATGGCCAAGAAAGCACACCAACACCTCTACTTCCTTAGAAGGCTGAGGAAGTTCAGCATGTCCCCAACAACTCTCACCAACTTCTACAGATGCGCTGTAGAAAGCATTTTATCGGGATGCCTTACAGCACGGTTTGGGAACAGCTCCATCCAATATCACAAGAAATTGCAGAGAATTGTGGACGCAGCCCAGACCATCGCACAAACCAACCTCCCTTCCATTGACTCCATCTACACCTCACGCTGCCTCGGCAAGGCCAGCAGCATAATCAAGGACCAGTCTCACCCCGGCCACTCCCTCTTCTCCCCTCTCCAATCAGGCAAGACATACAGAGGTGTGAAACGCACACCTCCAGATTCAGGGACAGTTTCTTCCCAGCTGTTATCGGGCAACTGAACCATCCTATCACCAACTAGAGAGCGGTCTTGACCTCCCATCTACCTAATTGCAGATCCTCAGACTAGAAGATACTACTGGACTTTATCTTGCACTAAACATTATTCCCTTTATCCTGTATCTGTACACTGTGGATGGCTTGATGGTAATGAAGTATAGTCTTCCCGCTGACTGGAGAGCACGCAGCAAAAAATGCTTTTCATTGTCCCTCGGTACACGCGACAATAAACTCAACTGAACTAAAAATAAAGAAAGGGTCCGTTCCTGTGCTGTTCTAGGTACCCACACGCCAATTTTCGAATTCTTATGTTAAATTATTTTATCATTCTCGAACCCCTTCTCCCCATCATCTCCTCTGAACACTCAATCCCCAAAACCACCTCCAATTCTTGTCCTCGTAAGTAAAGAGTCCACAACCCTCTTCACCTCCATCTTCCTTTTCGTCTTTTAAAGGGATTTCTACAAAGTCTAAAAACAAAGAACTGCAGTTACCCACAAGGACACAAAGTGCTGGAGTAACTCAGCGGGTCAGGCAGCATCTCTGGAGAACATGGATGGGTGACCTCTAGAGGTGACACCCTGTCAGGGCGGCACGGTGGCACAGCGAAAGAGTTGCTGCCTTACACCCACCGCTTGCAGCTCTGGAGATTTGGGGTCGATCCTGACTACGGGTGCTGTCTGTACGGGGTTTGCAGGTTCTCCTCGTGTCCGCGTGAGTTTTCTCCGAGATCTTTGCTTTTCTCCCACACTCCAAAGACGTACAGGTTTGTTGGTTAATTGGCTTGGTATAAGTGTAAAATTGTCCCTAGTGTGTGTAGGATAGCATTAATGTGCGGGGATCGCTGGCCGGTGCGAACTCGGTGGGCCGAAGGGCCTGTTTCCGCCCTATATCTCTAAACTAAACTAAAGTAAACCCTTCTTCAGACTAGACTCAGGAAGTCATAATGTTGTTGTATAAGACCTTGGTGAGGTCACATTTGCAGTATTGCGTGCAGTTCTGGTCACCCCATTGCAGGAAGGCGTTGGAGATGGTGCAGAGGAGGTTTACCAGAACACCGTCACCCCAACCCCCCCCCCCCCATCTCCCCTCCCACCCCCCCCCACCTTTCCCTCCCAACTCCAGTCCCGTCCCGACCCCCTGGGAAACTGAAGGGAGCGACAATCAACTGCCACGGATACAAATAATGTCCTACACAAGAAAGGGCAGATGCTGGTTGACAAAAAGTGAACACACAGTGCTGGAGTAACACAAAGACGCAGCAGAAATTTGGAAACGTCATCCCGTCACCCATTCCTTCTCTCCAGAGATGCTGCCTGTCCCGCTGAGTTAAAGAGTGCCCACGGTAGACTCAAGAGTCACTTTGGTAAACCCACGGGCCACTACGTTCTTACAACGAGTTTAAATGTTTCAATTTTTAACTTCAACAGTAAATTTAACTCGTGGAAAACTTTAAAGATGTTTGAAATTTTTCAAGAGATAACAAGTTTTTATTTTTTATTTTTATTTATTTTTTATTTTTTAATCTTACCATATTTGTGTGGGTGTGTACGTATGTGAGTGTTGTTTGTCCCCGTTTGGTTCCGACCTGATTCGGGTGGGTTGAAGGTGGGTAAGGGTAGGGGCTTTGAGGGTCGCTTACATACTGTTGCACAATTATGCCGTGGACTGTCACTGTCTGTTATCATAGTATGTATGCAAATTGCTGTGAAATTGAAATAAAAAGATTTAAATGAGAGATAACAAGTTTCACGGGTACCTGCCGTCAGCGTCACGAGTCGCTAAGTTGCGTCCACGAGTTCCGACGTTCCCGCTAAGTTAATTGTACGTGATAAATTTGTTTTAAACTCGGGGTCACTCGTGGGTCGACTCGCACCGTGAGACAGGGGTTTGACACAGGAAGCTGGTTCATACACAATAGGACACAAAGTGCCGGAGTCATTTAACTGGTCAGGCAGCATCTCTGGACAACATGGATAGGTGACATCTCGGCTTGAGACCATTCTTCAGACCTTCTCCCTCAAAGTCTACCTCTGGCCAAGATTATGCTCACGGCTTTTAAGACACATTTAGACAGGTACATGGATAGGGCAGGTGTAGAGGGATATGGGCCAAACGCAAACAGGTGGGACTAGTGTAGATGGGACATGTTGGCCGGTGTGGGCAAGTTGGGACAAAGGGCCTGTTTCCACACTGTATCACTCTATGGCTCGATGCCTCCTTGCAGTTTGAGGTCAAAGTCTGAGTAGGTGCAAGGCTTGATTGCATTGAGACAAGCAGTCTAATCGTCATCGGGTCACCGTCGCTCCTGAGACCCATGTGATCCTGCCTCAACAGTAAACAAGTTGCACCATCCCTCATGCCAGCAATGTTTCACAGTTGTGCTTCACATTTATTTTCGTACTTCAAAGACTGGATGACTGCTTGCGCAAGGCCAGAGGAATGTCAACTAAACTCTCCCTCGTACAGCGTGACGCCACTCACTTGATCCGTCGGCCTAATTTGGAAGGCTGACCTCAGCCTGACAGCCGACTGATGTCAGCGTTGCCCATTCAGGAAACTGCTCTTTGCTGGGCATTTTCCACTGCTATGCCCCACACAATCTACTGGCTCAAGCATTAACTTACATCGGATTCTTCATTGAGAGAAACCAAATGGCCAACACGAGTAAAACCCAAAAATGTAAACACAGAATGCCCGATTAGTTTATTTAACTTTAGAGATACAGCGCAGAAATAGGCCATTCAACCCACGGAGTCCACGCCAACCAGCGATCCCCGCACATTAACACTATCCTACGCACACTAGGGATAATGTACAATTTTACCAAAGCCAATTAACCTACAAACCCATGCGTCTTTGGTGAAACCGGAGCACCCGGAGAAAACCCACGCAGGTCACAGAGAGAGCGTACAAACTCCGTACAGACAGCAGGATCGAACCCGGGTCTCTGGCGCTGTAAGGCAGCAACTTTACCGCTGCGCCACCGTGCCGCCCCTAGTATAGAGTGGAAACAAGGAACTGCAGATGCTGGCTTACAACAACAAAAAAGACACAAAGTGGTGGATCTCAACCTTTCTCACCACGTTGTATTATCAAGGAACTGCAGATGCCGGTTTATATCAAAGATAGACACAAAATGCTGGAGTAACTCAGCGGGACAGGCAGCATCTGCGAAGAGAAGGAATGAGTGACGTGTCTGGGGGGTAGAGACCCTTCTTCTACAACCTGCATCTCTGGAGAACATGGCTCGGTGATGGATATTTTTACCCAATTCCTAGTTTACTGCTTGTTAGATCATAAAACAGTACAGCACAGGAACTGGCCCTTCGGCCCACAATGTTTGTGCCGAACATGATGCCAAGTTAAACTAATTGCCGCTGCCTGCACGTGATGGGAATGCAGGGATATATCCATATCCTTCCATTCCCTGCATATCCATGTGCCTATCCAAAAGCCTCTAAAAAACACTATTGCATGTCCCCACCTAAGGAAGGGTCTTGACCGAAACGTCACCCATTCCTTCTCTCCAGATATGCTGTCTGTCCCGCTGAGTTACTCCAGTATTTGGTGTCTATCTTCGGTTTAAACCAAAGATAGATTGGTATAAAGATGCCCAATTCCTGGTATAGAGAAGAAACAAAGAACTGCAGATGCAAAAAAAACCACAAAGTGCTGGATTAACTCAGCTGGTCAGGCTGCATCTCTGGAAAAAATGGATCGGTGACATTTTGGGTCTGAAGAAGGGTCCCGATCCAAAACGTCACCCATTCCTTTTTCTCCAGCGATGCTGCCTGACCCAGAGGTGCTCCAGCATTTTGTGTCTATCTTTCCACAAAACCATGTTGCTTAAGTACACAATAACACTGCCTTGTGATCACAAACAGATCTTTCAAGTAAATAGTGGTTAATCCGTGCAGCATTTACGTTCAATTGATTCCATGCCAAGTTACTGAAATAAAATCAAACTGAAGAAGGGTCTCAACCCAAAACATCACCAATCCACGTCCTCCAGAGATGCTGCCTGTCCTACTGAGTTAGTCCAGCACTTTATGCTTGATGCAATATTCCAGTATCTGCAGTTCATTGTGTCCATAAAATCACTGCTCACCCTTCTTCAAAAGCAAGTGCATTGGTCTGAAGAAGGGTTTCGGCCAAAACGTTGCCTATTTCCTTCGCTCCATAGATGCTGCTGCACCCGCTGAGTTTCTCCAGCACTTTTGTCTACCTTCGCATACTTTTTACTCGTGACTTCAAAGAGAATAATTTAAGCTTTTATTTTAAAAAAAGGCTTGGGTGTAAACATGTATAGCCTATCCACTGACTGGATAGCACGCAGCAACACCAACGCTTTTCACTGTACTTTAGTACACCTGACAATAAAGGAAAGCAAAGTAACGCAATGTAACATAAAGTGAAGGAAAGATAGACAAAAATGCAAAGTCAGCAGGTGACGTTTCGGGTCGAGACCCTTCCTCAAACTGAGTCGGGGGGGGGAGGAAAACTAGACGTGTGAAAAGATACAGAACAGATCAGAGCTAAAGTAACCTAAAGTAAAACAAATTAAATGAAAGTACCGTATAGTAAAGAGTGCAGTAAAGTAAATTAAAGTACAAAATTAAAGTGTAAAGAGTAAAGTCCAGTAAAGTAAAGAGAAAGGTTCAGTAAACACAACTCAACTCAACTAAACCTGACCAGGAAAGGCAGCCTGTGTTACCTTGGTTCAAGTTTTTCGGTTAAAGGAGGCATTTCTTCTCCAGTGTCTGCAACCCCCAGCTCTGGGAACAAGGTGTCCAGCACTCGGGAGCTGTTGCCACGATCCCTTGCATGTGAGACTTTGACAGTCGCTGCCCACGGCTGCCCACTTTAAATACCTCAGCCCCTCCCGCGGGCTGGTCTAATTCAGCTCTGCTCCAACGGGGCATCTTGAGTGTCCGATGGCCCGTGTTCCGAGTTAGACTAATGACGGGGGGTGATCTCATGTGCTGACAGTTCTGACTCCGCTGAGAACAGCTACAACTGCAGGGGTTGAGTTTAGTTTAGTTTAGAGATACAGAGCGGAAACAGGCCCTTCGGCCCACCGGGTCCGCGCCGACCAGCGACCCCCACACATTAACACCATCCTACACCCACTGGAGACAATTTTTACATTTACCAAGCCAATTAACCTACAAACCTGTACGTCTTTGGAATGTGGGTGGAAAACGAAGATCTCGGAGAAACCACACGCAGAAGAGGGCGAGCATGCAAACTCCGTACAGACAGCACCCATAGTCGGGATCGCGAACCCGGGTCTCCGGAGCTGCATTCGCTGTAAGGCAGCAACTCTACCGCTGCACCACCGTGACGGAGGTGACTTTCTGCCATCAATGCTGAGGAAATTTCCGCATAAACCTTGTGTCGATATATATATATATATATATATATATATATATCGACACAAAATGCTGGAGTAACTCAGCGGGTCAGGCAGCATCTCTGGAGAGAAGGAATGGGTGACATTTCGGGTCAAGACCCTTCTTGAAAAGACTACAAAAAGTAGTAAACACTGCCCAGTCCATCATCGGCTCTGACCTCTCTACCATCAAGGGGATCTATCGCAGTCGCTGACTCAAAAAGGCTGGCAGCATCATCAAGGACCCACACCATCCTGGCCACACACTCATCTCCCTGCTACCTTCAGGTAGAAGGTACAGGAGCCTGAAGACTGCAACGACCAGGTTCAGGAATACCTACTTCCCCACAGCCATCAGGCTATTAAACCTGGCTCGGACAAAACTCTGATTATTAATAACCCATTATCTGTTATTTGCACTTTATCAGTTTATTTATTCATGTGTATATATATTTATATTATGGTATATGGACACACTGATCTGTTCTGTATTCAATGCCTACTATGTTCTGTTGTGCTGAAGCAAAGCAAGAATTGTCCTATCTGGGACACATGACAATAAACTCTCTTGAATCTTGAATCCTGAATCTTCTTCAGACCCGACTCAAAAAGTCACCCATTCCTTCTCTCCAGAGATGCTGCCTGTCCTGCTGAGCTACTCCAGCTTTTTGTGTCTATCTTCTGTCTAAAGTCTAAAGTCTAACAGACAAGATTAATTTACTGTGATCTGCATTATCTGCGGCAACAGAACGATTTCATTGAAGGATCATTGAGATGAAAAGTTAGATGGATTCCTCCCTCGACACAAGTTCCCAGTGAGACTGAAGCTGTCTCTTTGTGGAACGTGAGTCTTTTGGCAGCGTGTCAATAACTGGAGGCTGTGCTCACGACAAAGTTAATTTTACAACAAACACAATACATAACACAAAAGGGCACAATCCAAAGCAACTCCACGTTCTCACAATAAGCCCGAAGAACCTTCTGACGCTTCTCACAATAAAAGGCAGGGTTATATGCATCTTAAGTATCGTGAATAGAAGGGGGTTTGTGACAAAGGTTTGTAAGTTCATCAGTTCATGTGAGAGGAGCAGAATTAGGCCATTCGGCCCATCATGTCTACTCCGCCATTCAATCATGGCTGATCTATCTTTCCCTCTCGACCCCATTCTCCTGCCTTCTCCCCGTAACCCCTGACACCCGTACTAATCAAGAATCTATCCATCCCTACCTTAAAAATATCCATTGACTTGGCCTCCACAGCCTTCTGTGGCAAAGAATCCACGCATTTATCTCGGCCTTACACATATCCATTGACTTGGCCTCCACAGCCATCTGTGGCAAAGAATTCCACAGACTCACCACCCTCTGACTAAAGAAGGTACGCCCTTTCGTTCTGAGGCTATGACCTCTGGTCCTGGACTCTTTCACTAGTGGAAACATCCTCTCCACATCCACTCTGTCCAGACTAAATAACTCCCAGTCATTTACAAGTGAGAGCAGCCATTGACCTCTATTGGCCTGGGTGTTAAGGGTTATGGGGAGAATGGGGTTGAGAGGGAGAGATAGTTCAGGCGTGATTGAATGGCAGAGTAGATTTGATGGGCTGAATGGCCTAATCCTACTCCTATGACTTGTGAACTTTGAACCCCCGAGACCGTTATGCAGCCATCACTCACTCTGCTTATAACCAAGGCACAGGTTTGCGTTTGCTGCAGATCACATGCTATTTTATTGACTCTGCATTTCCAAGATGCACAGACAGGACCATAAGGTCCCAATTTATTGCCCTGCTAAGGCAGCACGGTGGCGCAGCGGTAGAGTTGCTACCTCACAGCGCCCGAGACCCGGGTTCGATCCTGACTATGGGTGCTGTGTGTACAAAGTTTGTTCTACGACCGCGTGGGTTTTCCCCGGGTGCTCCGGTTTTCTCCCACACTCCAAAGACAAGCAGGTTGGCAGGCTAGTTGGCTTGGAATTAATGCAAATTGCCCCAGTGTGTGTAGGATAGTGTTAGTGTGTGGGTATCGTCGGTTGGATGGACTCGGTGGGCCGAAGGGCCTGTTTCCGCTCTATATCAATAGACAATAGACAATAGGTGCAGGAGTAGGCCATTTGGCCCTTCGAGCCAGCACCGCCATTCAATGTGATCATGGCTGATCATCCCCAATCAGTACCCCGTTCCTGCCTTCTCCCCCTATCCCCTGACTCCGCAATTTTTAAGAGCCCTATCTAGCTCTCTCTTGAAAGTATCCAGAGAACCTGCCTCCACCACCCTGTGAGGCAGAGAATTCCACAAACTCACCACTCTCTGTGAGAAATAGTGTTTCCTCGTCTCCGTTCTAAATGGCTTAGTCCTTATTCTTAAACTGTGGCCCCTGGTTCTGGACTCCCCCAACATCGGGAACATGTTTCCTGCCTCTAGCGTGTCCAAGCCCTTAACAATCTTATATGTTTCAATGAGATACCCTCTCATCCTTCTAAACTCCGGAGTGTACAAGCCCAGCTGCTCCATTCTCTCAGCATATGACAGTCCCGCCATCACTGCAGTGTCAGAGGCTGAGGGGAGACCTGATGGAAATGTATCCAATTATGAGAGAAGTAGATAGGGTAGACACTCGGAACATTATTCACCAGCACGTGGGCATATATGGGTGCTTGATGGTCGGAACAGAACCAGTGGGCTGAAGGGCCTATTTCCCTGCTGTATCTCTCTATGACTGCATACATCAAGATCGCTCTGCCCCTCAGTACTTTAGATTGCCCTGTGACTCCACGAGACATATGAGCAGAATTGGGCCATTCAGCCCATCGAGTCTACTCCGCCATTCAATCACGACTGATGTATTTTTCCCTCGCAACCCCGTTCTCCTGCCTTCTCCTCATTCATTAAGCATTTCCTAGCTTTATTTGTCCTCGTAACACCACACATTTTTCAAGATTAAACTCCATCCGCCACAGCTATGCCCATCTTACCAACTGGTCAAGGTCACTTCCTGGATAAAAATCTAGTTCATCGGTTCATAAATGATAGGAGCATGATTGGGACATTTGGCCCATCAGGTTTACTCTGCCATGGCTGATCTATCTTCCGCTCCTAACCCCACCCCCCTGCCTTCTCCCCATAACTCCTGACTCCATGACTAATCAAGATTCTATCTATCTCTGCCTTCAAATCTACCCGTTTACATTCAATAACAGGAGAGCATGCAGCAAACAAAACTGCTTTTCACTGTACCTCGGTACACATGACAATAATATTCTGACCTGAAACGTCACCAATCCGTTCCCTCCACAGAGGCTGCTGACCAGCTGAGTTATTCCAGTACATCTGTACAGGCCTCGATAGAGTGGATGTGGAGAGGATGTTTCCACTCATGGGAGAGTCTAGGACCAGAGGTCAGGGCCTCAGAATTAAAGGATGTTCCTTTAGGAAGGAGATGAGGATGAATTTTAGTCAGAGGGTGGTGAATCTGTGGAATTCATTGCCACAGACGGCTGTGCAGGCCAAGTCAATGGATGTTTTTAACAGACAGATAGGTTCTTGATTAGTGCGGGTGTCAGGGGTTATGGGGAGAAGGCAGGAGAATGGGGTTAAGAGGGAGAGATAGATCAGTCATGATTGAATGGCAGAATTGACTTGATGGGCAGAATAGCCTAATCCTATCAGTTATGAACTTATCCAACCGCCCCCAGGACGGAGCCAGCCTTCGTGATGAGCTTGTTGATTCTGTTGGCGTCCGCAGCCTTCGCCCTGCTGCCCCCGGCACACGGCAGTGAAGAAGATGGCACTGGCCACCACCGATTAGTAGAACATCTGCAGGATGCCAAGTTAAACTAGTCTCCACTGCCGGCACGAGATCCATTCCTTCAATATCCACGTATGTTTCTAAAAGCCTTTTAAATCCCGCTATTGTATCTGCTTCCTCTACCAGCCTTGGCAGTGTGTTCTAGGCACTCCCCCACTGCGTGTGTGTGTGTGTGTAAGACTTGCCCTGGACATCTCCTTTAAGCTCTCTCCCTCTAAAGCTATGCCTTCTGAATTTTGTTATTTCCAAATGAAGTGGTCACAAACTAAAAGGGCCAGTGATCAGCCATTTTGAAGGACGCTGATAGGTCGAGACCCCTCCTTCAGACTGAAGAAATTATCTCTCCTGGGTCAGGTTGTCCATTCTACAGTGCTCAGTTTAAATTAATGATATAACCACTTCAGGTCATGTACATTAGCTACGCTGAAGAATACCTTTCAGTGAATGATCAAATACACCTTGCCCACAGCTGCACAAAGCCAGTCACAAAGCCTTCTCTCAGTGTGTGCAGAAGGGAGGAAATGCTGCAACCACTCACTTCGATTAAAACACTTGTTCCACATTCACAAAGTGATCTATTAGACTGACTGATGGAACCAACTATGAGCATTGTGTGTACCTTCAGACTAATGAATAACCGTGAACGCTTAATGGAGTTAATTAAACAGTTAATCTATATTACAGACTATTATTTGCAATTGATATTACATGTGGCTATGTAGTTTATATTTTATTTGACTATTTGTAAATGATATGCTGCTATTCACGATCTATATTACGTGTGGTCAATTGGTAAGTATATTATATAAACATAGAAAATAGGTGCAGGAGTAGGCCATTCGGCCCTGCAAGCCAGTCCTGCCATTCAATATGATCATGGCTGATCATCCACAATCGGTACTCCGTTCCGGCTTTTCCCCCATTAGTTACTTCGATGAAGGGAGTAAGTGGATTCCAGCCAAGTTACTGCAAGCAGTAAAATCGTAGCCGGAAAGGCAAATTAGAGGAAGGCACAGAAATGTTAAGGTTTAGTTTGGTTTAGAGATACAGCGCAGAAACAGGCCCCTTCGGCCCACCGAGTCCGCACCGACCAACGATCCCCACACACCAACACTATCCTACACACACTAGGGACAATTTACACATACACCAAGCCTATTAACAAACAAACCTGCACGTCTTTGGAGTGTGCGGAAAAACCGAAGATCTCGGTGAAAACCCACGCAGGTCACGGGGAGAACGTGCAAACTCCATACAGACAGCACCCGTAGTCAGGATTGAACTCGGGTCTCTGGCGCTGTGAGGCAGCAACTTCACCAGATTTGGTCGGGGGAAAGAAAAACATGAGTCAGGATACATGGGTGATCCCATGGGAAGAGTGATGGGAATGACGGACAGTGCAACAAAATGATGCCTAGCTCCCCCACTGTCAACGGTATGTGCGTGCGTCTATAGCAAGAATGAGTCCACGCAGACCAACAATCACCCCAGGTACACACCCACATCAACACCCACTGTACACGGCCAAACACGGTATTTCACTGACACCAAATCCCAACCAGTGGCCAAAGGCAAGGACCAAAATGTGTAAGATCAAGAGAGGAGAGACCCAGATTCAATCCTGTCTACGGGTGCTGCCTGTACGGAGTTTGCAGGTTCTCCCTGTGACCACGTGGGTTTTCTCCGGGTACACCGGTTTCCTCCCACACTCTAAAGATGTACAGGTTTGTAGATTAATTGGCTTCTGTAAATTGCTCCTAGTGTACAGGATGAGAAAGCGGGATAACATCACACTAGTGTACGGACTCGGTGGGCCGAAGGGCCTGTTTCCACGTTGTATCTCTGAACCTAAACTGAACCTTAATATTTGGTTTAATTAAGTTTAGTTTAGAGATTCAGCGCGGAAACAGGCCCTTCATGGCCCACCGTGTCCGCACCGACCAGCTATCCCCGCACATTAACACTATCCTACACACACTAGGGACAATTTACACATACACCAACCCAATTAACCAACAAACCTGTACGCCTTTGGAGTGTAGGAGGAAACCGAAGATCTCGGAGAAAACCCACGCGGTCACGGGGAGAACGTACAAACTCCGTACAGACAGCACCCGTAGTCGGGATCGAACCTGGGTCTCTGGCGCTGCAAACGCTGTAAGGCAGCAACTCTACCGCTGCGCCACCGCGACCGCCCTCGTCTATGTTGCCTTTCTGTCTAAGTTTGTACTGTTTGCAAACTTGGCCAGAATACATTGAGTACCATCACAGCATTGAATAATTAACTTTCTAAATAACCGCAGTGCAATATAAATTGCAAATAGCAAGTCGTCCACTAAAATATGAATTGCAAATAGTCACATGTAAAATAAATTGCAAATAAGAGAATGCAATATAAATTACACATTGCAGCATGCAATATAGATTGCAAATAGTCCAATATAAATAGCAAATCGCCATGTGTAAGTAATATATTCTAATATGGTTTGCAATTAACCATGTGTAATAGAGATTGCCAGTGGTTGAGATTACAGCACAGATCACTGTGACACTCAATTAAATGCTGCTTACAACTTGAGACTCATCATGTGTAGGAAGGAACTGCAGATGCTGGTTTACACCGAAGATAGACACAAAATGCTGGAGTAACTCAGCGGGACAGGCAGCATCTCTGGAGAGAAGGAATGGGTGACACTTCTGAAGGAGGGTCTCGACCAGAAACGTCACCCATTCCTTCTCTCCATAGATGCTGCCTGTCCCGCTGAGTTACTCCAGCGTTTTGTGTCTGTCTTGAGACTCGTAATTCCCTGCTCTCTGTTAATCAGTTGATCCTCCCTCCATAGATGCCAAAAGCCGGGGGAACTCAGTGGGGCAGGCGGCATCTCTGGAGAGAAGGAATGGGTGACGTTTCGGGTCGAGACCCTTCTTCAGACCGAGGCAGGAGATAGGGAACAGAGAGATGTGGATCATCCCTCTGTCCTGAACACAAAATGCTGGAGGAACAGTGGGTCAGGCCACATCTGGGCAGGGAATGGACGGGCGATAATTCAACCCAGTGTGAAGATTGAATATACAGAGGCTTTTGCCCAGAGTAGGGAATCTAAAACCAGAGGGCACAGGTTTAAGGTGAGGGGGGGGGGGGAAGATTTAATAGGAAACTGAGGGGCAACTTTTTTTACACAAAGTCCAGTAGAAGTACGGAACGCGCTGCAGGAGGAGGTAGTTGAGTCGTATAAATTTGTACAAAATCATGAGAGGAATAGATCGGGTGGACGCACAGAATCTCTTGCCCAGAGTTGGGGAATTAAAAACCACAGGGCATCGTTTTAAGGTGAGGGGAGAAAGATTTTACAGAATTCTAAGGGTTAACTTTTTCACGCAAAGGGTGGTGGGTGTATGGAACGAGCTGCCGGAGGAGGTAGTTCAGGCAGGGACTATTGCAATGTTTAAGAAACATTTAGACAGGTACATGGATAGGACAGGTATAGAGGGATATGGGGGCAAACACACACGGGTGGGACTAGTGTAGATGGGGCATGATTGCGGTCGTGGACGAGTTGGGCAAAGGGCCTGTTTCAACACCGTATGGCTTTAGCCCCAACCCGAAACATTGCCTGTCTAGTCTATCCACAGATGCTGCCTGACACACAGAGTTCCTCCACAACTTGGAGCAAGGAGGCAGAGGCAAGAGTCTGAGAGGATCTGGAGAGGAGAAAAACACAAAGTGCTGGAGAAACAGTCCTTACAATCCACTGAGTCCATGGTGACCATCAATAACCTGTTCACACTGGTTTAGTTCAGTTTAGAGATACTGCATGGAAACAGGCCCTTCGGCCCACCGAGTCTGTGCTGACCAGCGATCCCCGTACACTAGCTTCATCCTCTACACACACAACGGCAAATAAATCTGCAAACCTGCGCGTCTTTGGAGCGTGTGAGGAAACCGGAGCTACCCGGGGAAAACCCATGCAGGTCACGGGGGAACGTACAAACTTACTCCGTACACTCAATACCTGGAGTCAGGATCGAACCTGGGTCTCTGGCGCTGTAAAGCAGCAACTCTACCGCTGCGCCACCGTGCCGCTATCGTTCCACGTTATCCCACTTTCTCATCCACTCCCTACACACTGGGGACATCCAGAGATGCCACCTGACCCGCTGAGTTATTCCGGCCGCTTTGTGTCTTTTTGTGTACCACCCAGCATCTACACTTGGTCATAACTGGAGGTGTTTCTGTCCGGGCATCACAGAGGACTCGCAGAAGCTAACATTCCTGGCAATGTTCAGTCCATCTTGCCTTTGCAATCTCCCGGTTGCCAAACACTTTAACTCCCCCTCCCATTCCCACACTGACCTTTCTGGCCAGGGCCTCCTCCACTGTCAGAGTGAGGCCACACGCAGATTGGAGGAACGCCACCTCATCATATTCCCCTTGGACAATTTACACCCCAGCGGTATGAACATTGACTGCTCTAACTTCAAGTAACCCTTGCACCCCCCTCTCTCTCTCCATCCCTCCCCCACCCTAGTCGTCTACTAGTTTCACTGTGGTCCTGTTGAGTTCCACTGTCTGTATAACTTGTTATCACCCAGCACACAGCCAACAATGGACCATTGTGGGCTCCACATTTCCTAGATCATCGTTGCTTTTTGCTTATCTTTCATTCACTTGTTCTGTGTACCTTCAATATCTCTCCTTTTCCTTTCCACTGACTCTCAGTCTGAAGAAAGGTCTCGACCCGAATCGCCACCTATTCCTATTCTCCAGAGATGCTGCCTGTCCCGCTGAGTCATCGAGTGCTACAGCATGGAAACAGGCCCTTCGGTCCAACTTGTCCACACTGTCCAAGTTACTCCAGCATCTTGTGTTTATCTTCAGTGTGAACCAGCATCTGCAGTTCCTTCCTCCATGTCGAGCCGTCACACTTTGCTTTTTAAATGTGAAACTGTTGACTCAGACCGGGAGGCAGGAGGAGGCTGGGAGGAGCAGGAATGTGTGGGCACTGTGCTGGCAAAGTGATGGATTCAGTAACTGGAGGTGTCAGCACCCAGCACCCAGTACCCAGTACCCAGCACCCAGCACCCTACACACAGCACCCCTACACACAGCACCCTACACCCAGTGCCCAGCACCCAGCACCCAGTACCCAGCACCCAGCACCCTACACCCAGCGCCCAGCACCCAGCACCCTACACCCAGCGCCCAGCACCCAGCACCCAGCACCCAGCACCCTACACACAGCACCCAGCATCCTACACCCAGCACCCTACACACAGCACCCAGCACCCTACACCCAGCACCCTACACACAGCACCCAGCACCCAGCACCCAGTATCCAGTGCCCAGCACCCTACACACAGCACCCTACACACAGCACCCAGCACCCAGCACCCTACACACAGCACCCAGCACCCAGCACACAGCACCCAGCACCCTACACACAGCACCCTACACACAGCACCCTACACACAGCACCCTACACACAGCACCCAGCACCCAGTACCCAGTACCCAGCACCTAGCACCCAGCACCCTACACACAGCACCCAGCACCCTACACAGCACCCTACACACAGCACCCAGCACCCAGCACCCTGCACCCTACACACAGCACCTTACACACAACACCCAGCACCCTATACACAGCACCCTACACACAGCACCCAGCATCCTACACACAGCACCCTACACACAGCACCCTACACACAGCACCCTACACACAGCACCCTACACCCAGCACCCAGCACACAGCACCTAGTACCCAGCACCCAGCACCCAGCACCCAGTACCCAGCACCCAGCACCCAGTACCCAGTACCCAGCACCTAACACCAAACACCCAGCACCCAGCCTGTGGGAGGAAACCGGGGAACCCGAAGAAAACCCACCCGGCCACGGGGAGAACGTATAAACTCCGTAGTCAGGATCGAACCTGGGTCACTGGCGCTGTAACGCAACGACTCTACCGCTGCGTTACTATGCCACCATGTCCTCCAGAGATGCTGCCTGACCCGCTGAGTTACTCCAGCACATTGTGTTGCAATCAGTCAGCCGATATAGCTTGAGGATCATATTGTCACGTGTACTGAGGTACAGTAAAAAACATTGTTTGCATGCTGCACTATCAACTCAGATAATACTATACATAAATACAATCCAGCCAAAGTCAAGGTAGAGCAAAGGGAAGAGTTGATATCTTGCAGCATCAGAGACCCAGGTTCAATCCTGACTACGGGTAACATTTAGTGTCAAGAGAGAATAGAGAACAGGTGCAAGAGTAGGCCATTCGGCCCTTCAAGCCAGCACCGCCATTCAACGTGATCATGGCTGATCATCCCCAATCAGTACCCCGTTCCTGCCTTCTCCCCATATCCCCTGACTCCGCTATCTTTAAGAGCTCTATCCAACTCTCTCTTGAAAGTATCCAGAGAACCGGCCTCCACCGCCCTTTGAGGCAGAGAATTCCACAGACACAACTCTCTGTGTGAAAAAGTGTTCAACTGAAGTGTTTAACTGAAGTGTCAGACTGAAGAGTGGTCTCGACCCGAAACGCCACCTATTCCTAATGTCCAGCTGCCAGTTTGAGGGAAGGACTCTATGACATCTGCTGTGTTTTGGTTCAACAGTGAAATTGTCTTTTGTTTTTGTGTGCGGAGAGAGATGTAAAGAGATCTTATTAAATACCATCAGAGGACATCAGTTTAAGGTGAGGGGGAATGGTCGGTTTAAACCAGCATCTGCAGTTCCTTCCTGCACAACTGGAGATTAGTGTTGGGGCTTCGATTGAATTGGGAGGCTGCAGACAGGGTCGAGATCCTGCCCAGAGCTATGAGCAAGACAAACGGAAATATCCCACCCTGCACTCACAACAGTTGTACGGGCTTAACCCCAGGCTTACAGCTCTCGAGGTCAGAGGGTAAACAAGTGTCAGTGGGAAGAGGCAGCCAGGCTAAAAATAGAACCTGCAGGAACAATCACAGATTAACCCCTCAGGAACAAATCCAACCTTCAGATCCAGCCCAGCTGGCCGAAGAATGGAGTTACCTTTTCATGTTCACAAGGAGCAGAATGAGACCATTCGGCCTATCAAGTCTACTCCTCCGTTCAATCATGGCTGATCTATCTAGTCCTCTCAACCCCATTCTCCTGCCTTCTCCCCATAACCCCTGACACCCGCACTAACCAAAGATCTATCCATCTCTGCCTTAAAAATATCCCTTGAAGGCCCCCATAACCTTCTGTGGCAAAGAATTCCACAGATTCGCCACCCTCTGACTAAAGAGATTCCTCCTCGTCTCCTTCCTAAAGGAACATCCTTTTATTCTGAGGCTGTGGCCTCTGGTCCTAGACTCTCCCACTAGTGGAAACATCCTCTCCACGTCCACTCTTTCAAGTTTCAATGAGGTTTCCCCTCATCCTTCTAAACTCCAGCGAGTACAGGCCCAGTGCCGACAAACGCTCATCATATGTTAACCCACTCATTCCTGGGATCATTCTTGTAAACCTCCTCTGGACCCTCTTCAGAGCCAGCACATCCTTCCTCAAATGTTGGGTCCAAATTTCCTCACAATACTCCAAATTCAGTCTGACCAGCGCCTTATAGAACCTCAGCATTATGTCCCTGTGTGGACTGGAGCGAACAATGAACAGTGTGATGTCTTGCGAAGAATGGAACGCAATTTAAACGCAACGGGTCGAGATTAAGAACAGGGCGGTACGATGCCGCAGCGGTAGAGTTGCTGCCTCACAGCGCCAGAGACCCGGGTTCAATCCTGACTCCAGGTGCTGTATCTACGGAGTTTGTACATAGAAACATAGAAACATAGAAGACAGGTGTAGGAGTAGGCCATTCGGCCCTTCGAGCCTGCACCGCCATTCAATACGATCATGGCTGATCATCCAACTCAGTATCCCGTACCTGCGTTCTCTCCATACCCCCGATCCCTTTAGCCACAAGGGGCCACATCTAGCTCCTCTTAAATATAGCCAATGAACTGGCCTCAACTACCTTCTATGGCAGAGAGTTCCAGAGATTCACCACTCTCTGTGTGAAAAAAGTTGTTCTCATCTCGGTCCTAAAGGATTTCCCCTCTATCCTTAAGCTGTGACCCCTTGTCCTGGACTTCCCCAACATCGGGAACAATCTGCCTGCATCTAGCCTGTCCAACCCCTTAAGAATTTTTAAAGTTTCTATAAGATCCCCCTCAATCTCCTAAATCCTACGAGTACAAGCCGAGTCTATCCAGTCTTTCTTCATATGAAAGTCCTGACATCCCAGGAATCAGTCTGGTGAACCTTCTCTGTACTCCCTCTATGGCAAGAATGTCTTTCCTCAGATTTGGAGACCCAAACTGTACGCAATACTCCAGGTGTGGTCTCACCAAGACCCTGTACAACTGCAGTGGAACCTCCCTGCTCCTATACTCAAATCCTTTTGCTATGAATGCTAACATACCATTGGCTTTCTTCACTGCCTGCTGCACCTGCATGCCTACTTTCAATGACTGGTGTACCATGACACCCAGGTAGGTTCTCCCCGTGACCCTCGTGGGTTTTCACCAGGTGCTCCGGTTTCCTCCCACACTCCAAATACGTACAGGCTTATAGGTCAATTGGCTTCAGTAAAGATTGTGCCAAATGGTGTTAGTGTGCGGGGATCGCGGGTCGGCGCGGACTCAGTGGGCCGAAGGGCCTGTTCCGGCACTGTATTTCTAGAGTAAACTAAATTAAATTAGTTACGTTGTACCTCCACAAACCAAAGGCAGGGCAGGCAGTGTGGAAGTGGATGATGGGGCAACACTGATAATAAGAGGCAGCATTGATGATGTGGGTGGCACAGTGGCACAGCTACTAGACCCGCTGCCTCACAGCGCCAGGGTCTGCGGTTCGATCCCGACCCGGGGTGCTGTCTGTGCAGAGTTTGCACGTTCCCCCTGTGACCGGGTGGGTGCTCCGGTTTACTCCCACATCCCAAAGACGCACAGGTTAATTAGCCGTCTGTAAATGTTCCTGTAAATACCCCGTTCACTAGTGTGTTCAATGGAAGTGGATGGGAAAGTGGGATAACATAGAACTAGTGCGGACTGGTGATCGATAGTCAGCGGGGACAAGGTGGGCTGAAGGGCCTGTTTCCGGTCTCCGTCTTTCAACTAAGAGAAATAGAGGGAGTAGGAAGGAAGGAAGGAAGGAATACTTTATTGTCACCTGTGACCAGGCACAGTGAGATTCTTTGCTGCGTACACAAATAGCAGCCACCTACAGCTCTGACAAAGTTACAAAGCAGGCCGGCTCCTCCGTTTGTTAACCCCTCCCCCCCCGAAGAACTTTCTAAATTGGGAAGTAGGCAGATCGACCAGGAAAGGGGTGGTACTGGGTCAATGGGTAATGAGTCAGTGGGAGAGCATTTTGGATAGCATTGTAGGCCTAGGCCTATGGGATCTCGCAGTTGCCAACCATTTCACCTCCCCCTCCCATTCCCACACTGACCTTTCTGTCCTGGGCCTCCTCCACTGTCAGAGTGAGGCCACACAAAAATTGGGGGAACAGCACCTCATATTTCGCTTGGGCAACTTGCAGCATCTGCAACTCCTTCCAACACATGCTGCCTTATCCACTGAGTTACTCCAGCGCCTTGCATCTATCTTTGGTGCAAAACAGCATCTGTAGCTCTTTGCTTCTGCTCTAATCCTGTCAATGTCAAGGTCATTCTGGAAAAAAGGTTTACACATTTGAGGAAGGACATTCTTGCTATTGAGGGAGTTCACCAGGTTAATTCCCAGGATGGCGGACTGTCATATGACGAAAGAATGGAGCGATTGGGCTCTGCCTCAGAGGGCGGTGGAGGCAGGTTCTCTGGATACTTTCAAGAGTGAGCTAGATAGGGCTCTTAAAAATAGCGGAGTCAGGGATATGGGGAAGGCAGGGAACGGGTACTGATTGGGGATGATCAGCCATGATCACATTAAATGGCGGTGCTGGGTCGAAGGGCCGAATGGCCTACTCCTGCACCTATTGTCTATTGTATTCACTGGAATTTAGACGAATGAGAGGGTATCTTATAGAAACATATAAGATTATTAAGGGATTGGACACCCAAGATGCAGGAAACATGTTTCCGATGTTGGGTGAGCCCAGAACCAGGGGGCACAGTTTAGGAATAAGGGGGTAGGCCATTTAGATGAGGAAAAACGTTTTCACCCAGAGAGTTGTGAATTTGTGGAATTCTCTGCCTCAGAAGGCAGCTGAGGGCGATTCACTGGATGTATTCAATAGAGAGTTAGATAGAGCTCTTAGGGCTAGCGGAATCAAGCGATATGGGGAGAAGGCAGGAACGGGGTACTGATTGTGGATGATCAGCCATGATCACATTGAATGGCAGTGCTGGCTCGAGGGGCCGAGCCGAATGGCCTACTCCTGCACCTACCGTCTATGTATCTGTATCAATTGCAATTACCAATCGTGATCATCATATCGGAGATTATATCTGTAGTTTAGTTTCAGTTTAGAGCTACAGCGCGGAAACAGGCCCTTCGGCCCACCGAGTCCGTACCGACCAGCGATCTCCGCACACTAACACTAGGGACAATCAACACATACACCAAGCCATTTAACCTACAAACCTGCACATCTTTGGAGTGTGGGAGGAATCCGGAGATCTTGGAGAAAACCCACGCGGTCACGGGGAAGAACGTACAAACTCTGTAAAGACAACACCCGTAGTCGGGATCGAACCCGGATCTCTGGGTCTGCAAGCGCTGTAAGGCAGCAACTCTACCGCTGCTCCACCGTAGCCACAGTGAATTACATTTGTGTGAGTGCTAATCAACTGATTTGAAATGTGAGAATAGATAAATGACATTGACTATTTCTGGTTACAAATGAGTTTACTTCAGCGAGGAAGAGTTTCAAAGCTCCACTTCCGAGCTGATCTAGACCACTTATCAATAGAAGCTGCCCATGGAAGCAGCGTCTGCCTTTTAGAAGCAAGGATCTGCAGGTGCTGATTTACCAAGAGAAGACACAAAATGCTGGAGCAACTCAGCGCGTCAGGCAGCATCACTGGAGAACGTGGTGCCGTTTCGGGTCGGGGCCCTTTGTCGGACTCGAGTTCAGAAGGGACTTGACGGGAGGGTGGGGGGGGGATAGTATGGAATCGAGGTATGTGGAGATGAGTTTTCCTTCTCCATCGTCGCCCGGCCAGTACAGTGGTGCAGCGGTAGAGTTGCTGCCTCACAGCACCTGAGACCCGGGTTCGATCCTGACTACGGGTGCTGTCTGTACGGAGTTTGTACATTCTCCCCGTGACCTGAATGGGTTTTCTCCAAGATCATCAGTTTCCTCCCGCACTCCAAAGACGTGCAGGTTTGTAGGCTAATTGGATTGGTATAAATGTAAATTGTCCCCAGTGTGGGGTGGGAGATTGCAACCTTCACGTGGTCCACCCTGCTTCAACAAATGCAATCAACCTGGCGTGCACAAACAGAAGATCAAACAGAACAAGTTGTCTTACAACTTTAGGCTGCGCACGCCATACGCAAGAAGAAGAAGTCCCCAGTGTGTGTGGGGTAGTGTTAGTGTCTGGGAATCACTGGACTCGATGGGCCGAAGAGCCTGTTTTCCTCGCTGTCTCTCTAAACTAACTAAGCTAAACAAAATCTGTCCATCCATGAGCAATGCTTCCAGAGCGGGAATCTCGCAGGTCGGAGCCGGTGTCACGGCCTTGGAATTCATGGGCAGACGGAGAGATCGTCTCAGCTAACAGCAACGAAATTCGAGCCTCAGCTGCTAGCGCGCGCGTCTCCCGCCTGGAATTTACGGCGAGGGGCGTCATTTACGAGATCCCTCTCGGGATTAAGGACACTTTCTTACTTGTGTTACCGGCCAAAGTTCACGACACGCTGAGCCACAAATCAGACTGAACCCCCAGTGTAACAATGTTCACACTTGGAAGGGAACTTTATCAACCAACCTACACGTACACATAGGAATGCCTGGAATGAGAAGCCATTCGTCAAGAGAGAGAGTCAAGAGTGTTTTATCATCATCTGTCCAAAACGGAACAATTATCTGTACACTGTGAGCGCTCCATTGTGATCATGTATTGTCTTTCCGCTGACTGGTTAGCACGCAACAGAAGCTTTTCACTGTACATCGGTACATGTGACAATAAACTAAACTGAACTAGGCTAAATTAAACCAAACTAAACTAACGGCAGCAGATTCTTCTCAGATAGGCATCAGTGTCTCTGACAGTCCTGTTATTTTCTGCTCATCATTACTAATGGTTAGTGATTTCTGTTTTCAACTGGGTATTAATAACTGACTTTATATTGCTCAGAAGATAAGACACAAAGTGCTGGAGTAACACAGCAGGCCAGAGAACAAGGATTCGGGTCGGGATCCTTCTTCAGACTGATTGTGGCGGGTGGCGGGGGGGGGGAAAGGGGGGTAGAGAAAGGTGGAAGAGAGGAGGGGTAAGGCAAATCATGGCAGGTAATAGGTTGACACAGGAGAAGAAGGTTTTTTGATAAGTAGATTGTTGTTCAAAGCCCAGAGTTAAAGAGACGCAAGGTGTGAGACAACAGGATTGAAGAGTAGCGAGTTGCGAATTGCAAAAAGCGAGAGGAAGGCATGTAGGTGGAAGGTGAGGGGAAGAGGGGAAATTTGTGTTAGTCCAGTTGGGGTAGAGGGGAGAGGTGGGTTTGGCGGGAGAAGGCGGGTTATATGTGGAAAGAAGGGAGAGGGAGAGGGTTATAGAGTTACTTTAATGGAGAATTCAATGTTCATAACGCTGGGTTGTAAGCTGCCCTAGTGGAATATGAGGGGTTGTTCTGCCAGTTTGCGTGTGGCCTCACCCTGACAATGGAGGAGGCCCAGGACAGAAAGGTCTGTGTGGGAATGGGAAGAGGAGTTGAAATGATGAGCAACCGGGAGATTCAGCGGGCCTTGGCGGACCCGAGCGCAAGTATTCGGCAAAACAATAGACAATAGACAATAGATAATAGGTGCAGGAGTAGGCCAATTGGCCCTTCAATGTGATCATGGCTGATCATCCCCAATCAGTACCCCGTTCCTGCCTTCTCCCATATCCCCAGACTCTGCTATTTTTAAGTCCTATCTAGCTCTCTCAAGATAGCATCCAGAGAACCTGCTACCACCGCCCTCTGAGGCAGAGAATTCCACAGACTCACCACTCTCTGTGAGAAAAAGTGTTTCCTCGTTCTCCGTTCTAAATGACTTACTCCTTACTCTTAAACTGTGGCCCTGGTTCTGGACTCCCCCAACATCGGGAACATGTTTCCTGCCTCTGGCGTGTCCAAACCCTTAACAATCTTATATGAACTCAGGCGCGGTTGTGGGAATTGAACTCTGGCCTCTGGCTCATGAGACCAGGCTCTAGGATTACCAATCCAGGCACGGTGGCGCAGCGGTAGGGTTGCTGCCTTACAGCGTCAGAGACCCAAATCCAATCCTGACAACCGGTGCTGTCTGTAAATGTTTGTACGTTCTCCCTGTGACTGTGTGGGTTTTCTCCGGGTGCTCCGGTTTCCTCCCACGTTCCAAAGATGTGCATGTCTGTCGGTTAATTGGCTTCTGTACATTGCTGCTGGTGTGTATGAGGCGAAACTGGGACAACATGGAACGAGTGTGAATGGGCGATCAATGGTCAGCACAGACTCGGTGGGCCGAAGGGCCTGGTTCATTCCACGCTGTATCTCTCATCAAAACGAATGTAACCATGTTCTCCACAGATGCCGCCTGACCCGCTGAGTTCCCCCAGCACTTTGTGACATATTAACCGTTCCATCACCAGGGACCCCACACAGAGTGGCAAAATTGTTAGCAGAGTTTGCATGGTCACATATAAAGGGCCTGTCCCACTTACGCGATTTTTTTTCGGCGACCATTTTGAAATCCAGTGGCGACCAGAAAAAGGTACGACTCCTGGGCGACCACAGGCGATACCCCGCAACACGTCGACACGTGACGCCTGTATGGTCGTGAGTAGTCGCCCAAAGAGCCGTACCTTTTTCTGGTCCCCGCTGGATTTTCAACATGTTGAACATTTTCGGCGACCTGCTGCGAATATGACGGGTGCTGGCAGTCGCTGAAAAAAATCGCGTAAGTGGGACATAGAAACATAGAAAATAGGTGCAGGAGTAGGCCATTTGGCCCTTCGAGCCTGCACCGCCATTCAATGTGATCATGGCTGATCATCCCCAATCTGTATCCTGTACCTGCCTTCTCTCCATACCCCCTGATCCCTCTAGCACAAGGGCCACATCTAATTCCCTCTTAAATATAGCCAATGAACTGGCGTCAACTACTTTCTGTGGCTGCTAGTTAAGGGACAGGCCCTTAACTAACAGCACCACACAATACAGTACGGCATCACACAGCTAAACATCTGCTATCCATTGACGGCCACAACTCACAAAATAAGCCCCCACCATGCTGGTCTGTTCAGAGTTAAAACCAAGTGTAGGATCAGAAATGAACTTTGGGGAAAGAGGCAGTGTACAGGCTATTTTGCCTACAGTGCTCATTCAGCAAGTCTTAGATGTGATTTTTTTAACAACATATTTAAGTTATTATAAGTTTAACAACTTATCCGCACACAGGAAGACCCCCAGCACAAAACAATGAGGCAATGGCAGTCCAGATGCAACTTCCCTGCCTCAGTTTAGTTTAGAGATAGTGTGGAAACAGGCCCTTCGGCCCTCCGAGTCCACGTCGACCATCGATCTCATACTCCAGTTCTATGTTATCCCGCTTTTCCATCCACCCCCTACACACTGGGCAATTTACAGGAGTCAATTATCCTACAAACCCACGCATCTTTAGGATGGGGGAGGAAACCGGAGCACCCGGAGAAACCCCACGCAGTCACAGGGAGAACGTACAAACTCCGCACAGACAGCACCCGTCACGCAGCAAAAGAAGGGTCTGAAGAAGGGTTCGCGCCGAAACGTTGCCTATTTCCTTCGCTCCATAGATGCTGCTGCACCCGCTGAGTTTCTCCAGCACTTTTGTCTACCTTCGATTTTCCAGCATCTGCAGTTCCTTCTTAAACACACAGCAAAATCTTTTCACTGTACCTTGGTACTCGCGACAATAGATCAAAGTAAATTAAACCTGTAGTCAGGATCGAGCCTGGGTCTCTGGGTCTTTGGAGGCAGCAACTCGACCGCTGCACCACTGTGTCTAACCTCATTGTTTTTCCATTTTAGAGATACATGGAAACATGGCCTTTGGCCCACCGAGTCAGCGACGACCAGCGATTCCCCTTAACTAGTGCTTGTCTGCATGGTGTTCGTACATTCTCCCCGTGACCTGGTGGGTTTTCTCCGGGTGCTCCGGTTTCCTCCCACACTCCAACGACGTACAGGTCTGTAGGTTAATTGGTTTGGTATAATTGTAAATTGTCTCTAGTGTGTCTGGGATAGCATTAATATGCGGGGATCACTGGTCGGGGCGGACTCAGTGGGCCGAAGGTCCTGTTTCCACACTGCATCTCTAAACTAAACTAAACTAGTTCTGTCTTTCTAGGGACAATTTAGTGAAGCCAATTAACCTACAAACAAGTACCGCTTTTTGATGTGGGAGGAAACGCAGCACCGGCGAAAACCCACGCCGAACCCAGGGAGAACATACAAACTCCGTACAGACAGCACCCGTATGCAGGATCGAACCCGGGTCTCTGGTGCTGTGAGGCAGTACCTCTACCGCTGTGCCACCCTGCCACCACTGACAGTGCCACACTCCCCCAACACTGCCGAGCGCCACCTCTTTAGCACTACTAACAGCAGATTCTTTGCTTTATGATTCCAATTTCAAAGAGCAAACAGCAAACATCAAAACATCTTTTATTGGAGACCATTCACTCTTGACTAACAGCAGTGGCTGTTCAACAATATATCAAAGATGTTTCTTTGAGTGGATGTGGAGAGGATGCTTCCGTTAGTGGAGAGAGTCTAGGACTAGAGGTCATAGCCTCGGACTTAAAGGACGTTCTTTTAGGAAGGCGATTAGGAGAAGTTTCTTTAGTTAGAGGGTGGTGAATCTGTGGGATTCTATGCCACAGAAGGCTGTGGAGGCTGTCAATGGATATTTTTATGAAGTCATAGATTCATAGAGTGATAAGAGTGTGGTAATAGGCCCTTCGGCCCGACTTGCCCATACCGGCCAACATTGTTCCAGCTACACTAGTCCCACTGCCTGCGCTTGGTCCATATCCCTCTAAACCTGTCCTATCCATGTACCTGTCTAACGGTTTCTTAAACTATGGGATAGTCTCAGCCTCGACTGGCGGCTTGTTCTATATACCCACCATCTTTTGTGTGAAAAAGGCAGATAGATTCTTGATTAGTACAGGTGTCAGATGTTATGGGGAGAAAGCAGGAGAATGGGGTTTGGTGGGAGAGATAGATCAGCCATGATTGAATGGTGAAGTTGGCTTGATCAAGTCAAGTCACTTTTATTTCTATAGCACATTTAAAAAACAACTCTCGTTGACCAAAGTGCTTTACATTGGTGGAGGTACTAATGTTATACAACAGTGGTTCATAGATTACGTACATACATAAATACATACATATAGTCCTCCCTCAGAGGACGTCAAGAAAGGCTTGAGAGTAAAGATGAGTTTTTAAGTCTTGACTTAAAGGAGTCGATGGAGGGGGCAGTTCTGATGGGAAGAGGGATGCTGTTCCACAGTCTAGGAGCTGCAACCACAAAGGCACGGTCGCCCCTGAGCTTATGCCTAGACCGCGGGATATTCAGTAA
>CM075990.1:2247355-2249368 GCA_038087875.1 Malacoraja senta | reverse complement strand
AATCCCGCTTGGAGTGCATACTGTCGTTGTGTCCTTGGGCAAGACACTTCACCCACCTTTGCCTGCGTGTGAATGTGTGTGAATGTGTGTGAGTGATTGGTGGTGGTCGGAGGGGCCGTAGGCGCAGATTAGCAGCCACGCTTCCGTCAGTCTGCCCCAGGGCAGCTGTGGCTACAGAAGTAGCTCACCACCACCGAGTGTGACTGAGGAGTGAATGAATAATGCGATGTAAAGCGCCTTGAGTATTAGAAAGGCGCTATATAAATCCCATCCATTATTATTATTATTATTACTCCGCCATTCATTCAAGGCTGATCTATCTTTCCCTCTCAACCCCATTGTCCAGCCTTCTCCCAATAACTCCTGACACACTTATCTTTTAGTTTGGAGATTAAGTGTAGAACATGCCTTTCGGCCCATCGAGTCCATGCTGACCAACAATCACCCGTGCATATTGATTCACCACCAGAACTGACAACTGTTTTAAACCAAACTAATTACGTTTCCAACGTAGTCTCCAGCGCGGTGGTATAGCGGTGGAGTTTGTACGTTCTCCCCGTGATCCGCGCGGGTTTCTCAGAGATCTTCGGTTTCCTCCCACACTCCAGAGACAGCTTGCTCTAAAATGTCCCTGGTGTATATGTAGGTTAGTGTTAGTGTGTGGGGACAGTGTTAGTGTGTGGGGACAGTGTTAGTGTGTGGGGACAGTGTTAGTGTGTGGGGACAGTGTTAGTGTGTGGGTTAGTGTTAGTGTGTGGGGACAGTGTTAGTGTGTGGGTTAGTGTTAGTGTGTGGGGACAGTGTTAGTGTGTGGGACAGTGTTAGTGTGTGGGGATAGTGTTAGTGTGTGGGGATAGTGTTAGTGTGTGGGGACAGTGTTAGTGTGTGGGGATAGTGTTAGTGTGTGGGTTAGTGTTAGTGTGTGGGGACAGTGTTAGTGTGTGGGGACAGTGTTAGTGTGTGGGGATAGTGTTAGTGTGTGGGTTAGTGTTAGTGTGTGGGGACAGTGTTAGTGTGTGGGGACAGTGTTAGTGTGTGGGTTAGTGTTAGTGTGTGGGGACAGTGTTAGTGTGTGGGGATAGTGTTAGTGTGTGGGGACAGTGTTAGTGTGTGGGGATAGTGTTAGTGTGTGGGTTAGTGTTAGTGTGTGGGTTAGTGTTAGTGTGTGGGGACAGTGTTAGTGTGTGGGGATAGTGTTAGTGTGTGGGGACAGTGTTAGTGTGTGGGTTAGTGTTAGTGGTGTGGGGACAGTGTTAGTGTGTGGGGACAGTGTTAGTGTGTGGGTTAGTGTTAGTGTGCGGGGATCGCTGGTCGGTGTGGACTCGGTGGGCCGAAGGACCAGTTTCCATGCTGTATCTCTAAACTAAACCAAACTAAACTAAAACTACTATTTAACTAAGTTGAGATTTCCTTCTTGGTCCAAATACTCTCATTCACTCACCAAAGTTCATCAGATGCAGAAACATTATACATTTTAAAAGACAGCTGAGTAGTTTTTGGTATCTTTGAGCAACGTGCAGGATACAATGATGGCCAATTTAGACTCCCTCCAAGTCCGTAACTCATTGACTTACAAAATAAGAGAGAATATATTATAATGAGCCGCTCTTTTACCACCTGGACAAGCAAGGTCCCACCATGGCTGCCATTGTCTTGGGCAATGTCCGTAGTTGTATAAGACGTTGGCGAGGCCGCATTTAAAGTCTTGTGTTCAGTTCTAGCCACCATGTTATAGGAAATATGTTGTCAAGCTGGAGAGGGTACAGAGAAGATTTACGAGGATGTTGACAGAACTCGAGGGCCTGAGCTATAGGGAGAGGTTGAGTAGGCAGGAACGCGGTACTGAATGTGGATGATCAGCCATGATCACAGTGAATGGCGGTGCTGGCTCAAAGGGTCGAATGGCCTACTCCTGTACCTATTGTCTATTGTCTATTGTCTATTCCTTGGAACGCAGGAGGATGAGGGGTGATCTTATAAAGGTGTATAAAATCATGAGAGGAATAGATCGGG
>CM075990.1:2209855-2242355 GCA_038087875.1 Malacoraja senta | reverse complement strand
GCACCCGCTGAGTTTCTCCAGCAATTTTGTCTACCTTCGATTTTCCAGCATCTGCAGTTCCTTCTTGAACACTGAGACGATTAGATTCCTGGACAGGACTTGAAGGCAACGTTGCTTTCGTTGGTAAGTCAGTGTTATTCCTGAGCCAAGCCTGACTCCATTATAACCAGCGAATCTGCCTTCCCTAGGGCAGGGGACTCCATGAAATGATTCCATTTCAACTGCACACACAGAGATCTGTTTACCATCAGCCACAGGAACACATTGCAGACATCAAACGAGAGTTTGTTTCACCTTTTGGCACTGGATCTTCTGCCAAACATTAGCAGCTGAATCAGCAGCATACACGATGTGGAGAATCTGCATTAAACTGGAAGAAAAGAAATTTGCAACACTAAGGGAAGGAGGCGTTGGCAAAGGTCAAACTGCTCAATCTCAGCAGGACTACAAGGGTGGCGCAGCGGTAGAGTTGCTGCCTCACAGCGCCAGAGACCCAGGTTCGATCCTGACTACAGGTGCTGTCTGGATGGAGTTTGTACGTTCTCCCCGTGACCTGCGTTTGTTTTCTCCTGGTGCTCCGGTTTCCTCCCACACTTCAAACAAATACAGGTTTGCAGGTTAATTGGCAACTCTCAATTGTAAATTGTCCCTAGTGTGTAGAATGGAACTAGTGTTCAGGGTGATCGCTGGTCTGTGCCAACTCAGTGGGCCGAAGGACCTGTTTCCACGCTGTCTCTCTAAAACTAAAACTAAAATGTGAAAAGGAGGGAAGAGAGACACAAAAAAAACTGCAGATGCTGGAATCCTGAGTAAAACAAAAAGTGCTGGAGTAACTCAACGGGTTCGGCAGCATCTGTGGAGGGAATGGACAGGCAACATTTTAGGTCTGGACCCTTAGGTCCTGAACCTGAGTGGAAAAGAGGTAGGGGTAGTTTCGTGTTCGTTTTCTAGGGCTGCACAAAACTTGAGAGTCTTTAATTTACAACAGAAGTCTTTAATGTTTCACTCAATGCTGGCAGCAAGACTAGTGACAATGGCTGCCCGCACACTGTCTGCCGACAGGATAAACTATATACAAAACATCTCCCTTTGACCTGTGCAGCGCCACCTGCTGCACGGGAGGAGCAACGGGTCCTCCCACCCCACACAGTCCACCAGGTAGGGAGGGACAAAGCCTGACAAGTGATAGGTGGATACAGGTGAAGGGTTTGATAGGCAAATGGCTGGACAAAGGAGACGAGAAGGTGACTGAAGGAGACATCTTGAAGCGAGAAGGAAGTTGGATTTACTTCAACTTGGTTTTCAAGGTATTGACATCGCTGACAAAGTTGCCATTTTTTTGGTAATTACTGTTTGCCCATAAGGTGGTAGTGAAAGCTTGTCGTCTGTCTGTGGAGGTAGTCATGGAGAGCTGGGAACCAAGGATAGGCAAGGAACATGCAAGACCAAGCCAAGAGTCAAGAGTGTTTAAGGTCATAAGGTCATAAGGGATAGTAGAATTAGGCCTTTCGTCCCATCAAGTTTACTCCGCCATTCAATCATGGCTGATCTAACTCTCCCTCCTAACCCCATTCTCCTGCCTTCTCCACATAACCCCTGACACCCGTCAGAGTTAAGTTTAGTTTCAGAGATCCAGCATGGAAATTGGCCCTTTGTCCCACTAAGTCCGTGCCAACCAACAATCACCCATACGCCAGAGACAATTTACAGAAGCCAATCAACCTACAAACCTGCACGTCTTTGGAAAGTGGGAGAAAGTCAGGGGGAGAGCATGCAAACTCCGCACAGGCAGCGCCTGTAGTCAGGATCAAACCAGGTAGTTCTCTCTGGTATTTTTCTGGTAATTTTCTCTTACCACTGCCTGTTCTACGTGTGTATGGCTCGATTATATTCAAGTATCATATGATTTAATTGGCACTGAAACAGAAGCTTTTCACTGTATCTCGGGACATGCTCAGATCACAGACGAATTCTGAATCACCAAGCAGTAAAATGTGCCCACTGTTATACTGCCCGTTTCAGTTTTTTAATACCCAAGATCGACACAAAGTGCTGGAGTAACTCAGCGGGCCAGACAGCATCTCTGGAGAAAAAGGATGGGTGATGATTAGGGTTGCCAACTTTCTCACTCACAAATAAGGGACTAAAGGTCAAAATACGGGACAAATTCCAGACAGCAATTCGCTGACCGACTCGGCCATGGCTGGGTGAATGATGATTTGGCCCGGGTGCTGGACTGCAGACAAAGCGGGCCAGCTGAGGAGTTTTGGCCCGAAGTCTGGCACCCCATCCAATTCATGATCCAATGATTGGCCATAAGAAGGAGGGGTGGTGGTGTCGGCAGTAAGCGAAGGTCCAAAGGTCAGACATCTGGCCGGGCTGCCGACCGACGGGGCCACGGGCGAGGTGCTGCTGCTGCACTCTATGGGCTGCACTACATCGGGACGGATGAGGCGGGGCCCGACAGTCCCCTCGACCCGAGTAGTAGCAGTCAAATACGGGACAAGGGCGGTCCCGCACAGGACAAACCAATTTAGCCCAATATATGGGATGTCCCGGCTAATACGGGACAGTTGGCAACCCTCATGATGATTCGAGTCGGGACCCTTCAGATTTTAACGTTTTGGCTCGGGACCCTTCTTAAGAACCTAAATCCATAATACCTAGAAGAAGTCTGAAGAAGGGTCTCGACCCAAAACATCACCCATTCCTTCTCTCCAGAGATGCTGCCCGGCCCGCTGAGTTACTCCAGCATTTTGTGTCTCTCTTTCCATAATACCTAAACCCATTTTGGCGTTATCCAGTTGGGGTTTTTCTCTCTCCACACAACTGTACCTAATTGTTCTGAAGCAAAAGGCAGCGCCATAAATGATTACGGCGGGGTTGTTCAAACGGCCCAGTGAAGGAGTTACAGGTGGGATCCATTAGACAAGGAGCCAGACCTCGGCTTCCACAGTGTATTCAAGTTGCTAAAGTGATCTCAACTCCAAAATAGTTTCAAGATGAGAGCACGGCACGGAACGCAACTCTCGCTGCTGGGGAGAGGCCACAACAACAAGTATACATGTTTAGTTTAGAGATACAGCACGGAAACAGGCCCTTCGGCCCACCGGGTCCGTGCCGGCCAGCGATCCCGACACATTACCACTATCCTACACCCACTAGGGACAATTTTTACATTTACCAAGCCAATGAAACTACAAACCTGTACGTCTTTGGAATGTGGGAGGAAAACGAAGATCTTGGAGAAAATCCACGCAGGTCACGGGGAGAACGTACAAACTCCGTACAGACAGCACCCGTAATCAGGATCGAACCCGGGTCTCCGGCACTGCATTCGCTGCAAGACAGCACCTCTACCGCTGCCCCATCATTAAGTTTTCTGCTTAAAGATCAGCTTCTGCTGTGATCTTCATATTGCCTAGTGTCGTAGAGTGATACAGCATGGAAACAGGCCCTTCGGCCCACACTGACCAAGATACCCCATCCAAACTAGCCCAACCTGCCTGCGTTTGGCCCATATCCCTCTAAACCTTTCCCATTCAAGTACCTGTCCAAATATCTTGGGTCTCGACCCAAAACGTCACCCATTCCTTCTCTCCAGAGATGCTGCCTGTCACGCTGAGTTACTCCAGCATCTGTAGTTCCTTCTTACAAATATCTTTTAAACGTTGTTATAGCATCCGCCTCCTCTGGCAGCTCATTCCATACATACATACACCACCTTATGTGTCCCACAGGTTACTTTTAAATCTGTCCCCTCTCACTTTAAACCTAAGTCGTCTGGTTCTTGATTCCCCTTCTCTGGGTAAAAGTGTGTATTCACTTTTCCCTTTTCCCTTTTCACTATTCCCCTCATGATTTTAACACCACTGTAAGATCACTCCGCAGCTTCCTGCACTCCAGGGAATGAAGTCCTCGCATGTCCAACCTCTCCCTTTAGCTCAGGCCCTCGAGTCCTGGCAACCTTTGTAATTCTTAAATTGTAAGAACAGCGCCTCATATTTCGCTTGGGCAGCTTACACTCCAGCAGTATGAACATTGACTTGTCTAACTTCAAGTAACCCTTGCTTTCCCTCTCTCACCATCCCTCCCCCTTCCCAGTTCCCCGACCAGTCTGACTGTCTCCGACTACATTTAATCTCTGTTTGCTTTGTTGCTGTTATCTTCTCCCAGCTAACAATGATCTACTCTACATTTTCCTTGATCTCCATTCCCTCTGTCCTGTTTTCACGCCTTACTCTTCCTTATCTATGTATCTCCCTCTCCCCTGACAGCAGTCTGAAGATGGGTCTCGACCCAAAATGTCACCCATTCCTTCTCTCCAGAGATGCTGCCTGTCCCGCTGAGTTACTCCAGTATTTTGTGTCTATCTTCGGTTTAAACCAGCATCTGCAGTTCCTTCCTACACATTCTCTGCAATCTTTCCAGCTTAACGACAATTCACCTCAATGGGTTTTTCCCTGTGACTTCCCCATTGACAGTGAGGATCTGTCCACCAGAAGGTCAATAGGTGTTGTCTTCACTGCACGACAACTCCAAAAGAATAACAAGGAGTACTACTACAGGGCCTGTCCCACTAATGCGACTTTTCAGCGACTGTCTTTGACCTTCAAGCTCGAGGGCACTCGCCTGAAAAACCTCGAGCTGGATCGACCGTCAGCGATGAAACCGTTAGCTGGATCGACCGTCTGCACACACGCGCACACACACACACGCACGCACGCACGCACGCACGCACACACACACACACACACACACACGCACGCACGCACGCACGCACGCACGCACGCACGCACGCACGCACGCACGCACGCACGCACGCGCGCACACACACACACACACACACACACACACACACACACACACACACACAAACACATCGCAAAGGCGGGGGCCAGGGAAATCGGGGGAGCGCTGTCTGAAATTCACACCCGCGATGAACAGGAAGATAAAAGACAGCTGGCACAGTTACGGTAAATCCTTTAGAGAGGGTGGAGGGGGGGGGGAGAAAGAGAGTGAAGGGAGAGAAGGGGAAAGAAGGGGGGGAGAAGGAGTGGAGACACTTTTAAGAAGCCAAACAAATGTTAATAAAGTTTAGTGGGCATTTAACATTACCGGTCGGTTTACTTACCTTTTTTTTCTCAACGAGCTTTACCTTCGACTACCCTCGATTACCTACGAATAACATGCCGACCTACTACGACCTACCTCGACTAAACCTACGAGTAAAAAAAATATTTTTTTACTCCCGGGCATTTTTCTGCATGTTGAAAAATACGCCGCGACCTAGCTGAGGCCTCGAGTACGCGGCAACCACTCTCGAGCATGAAGGAGAGTTACAAAGACCTCCTAGGACCTCGTGTCGACCATGCTGCGAGTATGAGTCGAGGCAAACTCTTCTAAACTTGCCAATTAGGTCGCCGCAGTGGGACAGCCCCTTAACTATTCCACACCACCTTTCTTTGTGCTCAGTGCCTTTGTCGCCTTCTCTAACTGGGCTCCAATAGGGATTAGTCTCTCATCCACAACCCTAGACAATGGTATGCAACCTCCATGCTTCAACCGAATGAGTCCACAACCAGAAATCCCAGTGTACAACAGTGTCTGGCAAAGTACTTTCATCACTCGTGGGCGGCACGGTAACGCAACGGTAGAGTTGCTGCCTTACAGCGCTTGCCGCTGCAGAGACTCAGGTTCGGTCCCGATTACAAGTGCCGTCTGTACGGAGTTTGTACGTTCTCCCTGTGACACCAATGGGTTTTCTCCGAGATCTTCGGTTTCCTTCCACACTCCGCAGACATACAGTTTTGTAGGTTAATTGGCTTGGTATATGTGTAAATTGTGTAAAAATGTGTAAAAGTGTGTGTAGGGTAGTGCTAATGTGCGGGGATCACTGGTTTGCGCTGACTCGGTGGGCCGAAGGGCCTGTTTCCGGCCTGTATCTCTAATCTAAACTAAACTAAACTAAACATTCCAACTCTTTCTCACCACAATGTAAGAAAAATAAACTGCAGATGCTGGTTTACACCAAAGATAGATACAAAATGCTGGAGTAACTCAGGGGGTCAGTCCCACCTGTCCACGTTTGGACAAGAAACAAGACAAGAGGCAAGACAAGATGAGAGACAATTGTCATATTGTCATATGTACCAAAACAGTACAATGAAATTCTTACTTTTTGGCGGCACAACGGGTTTCTAACTAAGTGCTCCATAGATACCATAATAAACAAGTTCAATAAATTAAAAAAAACACTATTGTGAAAAACAGTTTGTTTAAGAAGGAACTGCAGATGCTGGAAAATCGAAGGTAGACAAAAATGCTGGAGAAAAAAACTCAGTGGGTGAGGCAGCATCTATGGAGCAATGAAAAAAACAAAATGGAAGGGTCTCGACCTGAAACATCACCCATTCCTTCTCTCAAGAGATGCTGCCTGTCCCGCTGAGTTACTCCAGCATTTTGTATCTATCTTGCAAACAAATAGGCCTGCTGTCCCTGGTATACACCTCTAAACCTTTCCAACCCATGTACCTGTTCCAACATCTTTTAAATGTAGTTATTGTCATAGCTACCTCCTCCGGCAGCTCATTCCCCAGACATATTGCACAGAGTTAAGTGCATGTTTTAAGTAGTCCACGAGTCAGACTCTCACAGACTTGAAAACAAAATCTATAGAGGGCAGGATAGCAAGAGGAGAGAATAGTTCACCCAATGAAACATCCGCAACACTTAACAGGAATGCCAACATTAGACACCAAACATCTCCAAACAGCGGAGAAGATGTTGAATGTGTTTCTTCTCTCAGTCCCTCTCTGGAGACTGCAAAAACATTCTGCATTAGTAAATCTCCCATCACTCATTTGAAAGGAGATTGCAAGCTGCTATTGATTGTTCCACATCAATAAAATAATCAGCTTGCTGAACTTCTGAACAAATAAATGCACATTGTGGTGTGGAGCGTTTAGGAAAGGTTTCGGAATCAATCAGCATGTCTTTTGTTATCTCAGTTAAACCTGCAGCAGGAACGTTTTAACACTGAGGTTAAAAATTGGCTCTGGCAGTTACTTGTGTGTAGATGCAGAGAGGATGTTTCCACTAGTACACTTTTATAGTTTAGAGATACAGCGCAGAAACAGGCCCTTCGGCCCTTCGGGTCCATGCCGGCCAGCGATCCCCGCACATTAACACTATCCTACACTAGGGACAATTTTTTTAACAAGCCAATTGACCCGCAAACCTGTACGTCTTTGGAGTGTAGGAGGAAAACAACGTTCTCGGAGAAAACCCACTCAGGTCACGGGGAGAACGCACAAACTATGCGCAGGAGCAATCGTGGCCAGGATGGAACCCGGGTCTCTGGCGCTGTGAGGCAGCAACTCTACCGCTGCCCACTGCGTCAACCCTTTCAATGAAGTGGTTATAAGGTGTAGTCACCATTGTAATCTTGCAGAATTTACTATAATCTTACTACAGTGAGATAATTGGATACTTAAATTCTTCATCCAATTAACGGAGCATGAATATATACAGAAACAGAGGAAAATATGTGCAGGAGTAGGCCATTCAGCCCTTCGAGCCAACACCTCCATTCAATATGATCATGGTTGATCATCTAAAAGCAGTACTCATTCCTGCTTTTTCCCCATATTCCTTGATTCCCTTAGCCCTGAGAGCTAAATCTAACTCTCTCTGGAAAGACATCCAGTGATTTGTCCTCTACTGCCTTCTGTGGCAGAGAATTCCACAGATTCACAACTCTCTGGGTGAAAAAGTCTTTCCTCATCTCAGTCCTAAATGGCCTACCCCTCATTCTTAAACTGTGACCCCTGGCTCTGGACTCCCCCAACATCGAGAACATTTTTCCTGCATGTAGCCTGTCCACTCCTTTAAGAATTTTATATGTTTCTATGAGATCACCTCTCATCCTTCTGAATGCCAGTGAATACAAGCCCAGTCGACATATATATGTGTATGATATTGTTGATACCAGCTGATAGGGGTCCCTTTTAATTGCCCCCTGGGTATTCATCTAACCAGCCAACAAAAGTTGGAAGCCACACACAAACCAGACCCGAGGGGTGAATAGGTTTTCTTTTCTAAAAGGCAGTGTTGGCTGGATGAATTATCAGGGTCATCAAACTACATCATAAGTCATAGGAGCAGAATTAGGCCATTCAGCCCATCGAGTAAACTCCACCATTCAATCATGGCTGATCTATCTTTCCCTGTCAACCCCATTCTCCTGCCTTCCCCCATCACCCCTGACACCCGTACTAATCAAGAATGTATCAATCCCCACCTTAAATACCCATTGACTTGGCCTCCACAGCCGTCTGTGGCAATGAATTCCACAGATTCACCGCCCTCTGATTGTGAATACTTATCATTTCCCCCCTCAGTTTCCTTTGCAATCATTAAATGGTTCTGGTGGATGAAAGAAAAATAAATACTTTCTAATGACAGGAGGCCGGAATAACTGGTAAAATGCCCAGGGGCTACTTTGGGAAACTGTTAGACAGCATCTTGTTCCCATCAGGAGGTGGAGCAAGGAGATGCCAAAACCTTCAGACACTGGAAAGGAGAGACCTGCAGGGATGTGGGATTAATGGACACCATCCCCACAGAGCTAGCACTGGTCAGCGGGTCAAATGGCCTTACAAGGAGTAGTAGGCTGCACATTCTGCAAAGTCATACAGCACGGAAACAGGCCCTTCGGCCCAACTCACCCATGCTGACTTCGGTATCCCATTGATTTCTCATCTACATTTGTACCACCTGCCACATTTGGCCCACATTCCTTTAAACAATAGACAATAGACAATAGGTGCAGGAGTAGGCCATTCGGCCCTTAGAGCCAGCACCGCCAATCAGTGTGATCATGGCTGATCATCCCCAATCACTACCCCGTTCCTGCCTTCTCCCCATATCCCCTGACTCTGCTATCTTTAAGAGCCCTATCTAGCTCTCTATCTCCTGTCATCTCCTGAACCCTTTCCTATCCATGTATCTGTCCAAATTTCTTTTAAATCTTGATATAGTACCTTCTTCAATAACATCCTCTGGCAGCTTGTTCTATAAACACATCACCCTCTGTGTGTTCAAGTTGCCCCTCGGGTTCCTATTCAACCTTGCCCCTCTCACCTTAAAACTATGTCCTCTGGTTCTCGATTCCCCTACTCTGGATAGAAGACTGTACATTCACCCTGCCTCTTTCCCTCGTGATCTTATACACGTGGTCAAATGCACATATTTGCATGGAGTTGGTTAGCTTATTGTCACGTGTACCGAGGTAGAGTGAAAAGCTTTTGTTGCGAGCTAACTAGACTGCGGAAAGACATGATTACACTCGAGCCATCCACAGTGTACAGATACATGATGAAGTGAGTCGGCGGAATTCTCTGCCTCAGAGGGCGGTGGAGGCCGGTTCTCTGGATACTTTCAAGGAGTTAGATAGGGCTCTTAAAGAGAGCGGAGTCAGGGGATATGGGGAGAAGGCAGGAACTGATTGTGGATGATCAGCCATGATCACATTGAATGGTGGTGCTGGCTCAAGGGGCCGAATAACCTACTCCTGCACCTATTGTCTATTGTCTATTGTCTATAAAGGGAGTAACGCTTAGTGCAAGGTAAAGCCAGTAAAGTCCGATCAAAGATAGTCCGAGGGCCCTCAATGAGGTAGAGAGTAGTTCAGGACTGTTCTCTGGTTACAGTAGGATGGTACCGAACTGTGTGGTCTGACATTGGGATGAAGGCGACAGCAACAGCGGGGGAGAGGGGGGGGGGGGGTGTGAGACGGTGGGAGAGCAGGCGGAACGAGGTGGGTCTGAGACGTTGGACCTGTCACCTCCTGACAGCAGCCGTTGCTGTCCAGAGACTGGGGTCAGGACCTCCGAGGATCAGTTACAGCCCATTACTGGGGGAGAGCTTGGGAAAAGGCAAGGAACCGTCCTCCAAAATACTAAAGAAAGCCAGTGAAGGGGTGAGAGAGCAGATCATGGTCAGTGTGTGGCTAGTTTCAAGGCAGAGATAGATAGAGATGCAGTGTGGAAACAGGTCCTTCAGCCCACCAAGCCCATGCTAACCAACAAACACCCTTAGATGTTGATTTAGCGGTAGAACTGACAACTGTTTTAAACCAAACTAATTGCTGGTTTCCAGCTACAATTGAACTAAGTTGAAACGACTTTATGCCGCTTGGTCCAACTGCAGTCTTTCATTCACCAAAGTTCATCGGAGGCAGAAATATTATACATTTTAAAAGACAGTTGTATTGATAGAATGGTGGAGTAGACTAGATGGGCCGAATGGCCTAATTCTGCTCCTATCACTTATGAACATGGACTGTGGGAGATAGCGGCGTGGACCATACTTCACACGCATGTACAGGGTGTCCCCACTTGCTGCAAGTCTCCCAATGACACAAATGTAACGTTTCAACAGTGTATTATCACGTGTACTAAGTTACAGTGAAATTCTCTTTTTGCATTTAGATTCATAGAAATTATTTTTCTGGAAGGCGCAGTAGATTTGCCGCCTTATAGCGCCGGAGACCTGGGTTCGTTCTTCACTACGGGTGTTGTCAGTACGGAGTTTGTACGTTCTCCCCATGACTGTGTGGGTTTTCTCCGGGTGCTCCGGTTTCCTCCCACACTCCAAAGACATGCAGGTTTGCAGGTTAATTGGCTTCAGTAAAGTTTGTAAGTTGTCCCCAGTGGGCAGGATAGTGTTAGTGTATGGGCATCACTGGTCGGCGCGAACTTGCCGGGCCGAAGGACCTGTTTCTGCACTATATCCATAAACTAAACTAAGATCATAAGATTATTGCCACACATACAGTGCATTCAGGAAGTATTCAGACCCCTTCACTTTTTCCACATTTTGTTGCGTTACAGCCTTATTCTAAAATGGATTAAATTCATTATTTTTTATCATCAACCAACACACAATACCTCAGAATGAAGAAGTGAAAACAGGTTTAGAAATATTTGCAAAGTAATTAAAAATAAATAACTGAAATATCACATTTACATAAGTGTTCAGACCCTTTACTCAGTACTTTGTTGAGGCACCTTTGGCAGCGATTACAGCCTCAAGTCTTCTTGGGTATGACGCTACAAGCTTGGCACACCTGTATTTGGGTAATTTCTCCCATTCTTCTCTGCAGATCCTCTCAAGCTCTGTCAGGTTGGATGGGGGGCGTCGATGCACAGCTATTTTCAGGTCCCTCCAGAAATGTTCGATCGGGTTCAAGTCCAGGCTCAGGCTGGGCCACTCAAGGACATTCACAGACTTGTCACAAAGCCACTCCTGCGTGGTCTTGTCTGTGTGCTTTGGGTCATTGTCCTGTTGGAAGGTGAACCTTCGCCCCAGTCTGAGGTCAAGAACACTCTGGAGCAGGTTTTCATCAAGGATCTCTCTGTACTTTGCTCCGTTCATCTTTCCCTCGAACCTGACTAGTCTCCCAGTTCCTGCCGCTGAAAAACATCCCCACAGCATGATGCTGCCACCACCATGCTTCACCGTATATATGGTATTGGCCAGGTGATGAGCGCTGCCTGGTTTCCTCCACACATGACACTTGGCATTCAGGCCAAAGTGTTCAATCTTGGTTTCATCAGACCAGAGAATCTTGTTTCTCATTGTCTGAGAGTCCTTTAGGTGCCTTTTGGCAAACTCCAAGCGGGCTGTCATGTGCCTTTTACTGAGGAGTGCCTTCCGTCTGGCCACTCTACCATAAAGGCCTGATTGGTGGAGTGCTGCAGATATAATTGTCCTTCTGGAAGGTTCTCCCATCTCCACAGAGGAACTCTGGAGCTCTGTCAGAGTGACCATTGGGTTCGTGGTCACCACTCTGACCAAGGCCCTTCTCCTCCGATTGCTCAGTTTGGCCGGGCGGCCAGCTCTATGAAGAGTCCTGGTGGTTCCAAAGTTCTACCATTTAAGAATGACGGAGGACATTGTGCTCTTCGGGACCTGCAATGCTGCAGAAATTGTTTTAAACCTTTCTCCAGATCTGTGTCTCGACACAATCCTGTCCGACACAATTTTGAGTGTCATAGCAAAGGGTCCGAATACTTATGTAAATGTTAAATACAGAATGCAAAGAAACAGACCACCCCCCCCCCCCCCCAATGAAGGCTGACCTCATTGAAACGTACCAAATAGTGAATGGCCTGGATAGAGTGGATGTGGAGAGGATGTTTCCACTAATGGGAGAGTCTACGACTAGAGGTCATGGTTTCAGAATTAAAGGATGTTCCTTTGAGAAGGAGATGAGGAGGAATTTCTGTAGCGCGAGGGTGGAATTCTTTGCCACAGAAGGATGTGGAGGACAAGTCAATGGATATTTTTAAGGCAGAGATAGATAGATTCTTGATTAGTACGGGTGTCAGGGGTTATGGGGAGAAGGCAGGAGAATGGGGTTTGGAGGGAAAGATAGATCAGCCATGATTGAATGGCAGAGTAGACTTGATGGGCCGAATGGCCTAATTCTGCATCTATCACTTATGACCTTATGACTGACTCCAGATGCAAGAGTCGGCAGGAATTGGCACCATTTTCAAAGTCCCAGCTACAGCTGGCCATAGAGGCCCATTGTCTCCATCCGGATCATCCGCGACCCGCCATCCCTCTCCTCGCCAGGCCATGATGGAATATTGCATTCACATTCCCGGGATTGAAAGCAGTCGTGTATTTGAGGACAGTGGCCAAATGGATGAGAGACGATGGGATAACAAGGAACTGCAGATGTTGGTTTATACCAAAGAAAGACGCAAAATGCTGGAGTAACTCGGCGGGTCTGGCAGCACCTCTGGAAAACATGGATAAGTGGCGTTTCGGGTCGGGATCGTTCTTCAGGTTGCTGGAATGGAGGTGGGAGAGAAAGCTGGAAGAGTGGAGGGACAGTATAGGGCATGGCTTTCTATACCCATTGCCCCCCTCTCCCATGGGGCAAAAGGTACAGAAGTGTGAAAACGTACACATAAAGATTCTGGGACAGTTTCTTCCCAGCTGTTATCAGGTAACTGAACCATCCTACCACAACCAGAGAGCAGTCCTGAACTATATCTACCTCATTGATTACCCTCGGACTATTTTTGATCGGACTTTGCTGGCTTTACCTTGCACTAAACGTTATTCCCTTAAACTGTATCTACCGTATACACTGCAAATGGCTCTATTGTAATCATGTGTTGTCTTTCCGCTGACTGGTTAGCACACAACAAAAGCTTTTCACTGTACCTCGACACACGTGACAATAAACTAAACTGAAACTGGGGGGGGGGGGGAAATGGGGTAGACTGTCGTGGGGTAGTATGAGACTGACTCCCCTACCCCCCCCCCCCCCCATTCCTCAATCTTTGCACATCCCCCGAGCCCTTCCACTCGTCACTTTAATTTCATGTTTCATGTATCTTGTTGTGTTTCTATGACTGTTGCCGGAACAATTTCCATCGATACGATAAATAAACTTCCATCGTATCGTATCGCATCGTATCGTTAACTATGTTGGGATAGCTTGCACTGATAATCCTTCCCCACACCGCAGCCCATGGTAGCTGCCTGGATACCTTTACTGCTCCAGATTAACAGGTGGTATATCGCGATCCCTTCTCCCCGAAGCTTCCTCTCAATGCACCCACCCCAAGACGACCCCTGGCAGGGTTATTAAAGGGCCTGTCCCACTGTACGAGGTCTCCCGAGTTTTCCCCTGATTCGAACTCGGAGAATGTCCGTAGCGGGCCCGTAGGAGTTCGTGGATGTCTCGTGGCGGCTCCTACGAGTAAAAAGTAACAATTTCTTTCATCACGAGTATTTTTTTACTCGTGGACATTTTTCACAGTGTTGAAAAAACGTCACCTGTTTACCGGATTTCCCGAACACCTACCGTTACTCATACGAGCCGCTACGAGACATCCACGAGCTGCTACGTACCCGCTACGGACATTCTCCGAGTTCGAATCAGGGGAAAACTCGGGAGAACTCTTGAATTACCTCGTACAGTGGGACAGGCCCTTAACACATGCTGTCATTTGCTGTATTTGCGAATCTTTTATGTTCCTTGTTCCGAGTAGACTCACATCTTTGAGTTTAGTTTAGTTTAGAGATACAGCGCGGAAACAAGCTCTTCGGCCCACTGAGTCCGCGCCGGCTAGTGATCCACGCACACTAACACTAACCTACACACGCTAGGGACAATTCACATTTAAACCAAGCCAATTAATCTACAAACTCGTAATTCTTTGGAGTGTGGGAGAAAATTGAAGATCTCGGAGAAAACCCACACAGGTCACGGTGAGAACGTACAAACTCCGTACAGACAGCGCCCGTGGTCAGGATCGAAACCGGGTCTCTGGCGCTGTGAGGCAGCAACTCTACCGCTGTGCCACCGTGCCACCCGAAACAAGAATTTGTATGAACCTGTATGGAAAATCGAGAATGTCACTGTACCTTGGTGGAGGTGGTAATCAAGAGCCACTGAACCGTTACATTTGTGTCGTTGGGAGCTTTACAGCAAGTGGTGACACCGTGTACACGCGTGTGTGAAGTATGGTCCACGCTGCTAACTCCCACAGTCCATGTTCATGTGATAGGAGCGGAATTAGGCCATTCGGCCCATCTAGTCTACTCCACCATTCAATCATGGCTGATCTATCTCTCCCTCCTAACCCCATTCTCCTGTTTTCTCCCCATAAGCACTGACACCCATACTAATCAAGAATCTATCTATCTCTGCCTTAAAAATATCCATTAACTTGTCCTCCAAGCCGTCTGTGGCAATGAATTCCACAGATTCACCACCCTCTGCAGTTGTACAGGGCCCTAGTGAGACCACACCTGGAGTATTGTGTGCAGTTTTGGTCCCCTAATTTGAGGAAGGCCATGCTTGCTATTGAGGGAGTGCAGCGTAGGTTTACAAGGTTAATTCCAGGGATGGCGGGACTGTCATATGCTGAGAGAATGGAGCAGCTGGGCTTGTACACTCTGGAGTTTAGAAGGATGAGAGGGTATCTTATTGAAACATATAAGATTATTAAGGGTTTGGACACGCTAGAGGCAGGAAACATGTTCCCGATGTCGGGGGAGTCCAGAACCAGGGGCCACAGTTTAAGAATAAGGAGTAAGCCATTTAGAACGGAGACGAGGAAACACTTTTTCTCACAGAGAGTGGTGAGTCTGTGGAATTCTTTGCCTCAGAGGGCAGTGGAGGCAGGTTCTCGGGATGCTTTCAAGAGAGAGCTAGATAGGGCTCTTAAAAATAGCGGAGTCAGTGGATATGGGGAGAAGGCAGGAACGGGGTACTGATTGGGGATGATCAGCCATGATCATATTGAATGGCGGTGCTGGCTCGAAGGGCCAAATGGCCTACTCCTGCACCTATTGTCTATTGTCTCTGACTAAAGAAATTCCTCCTCATCTCCTTTCTAAAGGAACATCATTTTACTCTGAGGCTGTGACCTCTGGTCCTGGACTCTCCCACTGGTGGAAACATCCTCTCCACATCTATGCCTTTCACTATTCACCTTAGCGGCATGGACCATACCTCTGTACAGCCTCATTCCTCTCTTCACGGTACACCCATGACACCTGACATGTTTACTAATGAAGAAATAATCTATCTCGCCATAAAACTAGCCACACACTGGCCATGATCTGCTCTCTCACGCCTGCACTGGCTTTATTTAGTATTTTGGAGAACGGTTCCTTGCTTTTTCCCAAGCTCTCCCCCAGTAATGTGCAGTAACTGATCCTCGGAGGTCCTGACCCCAGTCTCTGGTCAGCAATGGCTGCTGTCAGGAGGTGACAGGTCCAACGTCTCAGACCCACCTCGTTCCGCCTGCTCTCTCACCGTCTCACCCCCCCCCCCTCTCCCCGCTGTTGCTGTCGCCTTCATCCCAATGTCAGACCACACAGTTCGGTACCATCCTACCGTAACCAAAGAGCAGTCCTGAACTACTCTCTACCTCATCGAGGGCCCTCGGACTATCTTTGATCGGACTTTACCTTGCACGAAGCGTTATTCCCTTGATCCTATAACTGTACACTGCGAATGGCTCGATTGTAAACATGTGTTTATTTCCTCTGCCCGGTTAGCTCACAACGAAAGCTTTTCACTGTACCTTGGTACACGTGACAATAAACTGAACTGAACAGTTAACTCCATGCAACTCCATTTGATCACGTGTATAAGATCGCAAGGGAAATAGATAGGGTGAATGTACATTGTACCCAGAGTAGGGGAATCGAGAACCAGGGTAGATAGATTGAAGGCAGAGGGGAGAGATTTAATAGGAGCCTGAGTGGCAACTTTTCCACACAGAGGGCGGCACGGTGGCGCAGCGGTAGAGTTGCTGCCTCACAGCACCAGGGACCCGGGTTCAATCCTGACTACAGGTGCTGTCTGTACAGAGTTTGTACGTTATCCCTGTGACCTGCGTGGGTTTTTCTCCGAGATCTTGGGTTTCCTCCCACATTCCAAAGACGTAGAATTTTGTAGGTTAAGTGGCTCCGATAAAATCGCAATTGTCTCCAGTGTGTAGGATAGTGCTAGTGTCCGGAGTTCGCTAGTAGGCGCGGATTCGATGGGCCAAAGGGCCTGTTTCCTTACTGTCTCCCTGAACTAAACTAAGTATAGGATAGTGCTAGTGTCTGGAGATCGCTAGTAGGTGCAGACTCGATGGGCCGAAGGGCCTGTTTCCTTACTGTCTCCCTAAACTAAACTAAGTATAGATGGGGCAACTTGATCGGAATGGGAAAGTTGGGCTGAATGGCCTGTTTCCATGCTGTGTGACTCTATGACTCTAAATGCCATTTACTAGAATTGTTCATTTAAGGCCATTTGGCCCATTGACCGGTGCTAGCTCTGTGGGAATGGTGTCCGTTAATCCCACATCCCTGCAGGTCTCTCTTTTCCAGCACCAGGAAGTGTTGAAGTCTCTTGGCTACAGACTTTTTATTTGTCTTTACTGTATCAAAATCCTTTCTGATTGTGAATATTATTAACCCCCCCCCCCCCCACACACACACTTCCCCTGTAACAACCAGAGTTTCTATCACACTCACCCCCTATGTTTTTTCTTGTCTTTGATTACTGAAACATTTGCAAACTCCACACTCAGACAGCACCCGAGGTCGGGATCGAACCCGTGTCTCTGGCGCTGTGAGGCAGCAACTCTACCGCTGTGCTGCTGTGCTTTCCATTGCCCGAGATCGACTCCATGTCATTTCCTTCCCCTCTCTCGTGCCAAGGACAAAAACAACCTGCTGGGATTTTTCATGGACATCTTTATTTGGAGAAGATGGGATCGAGTCCTTTTGCCTGCAGCTGCTCACGGTGATATTTTTCAGGAAACATAATCTTTTCCCTGGACCCAGAGCTCAGGCAGCAAAAGTTAACAAGCTCTGCATTGTTCCAGCACTTCCCTTCCCTGTGTCAGGAATGTACATTCCTAGGAATCCAGGTTCAATTCCAAGCCCTTGTGGATTTTGCCGACCTCAAGTCAATAGTGTGGCCTGGATCTGATTAATGTCGCTCTGCATGTTAACCCAGCAAGGACAGCAAGCCCAGCAGAGCTAGTTCACAATCCTGACTGTTCCTCAACACACCCTCAGCTGGAGAACGGAGACACAACAAACCGCAGATGCTGGCATCTAGAGCAAAATACAAAGTGCCGGAGGAACTCCACACTGTCCCAGGGGCTGGTAGAGTTGCTGCCTCACAGCGGCAGAGACCTGGATTCAATCCCGACCAGGTGCTGTCTGTACGGCGTTTGTACCTTCTCCCCGTGACCACGTGGGTTTCCACCGGGTGCTTGGGTTTCCTCCCACACCCCACAGACATGCACATCTGTAGGTTAAAGGGCTATATGTATGTATTTATGTATGTACGTAATCTATGAATCACTGTTGTATAACATTAGTACCTCCACCAATGTAAAGCACTTTGGTCAACGAGAGTTGTTTTTTAAATGTGCTAGAGAAATAAAAGTGACTTGACTTGACTTGAATTGACTTCTGTAAAATTGTCCCTAGTGTGTGCAGGATAGTGCTAGTGTATGGACTGATCGCTGGTCGGCGCGGACTCGGTGGGACAAAGGGCCTGTTTCCGCGCTGTATTCTTACACGTTCTCCCTGTGACCTTGTGGTCTTGGGTACTTTTGCCATTCAAAAATCTCACCACAAGGGCGACACGATGGCATAGCTAATAGAGCTGCTGCCTCACCATGCCAGAGGTCCAGGTTCAATCCCAACCTCAGGTGCTGTCTGTGTGGAGCTTCCACGTTCTCCACGTGACCGCGTGGGTTTCCTCTGGGTGCTCCGGTTTCCTCCCACATCCGAAAGACGAAGGGCAGCACGGTGGAGCAGCGGATGCAGTGCCAGAGACCTGGGTTCGATCCTGACTACGGGTGCTGTCTGTACGGAGTTTGCACGTTCTCCCCCTGACCTGCGTGGGTTTTCTCCGAGATCTTCAGTTTCCTCCCACACTCCAAAGGCATACAGGTTTGTAGGTTGGTAAATTGGCTTGGTAAATGTAAAAATTGTCCCTAGTGGGTGCAGGATAATGTTAGTGTGTGGGGATCGCTGGTCGGCACGGACCCGGTGGGCCGAAGGGCCTGTTTCCGTGCTGTCTCTCTAAACTAAACATGCGGGATTGTACGTTAATTGGCCCTCTGTAAAATGCCCCTAGTGTGTAGGGAGTGGATGAGAAAGTGGGATAACAGAACTGGTGTGAATGGGTGATCGATGGACGGCGTGGGCTCGGTGGGCTGAAGGGCCTGTTTCCGTGCTTATCTCCAAGTAATAACTCTGCAGAACAGGCAGCTTCCACAAAGATAATGGACATGCTAAGTTTTGGGTTGGGGCCCTTCATGAGATCTCAGCTGGTGAGAGCTAGTGTTAGACATCAACAACAGTTCAACTGCATTGTACACTCATCGTAATGCACCCATCCCATCGGTGTTCAGTTTAGTTTGGTTTAGAGATACTGCGTGGAAACAGCTCCTCTGGCCCACGCCGACCAACGATCCCCCATAAACTAATTCTATCCTACATACTTACAGGTGTCAATTAACCTACAAACCTGTACGTCTTTGGAATGTGGGAGGAAACCGGAGCACCCGGTGAAAACCCACGCGGTCACAGGGAGATTGTGGAAACTCTGTACACCCGTAGTCAGGATCGAACCCGGGTCTCTGGCGCCGTGAGGCAGCAACTCCACCGCTGCACCATTGGTGGATACCCTTGGTAAAGCACTCATCCCACTCTGTCCCATCAGAGACGGGACAACAAAGTGTGGTGCCGGCAAGAGTTCTCTTCTTTAGAAAGTCAAGCAAGGGTAGAATGTACATGACTAGGAGGAGTTTGGACCAAACTGACAGGTCCCATTAATAACTGAACGCCTAGAGGTAGAATAGTCCTTCAAGGATAGAATTCCAATGGCTTTTTGTTGGCTGGAGAAAGAAAACCAGGAAGTAAAACAGAGTGGTCCAGTGGCCCAGCGTTAGAGTCGCTGCCTCTCAGCGCCAGAGACTTGGCTTCGACCCTGACTACAGGCGCAGCCTGTGCAGAGTTTGCACGTTCTCTCTGTGACCGTGTGGGTTTTCTCTGGCTGCTCCAGTTTCCTCCCACACCCACAGGTGTATAGTTTAATTGGCTTTGGTACAGGGTGTCGCTGGTCAGCAAGGATTCGGTGGACGGAAGGGCCTGTTTCTGCGCTGTATCTCGAAAGTCTAAAGGCAGTATGGACCAGATGCATTGTCATGGTAATCAAACTAGTGTGTAGGATAGTGCCAGTGTGTGGGGTGATCCGTGATCGGGGCGTACTCGATGGGCCGAAGAGACTGTTTCCGCGCTGTGTGTCTAAAGGAAAGTACTGAGGTAAAGTCAAACAGCCTTAAAATTAAATTAAAAGGTTCACCTCCACGTGGAGAACGTCCAAACTCCATACAGACAGCACCCGTAATCAGGATGGAACCTGGGTCTCTGGCGCTGTGAGGCAGCAACTTTACCGCTGCGCCACCATGCCACCACTATATCTATTGTTTTTAACCCGTTAGCTCCCAAACTAATTCCACAAAGTCCTCTCTCATCCTTTTGAAATCAGCCTCTCCTCAAATTCAAGACCTTAACTTGAGAGCCAATGTAATGCCTTTCCATAACTACCTTGTAACTCACAGAAATAAGGTCACTGATCCCACTGTGTTCAACATGCTGCCGTTTCATTTCCAAACTAGACAAACATCTTGGGAAGCTTAACCATGGCGGGCCCTACACAGTGAATGGCAGGGCTCTGGGGAGTTGTAGAGCAGAGGGATCTAGGAGTGCAGGTACACAGTTGCTTGAAAGTAGTATCACAGGTAGATAGGGCGGTCAAGTTGGCCTTCAATACTCAGGGTAATTGAGTGGAGAAGTTGGGACATCATGTTAAAATTGCCCAAGACATTGGTACATTTTGGTCACCCTGTTATAGGAAAGATGATGTTAAGCTGAAGAAAGGTGCAGGGAAGATTTATGAGGATGTTGGCAGGACCGACCCATAGAAACATAGAAACAGAGAAACATAGAAAATAGGTGCAGGAGGAGGCCATTCGGCCCTTCGAGCCAGCACCGCCATTCATTGTGATCATGGCTGATCGTCTCCAATCAATAACCCGTGCCTGCCTTCTCCCCATATCCCTTGACTCCACTAGCCCCTAGAGCTCTATCTAACTCTCTCTTAAATCCATCCAGTGACTTGGCCTCCACTGCCCTCTGTGGCAGGGAATTCCACAAATTCACAACTCTCTGGGTGAAAACGTTTTTTCTCACCTCAGTCTTAAATGACCTCCCCTTTATTCTAAGACTGCGGCCCCTGGTTCTGGACTCGCCCAACATTGGGAACATTTTTCCAGCATCTAGCTTGTCCAGTCCTTTTATAATTTTATATGTTTCTCTAAGATCCCCCCTCATCCTTCTAAACTCCAGTGAATACAAGCCTAGTCTTTTCAATCTTTCCTCATATGACAGTCCCGCCATCCCAGGGATCAATCTCGTGAACCTACGCTGCACTGCCTCAATCACAAGGGAGAAGTTGGGCAGGCTAGGAATTTATTCCTTGGAGCGCAGGAGGATGAGGGGTGAAGCGTGTAAGATCATGAGAGGAATAAATAAGTTAAATGCAGTCTTCTACCCAGAGTAGGGAAATCAAGAGTCAGAGGACATAGGTTTAAGGTGAGGTGGGAAAGATTTAATAGGAACTTGAGAGGCAACGCCACTTTAACAATACCCAATGACAGCCTCCACTGCTGTCTGAGGCAATAAATTCCACCGATTCACCTCCTTCTGGCTAAAGAAATTCCGTCTCATCTCTTTTCTAAAAGTACCCCCTTTTATTCTAAGGCTGTGCCTCTAGTTCTAGATTGTCCCACTAGTGGAAACATCCTCTCCTCATCCACTCTGTCCAGGCCTTTCACTATTCGGTAAGTTTCAATGAGGTCCCCCCCTCATCCTTCTAAACTCCAGCGAGTACAGGCCCAGCACCGTCAAACACTCATCATGTGTTAACCCACTCATTCCTGGGATCATTCTCGTAAACCTCATCTGGACCCTCTCCAACGCCAGCACATCCTTCCTCAGATACGGGGTCCCAAACTGCTCACAATGTGTATTTAGTTTAGTTTAGAGATACAGCATGGAAAAAGGCCCTTCGGCCCACCGAGTCTGTGCCGACCAGCGATCCCCCCACACTAGAACAACCCAACACATCTGAAGAAGGGTTTCGACCCGAAATGTTGCCTATTTCCTTTGCTCCATAGATGCTGCCTCCCCTGCTGAGTTTCTCCAGCATTTTTGTCTACCTTCAATTTTCCAGCATCTGCAGTTCCTTCTTAAACATTAAGGAACTATTTACAATTTTCAATTTTCACCGGCCAATTAACTGACAAACCTGTACGTCTTTGGAGTGTGGGAGAAAACCGGAACTCTGGCTCCTATGAGGAATAGATCGGGTAGATGCACATTCTCTCTTGACCAGAGGACATCGGTGTAAGGTGAAGGGGGAAAGATTTAACTGGAATCTGTGGGGTAACCTTCGCACAAAGGGTGGTGGGTGTATAGAGCGACTTGTCGGAGGTAGTAGTTGAGGCAGGTACTATTGCAATGTTTAAGAAACATTTAGACAGGTACATGGATAGGTCAGGTTTAGAGGGATGTGGGCAAGTTGGGGCCAAAGGGCCTGTTTCCACGCTGAATGACACCTGGAGAAAACAGGGTCATGGTGAGAACGTACAAACTCCATACAGACAGCACCCGTAGTCAGCACCTGGGTCTCTGGTGCTGTAACGGGCCTGTCCCACTTAGGTGATTTTTTAGGCAACTACAGGCGACTAGTTTGTCGCCACAAGTTCGCCGGTGGTCTCCGGGAGTCGTCTCCTCAGTCGCGTAAAAAGTCGTAACGCCATTCTGGTCGCCGCTAAATTTTCATCATGTTGAAAAATTTTGGGCGACAGTGGGTTTTTACGGCAATGAGCGTCGTTTGACTTCTCCTGACGTAGGTGCTGTCGTAGGTTGACGCAAGGATGACGTAGGTTGTCGCCAGCTTTTCGGCGACCTGCTGCGACTATGACAGGCGCCGGCAGTTGCCTAGAAAATCGGCAAGTGGGACAGGCCCATAAGGCTGCAACTCTACCGCTGTGCCATCGTGCCACCTCTCCAGTGTAGTCAACATAAGGTTCCAGCATCTGCTTAGTTCCTTGTAGTCTCCAAGTAGTATAGCCTTTGAAGGTTACGTGGGATTCTCACTAGGTACTTCTGCAATAACCAGTCAGCAACACAGGAAATGTACCAACGTGTATCTAAGTACAACATATGTGCCCTGGAAAGTCAACACAGTTAGATTCCTGCACGCACTTCTGTGGAGTTTATGATGTTATATAGCAGCTCATTCCTGCAGCTTATACAAATAAAATGACGTTGAACTCATGGCTTCATTGTTTTGGCGAGAGTCCAGTAACTTCAGAGAGAACATGAATGTAGCGCCTTTGCAGCCTAAAAAGAGGCACTTCAGAGAGCCCGTCCAAAATCCTGGAGGTGTGATCTCTCCATCTCAGGAACTTGTTCCTCTATTCCAAGTTAGGCACAAAAAAAAGCTGGAGTAACTCAGCGGGACAGGCAGCATCTCTGGAGAGAAGGAATTGGTGACGTTTCGGGCTGAGACCCTTCTTCAGACTGAAGGGTCTCAACCCAAAGCGTCACCCATTCCTTCTCCCCAGAGATGCTGCCTGTCCCGCTGGGTTATTCCAGCTTTTCTGTGTCTATTTTGGGTTTAAACTGGCATCTGTCATTCATTCCTACACACCTATTGTGAGTGTCGCTGTGTGGGGCCTGAAGGGTTGCTGTGACATGTGGAGCTGGAGACCAGCAGAGGGAGCAGGTGAGCACCCATGGAGATTGTCCCCATGGACTCCGCACAAGAGGCAGCCGGTCATGTGACAGACAATCTTTACACAGCAAGATCCCACAGAGATCAGTGATGATGTCAGGAAGGAACCGCAGGTGCTGGTTCCTACCGAAGATAAGCACACAATGCTGGAGTAACTCAGTGGGTCAGGCAGCATCTGTGGAGAGAAGGAGTGGGTGACGTTTCGGGTCAAGACCCATCTTCAGGCAGCGATAATCACATCAGTTTTTGACAATGACACTTAGTTTGTAGTTGTAGAAATACAGCGTGGAAACAGGCTCTTCGACCCACATTGATCACCCGTTCCCTCTAGTTCTCCGCTATCCCACTTTCTCATCCACTCTCTGCTCCCTCGTGACAATTGACAGAGGCCAGTTAACCTACAGACTCGCACAACTTTCTAAATTAGGATGTGGGGGGAAACCGGAGCACCTGTGAGAAACCCACACCATCGCAAGGAGAACAGTAGCCGAGGTCAGGATTGGATCGGGGCCTCTAGTGCGGTGAGGCAGTAGCTTTATCAGCTGTGCCTCTGAGCCACCCATTTAGTAGAACATAGGACAGTACAGTCCAGCACAAGAACAGGCCCTTCAGCCCACAATATCTGTGCCAAACCTGATGCCAAAACAATCACCTATCTACCTGTACATACCCCATAATCCCTTAATTCCCCGCACAATCAAGTGCCTATCCAGAAGTATTTTAAACGCCACTAGAGGAGGAAGGACATTCTTGCTATTGAGGGAGTGCAGCGTAGGTTTACAAGGTTAATTCCCGGGATGGCGGGACTGTCATATAATGAGAGAATGGAGCAGCTGGGCTTGTACACTCTGGAGTTTAGAAGGATGTGGAGATCTCATTGAAACATATAAGATTGTCTGAAGAAGGGTTTCGGCCCGAAACATTGCCTATTTCCTTCGCTCCATAGATGATGCTGCACCCGCTGAGTTTCTCCAGCATTTTTGTGTACCTAAGATTGTTAAGGGTTTGAACACGCTAGAGGCAGGAAACATGTTCCCGATGTTGGGGGAGTCCAGAACCAGGGGCCACAGTTTAAGAATAAGGAGTAAGCCATTTAGAACGGAGACGAGGAAACATTTTTTCTCACAGAGAGTGGTGAGTCTGTGGAATTGTCTGCCTCAGAGGGCGGTGAAGGCAGGTTCTCTGGATGCTTTCAAGAGAGAGCTAGATAGGGCTCTTAAAAATAGCAGAGTCAGGGGATATGGGGAGAAGGCAGGAACGGGGTACTGATTGGGGATGATCAGCCATGATCACATTAAATGGCGGTGCTGGCTCGAAGGGCCGAATGGCCTACTCCTGCACCTTTTGTCTATTGTCTATTGCCTCCACCGCTCCTGGCAGCCCATTCTAGGCATCCATCACCCTCGGTGTAAAAACATGGCCCTGCACATCTCATTTAAACTCTGCCCCTCTCACCTTATAGACAACAATCCTGTCCGCCTCAATCCGCTCTTTGCCTGTAATATTTCTCCAGCTTCTCGTTGAATCTACACGAGGCAGTGCATTCTACATTCTAAGCAACGCGCAAAGGAAAAATATCTCTCACGAAAGAAAAGACACAGAGTGCTGGAGTAACTCAGCGAGTCAGGCAGCATCGCTGGAGAACATGGATTGGTGAGGACCCTTCTTCAGTCCCGACCCAAAACATCACATTCCATGAGAGGAATAGTCTCTTGCCCAGAGGGCATAGGTTTAAGGTGAGGGGGGGAAAGATTTAATAGGAACCTGAGGGTGGTGGGTGTATGGAACGAGCTGCCGGAGGAGGTAGTTGAGGCTGGGACTATCCCAACGTTTAAGAAACGGTTAGCAGGAACATGGATAGGACAGATTTGGAGGGATAATAATCATAATTTATCTGCCAAGTATGTTTTGCAACATACGAGGATCTGGACCAGGTGGGACTAGTGTAGCTGCAACATGTTGGCCGGTGTGGGCATGTTGGGCCAAAGGGCCTCTTTCCACACTGAACGACTCTATCACCTATCCCTATTCTTCAGAGATGCCGCCTGACCTATTGAGTCACTCCAGCACTTTGTGTCCTTTTTTGCAAACCAGCATCTGCAGTTCCTTATATCTACAATTCCTTCTACACCTTCACCTTCAGTGAATGGTCTCTGGGTGATGAAACAATAATCACAGCTTTGTCTTCCAGATGATGGCGATACAAATGTCTGAAGTTGGGGCATCTTGTGAGCAGCCCAATCAGTTAGACAACATCCTTTACGTCAAAGGATTTGGCGTCGGAACCCTTCTTTAGATTGCTTCCATTGCTACTTACGCAACCATACAGTATTAAACAATGTAACAGCCACTGGTACTTCATGCCCATTGAAGCCGGCCATCGAGTACAGCATCCCAATTCTGTACCATTGTAACCAGGCAGGGGAAGTCTATAAATACATGTAAATAGACACAAGGAGCTGGAGTAACTCATGAGGGACAGGCAGCATCTCTTGAGAGAAGGAATGGGTGACGTTCCGGGTTGAGACCCTTCTTCAGACAGATGTCAGGGGAGAGGGAGATACATAGACAAGGAAGTGTAAGGTGTGAAAGGAAAAAGGGAATGGAGATCAAGGAACATGTAGAAGAGATCATTGTTAGCTCAACCCGGAACGTCACCCATTCCTTCTCTCCAGAGATGCTGCCTGTCCCGCTGAGTTACTCCAACTTTTTGTGTCTGTCTTCGGTTTAAACCAGCTTCGGGAGTTCCTTCCTACACATCCTATAAATAAATGTACTTGTTAATTGACCGACATACACCACTCATTGCAACACTGTAAAAAACATGGCGACCAGTGTGATTTTTGTGTATTTTCCAACATGGATATCTGTTAAAACAGAACCTGTTCGTGACCATTTGTGGGCGGCACGGTGGCGCAGTGGTAGAGTTGCTGCCTTACACCGGCAGAGACCCGGGTTCGATCCTGACTACGGGTGCAGTCTGTATGGAATTTGTACATTCTCCCCTTGACCGCATATGTTTTCCCTGGATGCTCCGGTTTTGTCCCACATTCGAAAGACGTACAGGTTTGTCGGTTAATTGGCTTGGGTAAAATTGTAAATTGTGTAAACAGTAGATGGTGTTAAGGTAGTTATTAAAATCAATAATCACCCGATGACTCTGAAAAATTACCTTCCTCTAAAATGTTGATCAAACACTTGGGTTACCGACTTAGTGTGAATGACTGTTCTATGCCACAGTGTAGCTCAGGTCAAGATAGCAAATAGATGCCTTTCTATACGTTATTCCCTTTATCCTGTATCTGTACACTGTAGACAGCTTGACTGTAATCATGTATTGTCTTCCCGCTGACTGGATAACGCGCACCATAAAAGCTTTTCACTGTACCTCGCTACAGGTGACAATAAACTAACTATCAGCCACTGAGATCTTTACTCCCATCGCTGTTCCGTTCCTTTCTCTGTCCTACAACCAAGCCGTCCACAGTGTACAGATACAGGGTAAAGGGAATAACGTTTAGAAAGGCATCTTCCGTAAGTGGCGGTGCTGTCGTACAGCAGCGGCTCGCCTGCAGTCCGTCTGTTTTTACTTTTTTTGTTGTTTTCTTTTGTCCTGTTTTAGTTAAATGTTAGTTTATTGGGTTGTGTATGTGTGGGGTGGGGGGGTGAAACATGACTTTTGTCTCTTCCTTCGGGGGGAATGCGACTTTTTCTTGTCGTATCCCCCTTCTCTGCCTCCGTCTGCGCTGAGGCCTAATGGCGGAGCTGCCGGCCTCCAACTCCAACTGCGAGCGACCGACCGACCTCGAGGCTCCGGAGGCAGAGCCAGGACTTACCAGCTCGAGGCTGGCCTGCTTCGGGGCTGCGGTGGCGTTCCGGCGGTGGCGACCGAGGACACTGGTGGCAACCTGAATCCGGGGCTCGGCCGCTGGCCCAGTGGACGATATCTTCGGGAGCTCGCAGGTCACAGGTGGGTGACCTGTTTTTCTGGGGCTCCCGCAACTACAGCTGCGTCCGCTGGACTGGAGGGCGGCAGCTTCGGCAGCTTCGGCCAACCCGGGCCGCGGAGTTTGAACCGGCCCGTCGCGGACGGAGCACGGATTCAGCCGCGGGATTGCCTTACCATCACCCGGCGGGGTCACAACGTCAGAAGCCTGGATCACCTCAGCGCAGAGGGAGAACAAAGAGGGAAGAGACAGAGACTTTAAGACTTTTGCCTCCATCACAGTGAGGAGGTGCCTGGTGAACTCACTGTGGTGGATGTTAATTTGTGTTTATTGTGTGTTTAGTTATTTATTATTATATGTATGACTGCAGGCAACGAAATTTCGTTCAGACCGAAAGGTCTGAATGGCAAATAAAGGAATCTCTAATCTAATCTCTAATCTATTTGCAATCTTGAACTGACCTATACTGTGGCATAGAACAGAGTCATTCAAACTAAGTCAGTAACGCAAGTCTTTGATGAACAATTTAGAGGAAGGTTTAGAGATACAACGTGGAAACAGGCCCTTCGGCCCACCGGGTCCGTGTCGACCAACGACCACCGCACACTAACACTATCCTACACCCACTAGGGACAATTTTTACATTTACCAATTAACCTACAAACTCGAACGTCTTTGGAGAAAACCCACGCAGATCACGGGGAGAACGTACAAACTCCGTACAGACAGCACCCGTAGTCAGGATCGAACCCGGGTCTCTGGCGCTGCATTCGCTGTAAGGCAGCAACTCTACCGCTGCACCACCATGCCACCCAAGGTCCTCTGTCCTGGGATTGAAGTACAAAGTGCAACTAGAGGGAGGGGAATGGAAGGTCAGCACTATCGTTCACCAAGGTCTCTGCTAACATGGTGCCTTCACCGGGTGTGAAGGATGAAGCCGAGCCAACAGAACACATCACAAGGTGTCCCTCAATTAGCAAACCCTGGACCATTGTGTCCTCATCGGGCGGAAAACAAGCTCAAAATAAAACCCGATCCTATTACAGCGTCGACAGCTGCAGTTAGTAAACACAGCGATCGATCGTGCAGGGTGCTGGACTCACCCTGCGTGTTTGGTCACGAGCACAAACGATGACTGCCCCAGGCTCTCAGCTCCTCCACTTCCCACCCACTCCACACTGACCAGAGAAAGCCTGGACAGAGTGGATGTGGGAAAGATGTTTCCACTAGTGGGAGAGTCTAGGACCACAGGTCACAGCCTCAGAATTAAAGGACGTTAAAGAATTAAAAGAATTAAAGAGGAGGAATTTCTGTAGTCAGAGGGTGGTGAATCTGAACCTTCTGAATTTTGTAGTCGGCAGGGCAGTACTCTGCATATCGTCAACTTGGACAATTTTACATGTTTTATCAAGCCAATTAACCAAGCCAATTAACCTACAAACCTGTACGCCTTTGGGGTGAAGGATGAAACCAAAGATCTCAGAGAAAACCCACGCAGATCACAGGGAGAACGTACAAACTCCATACAGACAGCACCCGTAGTCGGATCGAACCCGGGTCTCTGGCGCTGCATACTGCTGTAAGGCAGCAACTCTACCGCTGTGCCACTGTGACTGCCCGAATCTGTGGAATTCTTTGCCATAGAAGGCTGTGGAGGCCAAGTCAATGGACATTTTTAAGGCAGAGACAGATAGACGGATCTCGACACGAAAAGTCACCCATTCCTTCTCTCCAGAGATGCTGCCTGTCCCGCTGAGTTACTCCAGCTTTTTGTGTCTATCTACGGTTTAATCCAGTATCTGCAGTTCCTTCTTATACATAGATTCATAATTGGTACAGGGGTCAGGGGTTATGGGGAGGGCAGGAGAATGGGGTTGAGAGAGAAAGATAGATCAGCCATGATTGAATGGCGGAGAAGACCGGATGGGCCGAATGGCCTAGTTCTGCTCCTATTACATGACCTTATGACAGAAACAGAGTGTGCCTTTTGAGTGGCTTTTAGCCCATCACGGGTACTGACCTCCCACAATCGAAGGGATCTACAGGAGTCGCTGCCTCAAAAAGGCAGCCAGCATCATCAGAGACCCACACCACACTGGCCATGCTCTCAATTCACTCCTGTCATTGGGAAGAAGGTACAGGAGCCTGAAAACTGTAACGTCCAGGTTCAGGAACAGCTACTTCCCCACAGCCATCAGGCTATTGAACACTACAACCTCTAAAAAGGTTCTTAAATACATAAACTTGGGGAATTATTTTTTACTTTGAACTACTCTTGTCTATTTATTTATTTTTTATACATACGGTTGTTACTCTATCTGTCGTGCTGCTGCAAGAGACAATTTCATTGTTCCGTTTCGGGCCATTTGATAATAAAACACTCTTGGCGACTTGATACTTGGGACATGGGAGGTGCAGGGAATGGAGAGATGTGGATCACCTGCAGGAAAGTGAGGCTAGTATAACAGCATCATGATCAGCATGGGTATTGTGGGCGAAGGGCCTGTTCCTACACTATACAGTTCCATGAATGTTCTGAAACCATGTGCAAACCGTCAGCTGAGCACCAGGTGAAGTGTTTAGTTTAAGTTCATTGGACCATTCGGCCCATCACGTCTACTGCGCCATTCAATCATGGCTGATCTACACAAGAGAGACACAAAAAGCTGGAGTAACTCAGCGGGTCAGACAGCATCTCTGGAGAAAAAGGATAGGTGATGTTTCGGGTGCAGTTCCTTCCGACACTTCTCACAATAAAAGGCAGGATTATATGTCTCAAAGTATCGTGAATAGAAGGGGATTTGTGAAAAGGTTTGTAAGTTCATCAGTTCATTTGATAGGAGCAGAATTAGGCCATTCGGCCCATCATGTCTACTCCGCCATTCAATCATGGCTGATCTATCTTTCTCTCTTAACCCCATTCTCCTGCCTTCTCCCCATAACCCCTGACACCCGTACTAATCAAGAAGCTATCTATCTATCTCTGACTTTAAAATATCCACTGTCTTGGCCTCCACAGCCTTCTGTGGTAATGAATTCCACAGATTCACCGCCCTGTGACTAAAGAAATTCCACTAGTGGAAACATCCTCTCCTCATCCATTCTATCCAGGCCTTTCACTATTCGGTAAGTTTCAATGAGGTCCCCCCTCTCATCCTTCTAAACTCCAGCGAGTACAGGCCCAGCGCCATCAAACGCTCATCGTACGTTAACCCACTCATTCCTGGGATCATTCTGGTAAACTTCTTCTGGGCCCTCTCCAACGCCAGCACATCTCTCCTCAGATATGGGGCCCACTTATGTTGTGCCAATTTCTAATCAAACAGCAGGATCTCAAGAGGGAAAACTTACATCCAGAGTGTTAATGGGTGGCTGGCTGGGACTGTTTCCATGCTACATCTGGTGGTGGTATATTATCGTCACGTATCAAGATAGTGTGAAATATTTTGCATCAAATATTCCTCATAAATCATCTCGGCAAATCATTTGCAGATATGACAACATCTTTCCTGTAACATGGTGACCAGAACTGAACACAATACTCTAAATGCGGTCTCACCAACGTCTTGTCGAACTGCAACATGACCACACTACTTCTATACCCAATGCTCTGACAGATGAAGGCCGATGAGCCAAAATATATCAGACAAAACGTTATTCTCTTTATCCTGCATCTTATGAGGATGTCACCAGGACTCGAGGGCCTGAGCTATGGGTGGAGGTTGAGCAGGCTAGGACTTGGCCTGGAGCGCAGAGGAATGAGGGTTGATTTTATAGAGGTGTACAAAATCATGAGGGGAATAGATAGAGTAAATGCACTTTTAGAGTCTTTTGCCCAGAGTTGGGGAATCAAGAACCAAAGGGCATGTTTAAGGTGAGGGAGGAAAAGATTTAATACAGACCTCTGTGGTAACTTTTTTTACACACAAAGAGTGGTGGGTGTATGGATCGAGCTGCCAGAGGAGGTAGTTGAGGCAAGTACTGTTACAATGCTTATGAAACATTTAGACAGCTACATGGACAGGATAGGGGCCTATAGAATATGGGCCAAATGCAGACAAGTGGGGCTAGTGTAGATGTGGCATGTTGGTTGGCGTGGGCGTTAGGCCGAAAGGCCTGTTTCCACGCTGTATGTCCCTTTGACTCTACAAAGTCTCCCCCACTCTATCTCTCCCCACCTCTCCCCCTTGCTCTCTCCCCCTCTCTCTCTGCCCCCCTCTCCCGCTCTCTGTTCCCCCCATCTCCCCCTCTCTCCCCCCTCTCCCTCTCTCTCTCCCCTCCCCTCCCCCCTATCTCTCCCCCCCTCTCACCCCTCTCTCTCCTCCCCTATCTCTCTCCCCCTCTCCCCCTCTCTCTCCCCCCTCTCCCCCCCTCTCCTCCCCTATCTCTTTCCCCCTCTCGCCCCTCTCTCTCCTCCCCTATCTCTCTCCCCACTCTCCCCCCCTCTCTCCCCCCTCTCCTCCCCCTCTCCTCCCCCTATCTCTTTCCCCCCTCGCCCCTCTCTCTCTCCTCCCCTCTCTCCCCCCCTCTCCCCTCTTTCTCTCCAGCTCTCTCCCTCTCTCCCGCCCTCTACCCTCTCTCTCTCCGCCCCCCCCTCTCCCCCCCTCCCCCCCCTCCCCCCCCCCTCTCCCCCCCTCTCCCGAAATGTCACCCATTTCTTCTATCCAAAGGTGCTGCTTGTGGTGGGTGTATGGATGCTGAGATTCTCGAGCATTTTGTGTCTACTTTCGATTTAAACCAGCATCTGCAGTTCTTTCCTATACAGAGAAATAAGTGCCCTGTACATGTGAGGTACGTGAAGCAAATTATTAGAGGTTCTTCTTAAGTTCATAAGTTATAGGAGCAGAATTAGGCCACTGCGGCCTATCGTCTACTCCGCCTTTATGGCCAGCTGTAGCTGGGACTTTGAAAATGGTGCCAATTCCTGGCGACTCTTGCATATGGAGTCAGTCATAATGTCATGTGATAGGAGCAATAGACAATAGGTGCAGGAGGAGGCCATTCGGCCCTTCGAGCCAGCACCGCCATTCAATGTGATCATGGCTGATCATCCCCAATCAGTACCCCGTTCCTGCCTTCTCCCCATATCTCCTGACTCCGCTATCTTTAAGAGCCCTATCTAGCTCTCTCT
>CM075990.1:2199769-2209655 GCA_038087875.1 Malacoraja senta | reverse complement strand
ACATCTCCACTACCTTCTGTGGCAGAGAATTCCACAGATTCACAACTCTCTGGATGAAAAAAGTTTTTCCTCATCTCAGTCCTAAATGGCCTACCCCTTATTCTTAAACTGTGACCCCTGGTTCTGGACTCACCCAACATCGGGAACATTTTTCCTGCATCTAGCCTGTCCAATCCTTTAAGATTTGTATATGTTTCTATAAGACCTCCTCTCATCCTTCTAAATTCCAGTGAATACAAGCCCAGGCGACCCATTCTTTCATCATATGTCAGTCCCGCCATCCCAGGAATTAACCTGGTGAACCTACGCTGCACTCCCTCAATAGCAAGAATGTCCTTCCTCAAATTAGGAGTCCAAAACTGCACCCAATACTCCAGGTGTGGTCTCACTAGGGCCCTGTACAACTGCAGTAGGACCTCCTTGCTCCTAAACTCAAATCCTCTTGCAATGAAGGCCAACATGCCATTAGCTTCCTTCACTGCCTGCTGTAACTGCATGCTTACTTTCAGTGACTGATGTACAAGGACACCCAGGTCTCATTGCACCTCCCCTTTTCCTAATCTGACGCCATTCAGATAATGCTGTAGTAACTGGAGATTCACCAGAGATGCTGCCTGTCCCACTGAGTTATTCCAGCATTTTGTGTCTACCTTCGATTTAAACCAGCATCTGCAGCTCTTTCCTACACCATTCAGATAATAATCTGCCTTCCTGTTTTTGCCACCAATGTGGATAACCTCACATTTATCCACATTATACTGCATCTGCCGTGCATCTGCCCACTCACCCAACCTATCCAAGTCACCCTGCAGCCTCATAGCATCCTCCTCGCAGCTCACACTGCCACCCAGCTTTGTGTCATCCGCAAACTTGGAGATGTTTCCCTCCCAACCCCATTCTCCTGTCTTCTCCCCTTAACCCCTGGCACCCGTACTAATCAAGAAGCTGTCAATCTAAAATTATCCATTGATTTGGCCTCCACAGCCTTTTGCGGCAATGAATCCCACAGATTCACCACCCTCTGAGTAAATAAGTTGATGGGACAAATGGCCTCTTCCTGTGCAGCCATCAATGAAGCAGTAGAGCCCAGGATCAGGAGGAACCTCCCGTGAATGAGGATATCCATGACAACAGCTCAGTAGCAATGATGCTAAACCAGTACCCACTCTGTCCACACATACACATAGAACAGTACAGCACAGCAACAGGCCCTTCAGCCCACAATGTCTGTGCTGAACATGATGCCGTTAAACTGATCTCACCTGCCTGCACTTAATCCATATCCCTCCATTCCATGCATATCCATCGCTCCACTACACTCCCACTGAAGTCCGGTCCAGGGAAGTCCGATCCCCAGGGAAGTCTGGCCCAGGGAAGTCTGGCCCAGGGAAGTCCGGACCAATGAAGTCCGATCCCCAGGGAAGTCTGGCCCAGGGAAGTCCGGTCCAGGGAAGTCCGGTCCAGGGAAGTCTGGTCCAGGGAAGTCTGGTCCAATGAAGTCCGGTCCAGGGAAGTCCGGTCCAATGAAGTCCGGTCCAATGAAGTCCAGTCACAATGATGTCCGGTCCAGGGAAGTCTGGCCCAGGGAAGTCTGGTCCAGGGAAGTCCGGTCCAATGAAGTCCAGTCCAGGGAAGTCCGGTCCAGGTAAGTCCGGTCACAGGGAAGTCTGGTCCAGGGAAGTCCAGTCACAGTGAAGTCCAGTGCCGTGAAGTCTGGTCCAGGGAAGTCCGGTCACAGTGAAGTCCGGTCCAGGGAAGTCCGGTCCAGAGAAGCCCAGTCACAGTGAAGTCCAGTGCCGTGAAGTCCGGTCCAGTGAAGTCCGGTCCAGGGAAGTCCGGTCCAGGGAAGTCCGGTCCAGTGAAGTCCGGTCCAGGGAAGTCCGGTCCAGTGAAGTCCAGTCACAGTGAAGTCCGGTCCAGTGAAGTCCAGTCCAATGAAGTCCAGTCCAATGAAGTCCGGTCCAGGGAAGTCCGGTCCAGGGAAGTCCAGTCCAATGAAGTCCACTCCAGGGAAGTCCGGTCACAGTGAAGTCCGGTCCAGGTAAGTCCAGTCCAGTGAAGTCCGGTCCAGGGAAGTCCGGTCCAGGGAAGTCCGGTCCAGGGAAGTCCGGTCCAGGGAAGTCCGGTCACAGTGAAGTCCACTCCAGGGAAGTCCACTCCAGGGAAGTCCACTCCAGGGAAGTCCGGTCCAGTGAAGTCCGGTCACAATGATGTCCGGTCCAGGGAAGTCCGGTCACAGTGAAGTCCGGTCCAGGTAAGTCCGGTCCAGTGAAGTCCGGTCCAGTGTACAGATACATGATAAAGGGAGTAACGTGATTAACATTTAGTGCAAGATAAAGTTCAGTAAAGTCTGATCAAAGATTGTTGTGCGAAGGTCTCCAATGAGATAGATAGTAGTTTCGGACTGGTCTCTAGTTGTTGGTGCGATAGTTTCGGTATGTTACAAAACTTACCTTCAGCGGCGCTGCAGTTCTGTCACTGGCCGTGTGCGCGACTTTGGCGCCTTTGAGGAGGGGGGCGGGATTAAAATGCCGTTTTCTCCTGCCTGTCTGAGATATATTTTCTCGGGCTTCCACCTGATGCTGAAAATTCGTTCCGACTGCCATTCTCTGAAGTTTTTCTTTAAACCGCGGGACAATTTCAACGCTGGAGTAAAATAAAAAGCGACTTCTAACGCCGTCAACGCAGGCAACGGAACGGATCTCACGTACGGGACAAAGCAAGGTAAGTCGTTTATTTTACATATAAACGTGCTTCTTAGGATGACTTTAATCAAAATTTCACATTGCGAAAATGTGATTTGGGCCCCATACGAACCGGCAGTGTTTTTCCTGCCGATATGGGGTTTAAATTCACCGCAAACCGCAACGTTCCAATCGATCGCGTTCCACAAAAACCCACTCGCAAGATTCAGATTCAGATTCAGATTCAGAAAACTTTATTGTCTGTTGTAACAGAAAATCTTCTTTGGCGTGGCTCAACATACAAACAGGACAATGTACTGATAAGCAGTCATACAACACAGATTTCTGCGAGCACACACCGTGTGTATAGATCTTAAAAGCAAGTATAAGGATTAAAAACTGTAAAAATAGACAAGATGAAAGTTGTGGATACGTGTAAAGTGACAGTGCGTCAGGGTTAATTTGTCCATTGTTCATTTTTTATTTAAGCTTTGGGTATGAATGAGTTTTTATGGATGTTTTTCTTAGATAGGGGGACTTTATATCGGTGGCCTGATGGCAGAAGTTGGAAGGACTTGTGCAGGGGGTGGGTGGGATCCTGTGTAATGAGGTTGGCTTTCCTTTTAACTGCCTGGGTGTGAAGTACTGATAATTGATTTTGAGTTTTGCCAGTTATTTTGCTTGCTTGATGATTAAAATGGCCATTAATTTACAGGAATTAAACACTAAATTCCTTCCATTTGGCCTATAAATCCATGACAATGAGATTTAAAAATCATGTTATATTGTGAATTCTTGTGTGAATGTTATTTGGACACTTAGGCTATTTAAAAATGTTAACCTTTTCTTAAGAAATGGATAGATTAGATCTAGTAATTGAATTTTGTAATTAGCTACAATTATGTAACTAACTAATTATATGCTTTAATTTCAGGTCATCCAAGTAAGATTGTTTCATATTTGTTTCAGAATGTTTCAATCTATAATATCTGAAAATTTCTTTCAGTTCTCTTAATTTTCAAGAAAGTTATGGGCTTTTGAGTTAAGTCAATGGAAAAGCAATAGGGAACAAGATGCTAATTTCAGAGTATGAAAATGGCCATAACTTTTTTAATACTGAAGATATGAAAGTGAATCAGGTGTCAAATTAAACTTATTTTTATGCTTTATCTGATGGGATAAATTGCAGACTTGATTTTTAAAATTTCTCAAAATTTTGTACCATTGTTAGATAGTTCAGTTACGTCCAGACACAAGACTTGCTGTAATCCTGTAGCTGATCGGGAACAAGGCAGAGGCATGGTCAAGGTGCTGAAACTATCCAAGCTCCCATGGGGCATATACACGTCAGTATTTGTAAATATAATATTTGGTCTGTATAAGGGTCTCAACCCAGAACGTCACCCATTCTCTCCAGAGATGCTGCCTGTCCCGCTGAGCTATTGTCTCTATCTTCGGTGTAAACCAGCATCTGCAGTTCCTTTCTGCACAATATTTGCAACAAGGTCGACTGATCAACCTGAAGTAACGCCCTTCCCTTGTTGTGAACAATGACCTTTTCCACCATCTATTGTTCGAGACAGGATCAAAGAAACAGTGGGATTTATATCTTCTATTATGCATTTGTCTGCAACTCACAATGAATTCCCATGACACATCTATATGGTAGAAACTGCCTACATACATTCACTTAGCTTACTTTAGTTTAGTATCGAGATACAGTGTGGAAACAGGCCATTCGGCCCACTGAGTCCACACCGACCAGCGATCCCCGCACATTAAAGCTATCCTACACTAGGGACAATTTGTACATTTGTACCAAGCCAATTAACCTACAAACCTGCACGTCTTTGGAGTGTGGGAGGAAACGGAAGGTCTCGGTGAAAAACCCACGCAGGTCAAGGTGAGAACGTACAAACTCCATACAGACAGTAGCCATAGCCAGGGTCGAAGCCGGGACTCTGGCGCTGTAAGGCAGGAGCTCTACCACTGCGCCACCGTCCATAACTTCATGTACTTACGATGCTAGGGCTGGGACACTAGAATCCCACCTTCCTGCATTGCAGGGAAAGTCCAAAGCTCCAATCCGCTGCCTCTCACCTTCCCAAACTCCCCACGCACGTTCATAAGTGATAGGAGCAGAATTAGGCCATTCGGCCCATCAACTCTACTCCGCCATTCAATCATGCCTGATCTATCTTTCCCTCTCAACCACATTCTCCTGCCTTCTCCCCGTAACCCCTGACACCCGTACTGACCAAGAATCTGTCAATCTCAGCCTTAAAAACATCCATTGACTTGGCCTCCACAGCCGTCTGTGGCGATGAATTCCACAGATTCACCACCCTCTGACTAAAGACATTCCTCCTCATCGAAGAAAAGGTATATCCTTTTATTCTGAGCCTATGGCCACTGATCCTAGATTCTCCCACCAGTGGAAATATCCTCTCCACATCCACTCTATCCAGGCCTTTCACTATTTGATGTTTCAAGAAGGTCCCTCCTCAGCCTTCTGAACTCCAGTGAGCACAAGTCCAGTGCCGTCAAACGCTCATCATATCTTAACTCATGAATCAATAAATACACAATGTAGTCACAGGGGCAAACCTGTACCTTTGGAATTTGGGAGGAAACCGGAGCACCCGGTGAAAACCCACACGGTCACAGGGAGAACATACCCTGCACAGACAGCGCCCGTAGTCAGGATCAAACCCGGGTCTCGTCGGGTAGAGAGGGGCGACGGTTCGCTGGAGGTTCAATGGAGGCCCAACAGCAGCCTGGGCCTCGCCTGGAGGGGGGAACTGCCGCAGAAGGCCTAGAGCTTGGACTGGACTTTGAAAATGGCGCCAAACTTGGCGACGTGAAAGATACTTTTGCACAAGTGAACATAAAGCACCACTGATGCAAAAGAGGGTGACAAGTCAGTGCAGACCGACCAGACGCACCACCGTGCCTCCCCAAATACGTCAGGGTTTACTTTACTTTGAACAAATATTTTGATCAGTGGTGCGTCTCTGCGTGGGAAGGGAAAATAACACAACTAACTGGGTTGTGTTGGAAGGATCTGCAGATGCTGGTTTAAACCGAAGGTAGACACAAAATGCTGGAGTAACTCAGCGGGTCAGGCAGCATCTCTGGAGAGAAGGAATAGGTGACGTTTCGGGATCTGATGAAGGGTCTCGACCCAGAACGTCACCCATTCCTTCTCTCCGGAGATGCTGCCTGACCCGCTGAGTTACTCCAGCATTTTGTTTCTAACTGGACTCCTCATTTGGAACGAAGAGATATCAGAACTTGTTGCCATGCGAACGAACGTGCCAGAACTGTGGCCTCGACAGACCTCTGCACTCCCTCGCTCAATGAGAATCCGAGAGACTCCAGATTATAAAACGACAGCTTCAATAAAACCAGCACCCAGGACAACCGCAGTATACAGGCCCACCACCGATTTTCGAGCAACTGGTGGTCCGGAACCTCTTTTAATCCGGTCAAAATTCCGAGAGTGCACTTGAAATCCCCCCCCCCCCACTACCCCCCCCCCCCCCCCCCCCCCGGAAGCCCCCCCCGAGAATGTGGCGCCTAGACCGGGTGTGGCAGCCGATCGGCGGGTGGAATTTGCCCCGGGGATCTGGAAGTCCGGGACGGCTAGAGCTGGCAGATCCGTTCCCATAGCCGGCTTCCCCCAAATCCGTGACCTCTGTTGTTCCGGCAAAACGGATAATACGGCAAGGCTCTGGAACCAAGGGAGCCGGAAAATCAGTGGTGGACCTATACTTCACTGACAATTAGGTGCTTTTAAAATGTTATTACAATTGTAACGTAGGAAATGTCGATATTTAAAATTTAGAAAATGGAGGCTATCTGATTATAAGCAAGAGAGGGCTGGAATTTTAATGGCCTGGAATTTTACTCTTTTATCTTTGGGAATAAGGAAAATATCTCAAGGGGAGGTTTGCCGAGCATGTTTACTTTTGGCTGTTTGAGGAGAGATGATGCTAAGGTCCATAATAGGCAAGATCTACACGACCAAAGACAGCACGGTGGAGCAGCGGTAGAGTTGATGCCTCACAGCGCCAGAGACCCGGGTTCAATCCTGACTACTGGTGCTGTCTGTATAGAGTTTGTACGTTCTCCCTGTGACCATATGGGTTTTCTCCGGGTGCTCTGGTTTCCTCCCACACTTCAAAGACGTACAGGTTTGTAAGTTAATTGGCTTTGTAAAATTATAAAATTGTCTCTAATGTGTGTGTATGATAGTGTTAATGTGCGGGGATCACTGGTCGGCACGGTCTTGGTGGGAGCAGTATTATGCCATTCGGCCCATCCAATTAAAGCTGATCTATCTCTCCCTCCTAACCCCATTCTCCTGCCTTCTCCCCATGTTTCTGCGCTGTATCTCTAAACTAAAATAATATAAAACAAAGTGTCGGGGGGAGAGCAGAAGGCTGTGAGTTCTTCTCTTCCCCCAGACCTCTCTGCTCTCTGCTCTAATGATGAGAACCATTTCATCTCTCGTGGGCCAGCATTAAAAACTTGTAATTATGCAGCCAATTTAGCACAAAGATCTGACATCACTTCAAAAGGAAGTTATGAAACAGACTCTATTAATATCTATAGCAGAAGATCATCAAAGCAGCACTTTTAATCGAGAGAGATAATTACCAGGACTCAAGTGGCGAAATGTCCCTAGTGTGTGTAGGACAGTGTTAGTGTATGGACATCGCTGGTCAGCACGGACTCGGTGGGCCGAAGGGACTGTTTCCACGATGTATCTCTTAACTGAACTAAAGTCCAGGCTGTTCATTGCACAGCTCCCAGTCACCGACTAGTTCTAACTGGGGATAGACACAAAAAGCTGGAGTAACTCAGTGGGTCAGACAGCATCTCTGGAGAGATAGGAATAGACAAAGAAGGGTCTCGACCCGAAACATCACCTGTTCCTTTCCTCCAGAGATGCTGTCTGACCCGCTGAGTTACTCCAGCTTTTTGTGTCTCTCTTTGGTTTAAGCCAGCATCTGCAGTTCTTTCCTGTACATAGTTCGAATTAGGATTGTGCAGAAGGCCTTAATTAGAAGGGAGCACAGTGGCAGAAGCATAGGGTCGCCAACTTTATCACTCCCAAATAAGGGACTAAAAGTCAAAATAAGGGACAAACTCCCGACGACAATTAGTTGGCCGACTCGGCTGGGTGAATGATGAGTTGGCCCGGGTGCTGGACAGCACACAAAGCCCAGCCGGCGGGACCAGCTGGGTTTTGGCACGGGCGATGATCGGCCATGAGAAGGAGGGGTGGTGGTGTTGGCGGTAGTAAGCGAAGGTCCGAAGGTCGGACAGCTGGCCGGGCTACCGACCGACGGGGCCACTGGCGAGGTGCTGCTGCTGCACTCCATGGGCTGCACTACGTCAGGATGGGTGAGGCGGGGCCGGACGCGGCGCTCCGACCCGACAGTCCCCTCGACCCGAGTAGTAGCAGTCAAATACGGGACAAGGGCGGTAGGAGCATCACGGGATGGAGGAGGTTTCAGAGGCAGAGGAAGGAGAGATCACTCGGGCAACAGTAGCCCTGAGATAGTCCCCACACCCAACCACACCAGCGGTTGTCATTAGCAGCTAATTATCCTAACGACCTTTGCGCGAGAACATAGAACAGTACAGCGCAGAACTGGCCCTTTAGTTTAAAGATACAACACGGAAACAGCATGGATAAACTGATTATAAGCAAGACTGTCTAATACTGCGAAGGACTTTGCTTTCTTATATTTATAGTTTCACACGGTGCTCGCATTGTTCCATGTGGGCACTGATAACTTTAGATTTTAGTGTATAGTTTTAGAGATACAGCGCAGAAACAGGCCCTTCGGCCCACCGGGTCCATGCCGACCAACGATCCCCGCACACTCGTTCTACCCTACACACTCGGGCCAATTTACAGAAGCCAATTAACCCAGAAATCTGCAGGTCTTTGGAGTGTGGGAGGAAACCGGAGCACCCGGAGAAAACCCACGTGGTCACAGGGAGAACGTGCAAACTCCACAAAGACAACGCACAAGGTCAGGATTGGACCCGAGTCTGGCGCTGCAAGGCAGCAACTCTGCGCCACCGTGCCATCCTTCATCTGTGCCGAATGTAAATGCCAAGACCATCACATCTACAAATAACCCTTATCCCTCCATTCCCTGCATATCCATATGCTTATGCAAAAGTCTTTAAAATGCCACTGATGTAACTGCTTCACTCTCCAACCTGACAACGCCTTCCAGATATTCATTACCCCGTGTTAAAAAAAACCTTCCTCCACACATCTCCTTTGATCTTTGACTCTCTCACTATAAATACAATGCCCTCTAGTATTTGATTTTTCCATCCTGGTAAAAAAAATTCCAACTGTCCGAATAGAATTTGTTCTATGCCTCTCATAATTCTATATACTTCTATCAACCCTCCCCTCAACCTCTGGTGTTTCAGAGAAAACAAACCAAGTCTGTCCAAACTCTTCCAGTAGCTGACACCCCCTAATCCCGGCATCGTTCTGGTAAAGCTCCTCTGCACACTCTCCAATTCTTCCACATCCTTCTTGTAATGGGGGCGACCAGAACTGCACGCAACGCTTCACACGCGGTCTAACCAAAGTCCTATAGAACTGCATCATGACTTCCTGACTCTTGTAGTTGATGCTGCAATCTATGAAAGCAAGCACACCTGACGCCTTCTGTATCAATCTTAATGTGGGAGGAAATGGAGCTCCACAGGGACGCACTCCCAGAGAGAACGTGCGAACTCCACACTGACAGCACCCGTGGTCAGCATTGAACCCAGGCCGCTGAAGAGCGCCGAGGCAGTTTAGTTTAGATTAAAGATACAACGCGGAAACAGACCGATTCGGCACCGACCAGCGATCCCCGCACACAAACACTTACCCTACACACACTGGGGACAATTTACACACACACCAAGCCAATTAACCTACAAACCTGTACGTCTTTGGAGGGTGGGGGGGAAACCGGAGCACCCACTGAAAACCCACACGGTCACGGGGAGAACGTGCAAACTCCGTACAGACAGCACCCATACAGAGTTTGTACGTTCTCCCTGTTTTCTAAACTAAATTAAACTCTTGTGTAGGAAGGAACTGCAGATGCTGGTTTAAATCAAAGATAGACACAAAACGCTGGAGTAACTTAGCGGGACGGGCAGCATCTGTG
>CM075990.1:2182269-2197269 GCA_038087875.1 Malacoraja senta | reverse complement strand
GAAATGTTTTTATTAAACACAGTTTTTGTTTTGTATATTTGTTTTTAATTCTGAATAAGGATTATTTTTGAAATTTTAAAAATGACCCATTACTCAATCCCCTAGAACAGTTAGCTCTCTTACTGTTGGCTTCAACCAACCATGCCTAATTTACTCAAATTTTACAACTTAAACCTGATTTGTCCCAAATGACCCGCAAACCCCAGCCAGATTATTCATCTCTACCGAAACTGTTCCCATCTCCCTCATTATAATGTTTTACAACTCATTAAGACACAGTAAAGTACGAGGGTGGCTTGGTGGTACAGTGGTAGAGCCGCTGCCTAACAGCGCCAGAGACCCAGGTTCGATCCTGACTACCGGGTGCTGTCCGTGCGGAGTTTATACGTTCTCCCTGTGTGACCGCGTGGGTTTCCTCCGGGTGGCCCGGTTTCCTCCCGCATCTCAAAGACGTGCGGGTTTGTGGGTTAATTGGCCCTCTGGTGTGTAAGGAGCGGATGAGAAAGTGGGATAATGTAGAACTAATGTGAGCGGGTGATCGATGGTCGGCATGGACTCGGTGGGCCAAAGGGCCTGTTTCTTTGCTGTTTCTCAAAACCGAAATCTGTTACAAGGCCAAACAACAATTATTTATATGTTGCGTTTCTAGATCCTTGAAGCCAACTGAATGTTCCAGACAGTAATGTTAACACCGGCAAGCCTCATCCAAACAGATCACCATTCCGACGCGCAGGCACAGAGACAGATAGAAGACAGCATGTTCCAATGCTTAATGATACATTAGACTCATGATCCCAGCTTAATCTCAACTACACCAATGCCTCACATGCGCCAGCTCCATAGACCAGCATGGTAGCTCACGGTCAGTCTACACAAGATTGACCTGGACAAGGCACAGTGGTAGAGTTGCTGCCGTACAGCGGCAGAGACCCCGGTTCGATCCTGACTACGGGTGCCGTCTGGACGGAGTTTGTACGTTCCCCCTGTGACAGCGTGGGTTTTCTCCGGGTGCTCCGGTTTCCTCCCACACTCCAAAGACGTGCAGGTTTGTAGATCAATTGCCGTCTGTAAAGTGTGAATTATCCATAGTGTGTAGGATAGAGCTAGTGTACAGGGTGATTACAGGTCGGCACGGGCTTGTTTCAATGCTGTATCTCTAAAGGCTAAAGTTTAAAGTAAAGGACAAGCAACTAGACAGCAAGACATCAGATTTGCAGCAGCATCTATGGAGCGAAGGAAATAGGCAACGTTTCGGGCCGAAACCCTTCAGGTTTCGGCCCGAAACGTTGCCTATTTCCTTCGCTCCATAGATGCTGCTGCACCCGCTGAGTTTCTCCAGCATTTTTGTGTACCTTCGATTTTCCAGCATCTGCAGTTCCTTCTTTAACACAAGACATCAGATTTAATCCCCACCAGAGCACATGGGGCTTGGAACTTGATTACAGGTCCACCACCGATATTCTGGCACCCTTAGTTCCAGTCAGAGCCTTTCTGGTTTATCCATTTTGCCGGACCAACAGAGGTCACGGCCTCCGAGAGGAATCCTCGTCTCCTTCCTAAAGGTCTGTCATGTTCATAAATTCATAAATGATAGGAGCAGAAATAGGCCATTCGACCCATCTACTCCGCCATTCAACCATGGCTGATCTATCTCCCCCTCCTAACCCCATTCTCCTGCCTTCTCCCCGTAACCCCTGACACTTTATACTGAAGATTGACACAAAAAGCTGGAGTAACTCAGCGGGTCAGGCAGCATCTCTGGAGAGAAGGAACAGGTGACGTTTCGGGTCGAGGCCTTTCTTCAGACAGTGACAATGTCATCCATTTTGACCTGTACTAATCAAGAATCTATCTCTGCTTTAAAAAAAAAATCCATTAACGGCCTCCACAGCCTTATGTGGCAATGAATTCCACAGATTCACTTCCCTCTGACTCAAGAAATTCCTCATCTCCTTCCTAAAGGAACGTGCTTTTATTCTGAGGCTGTGTCCTCTGGTCCTAGACTCTCCCAATAGTGGAAACATCCTCTCCACATCCACTCTACCTAGGGGCTCACGTCAAGACTCAAGAGTGTTTTATTGTCATATGTCCCGGATGGGACAATGAAATTCTTACCTGCTGCAGCACAACAGAATATGTGAATATGTAAACATGGTACATAACGGGGGAAGAGAAAAAAAAGAAAAAGTTCAATAAATAACAAATATAGTGCAATAATATAGTCTTTTGCAGTTCAGAGCTCAGAGCTTATTCGTTGTTGTGTTTAATAGCCTGATGGCTGTGGGGAAGCAGCTATTCCTGAACCTGGACGTTACAGTTTTCAGGCTCCTGTACCTTCTTCCCGATGGCAGTGGTGAGATGAGAGTATGGCCAGGATGGTGTGGATCTCTGATGATGTTTGCTGCCTTTGTGAGTACATCTGACAATGAAACCCTCTTGACTGCAAAAAGTTGTGACCACTGCCCAGTCCATCATCGGCTCTGACCTCCCTTCCATCGAGGGGATCTATCGCAGTCGCTGCCTCAAAAAGGCTGGCAGCATCATCAAGGACCCACACCATCCTGGCCACACACTCATCTCCCCGCTGCCTTCAGGTAGAAGGTACAGGAGCCTGAAATCTGCAACATCCAGGTTCAGGAATAGCTGCTTCCCCACAGCCATCAGGCTATTAAACTCAACTCAAACAAAACTCTGAACATTAATAGCCCATTGCACTTTATCTGCTTATTTATGTGTATATATATATATATATATATTCGATAGTATATGGTCACACTGATGTGTTCAGTATTTATTTATGCCTACTATATTCTGTTGTGCTGAAGCAAAGCAAGAATTTCATTGTCCTATCTGGGACACATGACAATAAACTCTCTTGAATCTTGAATCGACTCTTGGTGTGAAGTTGATATGAACTAAATTCACCTCTTCAGCCAGTCTAATCTCCGTCAGTCAAAGGACTTTTTGTGATGCATGTTACATACAGCCCCCCTGGCAATGAAAATCTACAGTCTTTCCCTCACATTTTAATCAAAAGCAGGAATTAATTACACAATAACTTTTTATTCTTTTCTTTCTTGTTCATCCAGACCTGCTGTGCCCAATTCGACACTGACTTGGAAAGTTGTGGGAGAAATCATTCTCAATCTCAGTCTTGGACTTGAAACAAAAAGATCTGAGGTTTCTATAAAGTGATCTCACTGGGAGCTCTCGAAGCAGACAGCTTTCAGTTAGTCAAGACAGCCCAAACTACCAAAGCAACGCTCTTTAGAATTGAGAGATACAGCGTGGAAACAGGCCCACAGAGTCCGCGCCGACCAGTGATCCCGCACACTAGCACTATCCCACACACACTAGGGACAATTTACAATTTACAGAAGCCAATTGACCTGCACATCCGCACATCTTTAGAGTGTGGGAAGAAACCGGAGCACCCGGAGAAAACCCACACAGTCACAGGGAGAACGTACAAACTCCGTTCAGACAGCACTGGTAGTCAGGATCGAACCGGGGTCTCTGGCGCTGTACGACAGCAACTCTACCGCAGTGCCTTGTCCTGGTCAATCCTTGGTAGATTGACCATGAGTTACCATGCTGGTCTATGGAGGCATTTGTGTAGTTGAGATTAAGCTGGGATCATGAGTCTAGTGTATCATTAAGCATTGGAACATGCTGTCTTCTATCTGACAGCACCCGTAGTCAGGATCGAACCTGGGTCTCTGGAGCTGCACCTTGCTGCTCACTGAACAAAAGGCAGCTACGGTTCTTTGGATAGGATTGTTCCCACTCATGAGCAGAAGATTTGAAACTTGTATTGAATTACAAGAAAAGGGCGGCACGGTGGCGCAGCGGTAGAGTTGCTACCTCACAGCGCCAGAGACCAGGGTTCCATCCCGACTACGGGTGCTGTCTGTACGGAGTTTGCACGTTCCCCCTGTGACCTGCGTGTGTTTGCCCCGGATGTTCCAGTTTCTGCCCACACTCCAAAGACGTACAGGTTTGTAGGTTAATTGGCCTCGGTAAAATTGTAAATTGTCCCTAGTGTGCGTGGGAGAGTGTTGGGGTGCGGGGATCGCAGGTCGGCACAGACCGTGTGCCGAAGGGCCTGTTTCCACGCTGGAAACTATCTCTATAAACTAAACCAGATGAAATGTGTAGGAAGGAACTGCAGATGCTGGTTTACGCCGAAGATAGGCACAAAATGGTGGAGTAACTCAGCAGGGCAGGCAGCATCTCTGGAGAGAAGGAATGGGCGACGTTTCAGGTCGAGGCGCTTCTTCAGACTAAACCAGCGTTGAGGGACTTCAGTGGAGGTGCCATCTGCTAACTGGCTCTGTCCACCCAAAACAAGATGCAGTAAAACTAGTCTGAGGAGCGGGGACGATTTGCCCGGATGTCTTGGCTATTTACTCAATCACAGTAACAGATGTCCTGGCTTCTCACTGCTATTTTTGGGAGCTTGTGTAAACTGGCTGCCAAGTTCCATACATTATTACTTAATAGTTAATATTTCATTGTCTATTCAGTATTTGGGAATGTCCAAGGATCAAGAAAGGGGCCGTATTAATGTCTTTATACATGAAGAATGACCCCCCCCCCCCCCCCCCCCGATCAACAGGAGAAGGTACCCAAAGGATTGATCAAGGTTACGGAGCCAAGTTTCATTTTATTTTAGAAATGCAGCGCAGAAACAGGCACTTAGGCCCACCGAGTCCACAGCAACCAGCGATGCCTGCACACTAACACATCTTACACACACTAGGGACAATTTACAAGTTCAACAAGCCGATTAACCCACAATCCTACAGGTCTATGGAGTGTGGGAGGAAACTGGAGAAAACCCACGCCGGTCACGGGGAGAACGTGCAAACTCCGTACAGACAGCACCCGTAGTCAGGATCGAACCCAGGTCTCTGGCATTGTAAGGCAGCAACTCTACCGCTGCGCCACCGTTCCCGATCCATCCGGACGTCAAACTAATGCCTCTTCCCACACAACACTGGCTAAGCTGCTGCCAGTGGATCCACACCTCCACGAGTCCATAACTAGACCACACATATGCTGCCTCACCCGCTGAGTTTCTCCAGCATTTTTGTCTACCTTCTATCCTCAAGTGTTGTTCTCACTGAAGCTTTTCTCCAGACTAGTTGGAGCAGAAACGCTGTGTGATCTCTCTCCCCTCTCTCACTGGGGATGCCCTGCATATGTCAAACACACCACGAGAGACAATAAATGCCTGAAGGCATCAGGCTACAAGGAGAAAGAGAGACAGTTATCTGGTTCCACTAAAGAACCTGCACAAATCCAATAGGCCGAAACACCTCTCTACCTCTGTCTGTACCTCTAACTGCAGTAGATCGGGTAAATGTACTCAGAGGAGGGGAATTGAGAACTAGAGGACATAGGGTTAAGGTGATCGGGGGGAAAGCTTTAATAGGAATCTCAGGGCCAACTTTTTTTTTAACACAAAAGGTGGTGGGTGTATGGAACGAGTTGCCGGAGGAGGTAGTTGAGGCAGGGACTATTGCAACGTTTAAGAAACAGTTAGACAGGACAGGTTTAGAGGGATATGGGCCAAACACGGGCAGGTGAGACTAGTGTAGATGGGACATGTTGGTCGGCGTGGGCGTCGGGCCGAAGGGCCTGTTTCCACACTGTATAACTATGACTATTTTTACAGCTCTATAATTCTATATTTACATGTTTAGTTTAGTGATATAGCATGGAAACAGGCCCTTTGGCCCACCAAGTCCATGCCGACCATCGATCACCCGTCCACACTAGTTCTGTTATCCCACTTTCACAGCGGGAAGACTATACATGATTATAATCGAGCCGTCCACAGACACGTGATAAAGGGAATACCGTTCAGTCCAAGACACAGTCCAGTAAAGTCTTATTACAGATAGTCCGAGAGTCTCCAGTGAGGTGGATGGTAGCTCAGGACAGCTTTCTAGTTGGTAATAGAATGGTTCATATGATTACAATCGGGCCGTCCACAGTGTAATGTGGATTCCACATCATAAATGTCCGGCCCTTATAGCTACTAACTTTTTGCACAAACCAGGAATCTATCCGGGAGTTTCATATCCCAGCTCCGCACATTCTCCACACGTCAATGGATCGTTGTGACAGCTAGATTTATGGGAGTGTCGGGAGTGCGGGGAACAGGACATTACATCATGTCCCGGACCGAGAGAGAGAGACAGAGAGAGCTGGCAACTGATCCAAACTAGCTCTCTCTGTTCATTTAGCCCACAAGCAGGCCAGCAAGTCTAATGCTTGAAACACATGCGGGAACTGGAAGGAAAGGATTTGTTCCTTGTCTTTTTTGTCAAGCGGAGGAGAGCTGGAAGATATATTTACATCACTCTTGAAACACTCTTAATTTATCACCAAGCTATTTCCTTCAATAGATCCTTTTAGCTGCACTCGAGACAATCAGCCCACTCCATCATTGAAGCAGGGCACTACAGACTGGTCAGCCCACTCCATCATTGAAGCAGGGCCCCACAGACTGGTCAGCCCACGCCATCATTGAAGCAGGGCCACTACAGACTGGTCAACCCACTCCATTATTGAAGTAGGGCCCTACCGACTGGTCAACCCACTCCATCATTGAAGCAGGGCCCCACAGACTGGTCAGCCCACTCCGTCACTGAAGCAGGGCCCCACAGACTGGTCAACCCACTCCATCATTGAAGTAGGGCCCCACAGACTGGTCAACCCACTCCATCATTGAAGCAGGGCCCCACAGACTGGTCAACCCACTCCATCACTGAAGCAGGGCCCCACAGACTGGTCAGCTCACCAGCTATTTAGATCTAGTTTAGTTTATTATCATCATGTGCATCGAGGTACAGTGAAAAGTTTTTTTGTTGTGTGCTATCCAGTCAGCTGAAAGACCAATCATCATTACTATCAAACCGCCCATAGTGGGCCTACCTGATCTCCCGGTTGCCAAACACTTTAACTCCCCGTCCCATTCCCACACTGACCTCTCTGTCCTGGGCCTCCTCCACTGTCAGAGTGCGGCCCAACGCAAACCGGAGGAACACCACCTCATATCTCGTTTGGGGAGCAGTATGAATATTGATTTCTCTAACTTTAAGTAACCCTCGCATCCCCTCTCTCTCCGTCCCCCGTCCCCACCCTAGTCATCGTACTAGTTTCACTGTCGTCCTGCTTAGTTTCACTCTTTGTATCCACTCATTATCACCTACCCACAGAACAATGGACCATTGTGGGCTCCACCTTTCCTTGATCATCATTGCTGTCTCTGATTTGTTCTTTTCATACCTTTCATTCATATGTTCTTTGTACCTTTTCTTATCCCTAGTTTCCCTCTCCCCTGACTCTGTCAGAAGAAGGGTCTCGACCCGAAACGTAATCTATTCCTTTTCTCCATAGTTGCTGCCTGACCCGCTGAGTTACTCCAGCAGTTTGTGTCTATATTCACAGTGTACTGATACAGGAAAAAGCGTATCCTGTAAGATAAAGCCTGGTAAAGTGCGATTAAAAATAGTTTGAGCGTCTCCAATGGGGTGGATGAGAGGTCAGGACCACTCTGTAGCTGGTGAGTGAACGGTTCAGTTGCCTGATAACAGCTGAAAGAAACTGTCCCTGAATCTGGAGGGGTGCGTTTTCACGCCCCTGTCCCTCGTTCCTGATGGGAGAGGGGAGAAGAGGGAGAGACCGGGGTGAGACTGGTCCTCGATTATGCTGCTGGCCTTGCCGTGGCAGCGTGAGGTGTAGATGGAGTCAATGGAAGGGAGGTTGGGTTGTGTTATGGTCTGGGCTGCGTCCACAATTCTCTGCAATTTATTTGTGGTCTTAGATGGAGTAGTTCCCAAACCATGCTGTGATGCATCCTGATAAAATGCTTTCTACGGCGCATCTGTCGAAGCTGGCGAGGGTTTGTGGGAACATGCCGAACTTCCTTTTATACAAGGTGCAACTAGTTTGTAGCTACGTGTGTAGGAAGGAACTGCAGGTGCTGTTTTATGTCGAAGATGGACACAAAGTGCTGGAGTAACTCAGCGGGTCAGGCAGCAATGCTGGAAAAATAGGAAAGGTGACATTTCGGGTCGGGACCCTTCTTCAGACTCCTAGTTTGTAGTTACCTTGGCTTTACTTTCTCAGTAGATGCCTTTGTGTCTCCACCTTTCATGTTTCACCAGTTTAGTTTTTAATTTAGTTTAGAGATACAGGCCCTTTCGGCCCACCGGGTCCGCGCCAACCAGCGATCCCCACACATTAACAATATCCGACACCCACTAGGGACAATTTTTTTTACATTTACCAACCCAATTAACCTACAAACCTGCACGTCTTTGGAGTGTGGGAGGAAACTGAAGATCTCGGAGAAAACCCACGCAGGTCACAGGGAGAACGTGCAAACTCCGTACAGACAGCACCCGTAGTCGGGATCGAACCCGGGTCTCCGGCGCAGCATGCGCTGTACGGCAGCAACTCTACCGCTGCGCCACCGTGTCGCACTTGTTCCTCGTGCAGTGAGCGGGGAGATGTTAAATCTACACTCCCTTCACCAAGCAACTGAACCATCCTACCACAACCAGAGAGCAGTGCTGAACCACTATCTACCTCACTGGTGACCCTCAAACTATCCTTGATCGGACCTGCTGGCTTTACCTTGCACTAAACGTTATTCTATTATCATGTATCGATACACTGTAAATGGATCGATTGTAATCATATATTGTTTTTCTGCTGACTGGTTAGCACGCAACTAAAAGCTTTTCACTGTACCTCGGTGCACGTGACAATGAACTGAACTAAAACTGAAACATAAACTAAACTTAAACAATGTTGTAGGAAGGAACTGCAGATGCTGGTTTACAACGAAGATAGACACAAAATGCTGGAGTAACTCAGCGGGACAGGCAGCATCTCTGGAGAGAAGGAATGGGTGACGTTTCAGGTCGAGACCCTTCTACAGACCTATTCTTCCAGAGATGCTGCCTGTCCCGCTGAGTTACACCAGCATTTTGTGTCTAAACTGAAACAACTTGCATTTGCCTTCACCGTTCTAAAATAGCGCTGAGACGATCAGACTAATTGACGCTGGGCAAAAAGGAGGAATCATGAAGGCAGCTGGCCAAGCTCAGAGAGAGGTCCTGCAGTCCGATGAGCATTCATAAGTAAACGGAGCAGTATTAGGGCATTCGGCCCATTGAGTCCACTCCGCCATTCAATCATGGCTGATCTATCTTTCCCTCTCAACCCCATTCTCCTGCCTTCTCCCCATAACCCCTGACACCCGTACTAATCAAGTATCTCTAGGGTCAAGAGTGTTTTATTGTCACATGTTCCAGACAGAACAACGAAATTCTGACTTGCAGCAGCACAACATAATATGTAAACTTAGCAACTGTGAACAATATAATAAATTAGAAAAACAAGTTCCACCTTAAAAATACACAAAAGCGTTGCCTCCACGGCCGTCTGTGGCAATGAATTCCACAGATTCACCACCCTCTGGCTGAAGAAATTCCTCCTCATCTCCTTTCTAAAGGTACATCCTTTTATTCTGAGACTATGGCCTCTGGTCCGGGACTCTCCCACCAGTGTAAACATCCTCCCCACATCCACTCCACCTAGAACTTTCACTATTCCGTACGTTTCAATGAGGTTGTCCTTCATCCTTCTAAACTCCAGCGAGTACAGACCCAGTGCCTTTAAAACGCTCATCATATGTTAACCCACTCATTCCTGGGATCATTCTCCAACGCCAGCACATCCTTCCTCAGATATGGGGCCCATAACTGCTCACAATACTCTAAAGTGCCTCAGCATTACATGCCTGTTTCTATTTTAGTTAAGTTCAGTTTAGAGAGAGCGCAGAAGCAAGCCCTAGGGCCCACCGGGTCCACGACGACCAGCGATCACCCCCCACACATTGACACTATCCCACGCACCCCAGGGACAATTTACAATTTTTACCGAAGCCAATTAACCTACAAAACCTTACGTCTTTGGAGTGTGGGAGGAAACCGGAGCACCCGGAGAAAACCCACGCAGGTCACGGGGAGAACGTACAAACTCAAACAGAGAGCCGCCGTAGTCAGGAACGAACGCTGGTCTCTGGCGCTGTGAGGCAGCAACTCTACCGCTGTGCCACCGTGCCGGCCCTTGCAGGATTGTGGATGTTTAGTGGATAATTTTGGCAATTGCCGTGTGGAGAAGCTGAAGGCTTTAGTGCATGAATCTTCTGCTTGCCCACACACAGGACGATGAGGTCATGTGCTATTGATAAGTCTCGTCAAATTAACCCTTCGCTGCATTGATTAGATTAGTTTAGTTTATTGTCACCTGAACCGAGGTGCAGTGAAAAGCAGTTTTTGTTGCGTGCTTTGCAGACAGCGGAAAGACTATACATAATTACAATCGAGCCGTCCACAGTGTATGGACACAGGATAAAGGGAATAACGTTTAATGCAAGATAAAGTCCAATAAAATCCGATCAAAGGTAGTCTGAGGGTCTCCAATGAGGGAGATGACTGTTTATACAGGCAGGTGGGACAGGCTGGCTGGTGTGGGCAAGTTGGGCTAAAGGGGCTGTTTCAACACTGTAAGACTCTATGACTCTGACCTTTTCTGCCCACCTTAACTGATCTCATAATCATAGATGTGGAAACAGGCCCTTCGACCCAACTTGCCCACACCGACCAACATGCCCCATCTACACTGGTCCCACCTGCCAGCGTTTGGCCCACATCCCTCCAAACCTGTCCTTCCATGTTTAAGCGACTTTGAGTCCTGAAAAGCGCTATATAAATAAAATCTATTATTATTATTATTATTACCTGTCCGAATGTTTCTGAAATGTTGTTTAGTTCAGACATACAGCACAGAAACAGATCCTTTGGCCCACCTTGTCCGTGCCGACGAGCGATCCTCGCACACTAACATGAACCGACACACACTAGGTATCATTTACATTTATATCAAGCCAATTAACCTACAAACCTGCACGTGTTTGGAGTGTGGGAGGAAACCGGAGCACCCGGAGAAAAGCCACGTGGACATGGGGAGAACGCACAAACTACATCCAGACAGCACCTGTGGTCAGGATCGAACCCGGGTCTCTGTCGCTGTGAGACAGAAACTCTACCGCTGCGCCACCGTGCCACCGTGCCACCGTGTGTTAGTACCTGCCTCAACTACCTCCTCCGGCAGCTCATTGCATGCACCGTGTAACAACGGGTGTGTGTCACATCTAACGAATATTGTAACACGTGACAAGTCACGGTGAAATTCCTTGCTTGCGTACCAAGGGTATGCAAAGAGTGGCCACATAAAGGGCGCAGACAATGTTACAAAGTATGCACAGTATCCACGCCAGCTCCCCCTTTGTTCTCCCCCTCCCCCAGTCCCACCACGCCAGATCACAGGGTGCCTTTAGCACGGCCTTTAGGCCCAGCACCAGCTCTCCAGGGGATGACGTGTTGCCTGAGTGGTTATGTGTGGACGTGCTCCCCACACTGTGAGCTGGCCCGGGGGAGGAGGGAGGGGTCGATAGTAGAGGCAGGGCAAAAGGGCTTTCACTTCCTGCATGGAGCACAGCTGGTTCATAGATCATCACAAAACCTCACAGCATCCACTCACAAAAGCACCCTCCTGTGTTTGCCTGTACTTTATTTTAGATACAGCGCGGAAAAAGGCCCTTAGGCCCACCCTGTCCTCTGACCATCGATCACCCGCTCATGCTAGTTATCCCACTGCTCACTAGGGACAATTTACTGAGGCCAGTTAATCTAGAAACCAACACGACTTTGGAATAACAAGCAACTACAGGTGTTGGTGTATACCAGCAGGGGACATCTTATAGAGGTATACAAAATTATGAGAGGAATAGATCGGGTAGATGCATAGAACCTTTTGCCCAGAGTAGGGGAATCGAGGACCAGAGGACATAGGTTCAAGGTGAAGGGGAAAAGATTTAATAAAAATCCAAGGGGTAACTTTTTCACACAGAGGGTGGTGGGTGTACGGAACAAGCTGCCAGGGGAGATAGTTGAGGCTGGGACTATCCCATAGTTTAAGAAACATTTAGACAGGTACATGGATAGGACAGGTTTGGAGGGATTTGGACCAAGCGCAGACAAGTGGGGACTAGTGTAGCTGAGACATTGTTGGCTGGTGTGGGCGAGTTGGGCCGAAGGGCCTGTTTCCACACTGTATCACTCTATGAGTCTATCACTCGATACCTAAGATAGACACAAAGTGTTGGAGGAACTCAGCGGGCCAGGCAGCTTCTCTGGAGTAACTGCTACGTACACTCACCTTCCCTCCCTGTCTCCCCTTGACCCTCCCCCCTCCACTTAAAGTCCATTAGCCAGTTCCACAGTTCATAATTACGCATCCCACTTGCAATCACACCCACTTGCAATCACACCGTTCCTACCCAACAATCAGTCTATCAGGAAACCTCCCTACCCGAGGTCATCTATTGCTGACCCTGACTTGTCCTTGCTTCCAGTCCCACCCACCCCCACCCCCACTCCCACCCCCAACCCCTCCCTCCAATAATCTGTAGAAGGGTGACTCAGTGGGTCAGGCAGCACCCTTAGAGAAAAGGAATGGATGACATTTCCGGTCGAAACCCTTCTTCAGACATGACCCGAAACAGTTCTGCAGTTGTACAGGGCCTTGGTGAGACCACACCTGGAGTATTGTGTGCAGTTTTGGTCCCCTAATTTGAGAAAGGACATTCTTGCTATTGAGGGAGTGCAGCGTCGGTTCACCAGGTTAATTTCCGGGATTGCGGGACTGCCATATGTTGATAGAATGGAGCGGCTGGGCTTGTATACTCTGGAGTTTAGGATGAGAGGGGATCTTATTGAAACATATAAGATTATTAAGGGTTTGGACACGCTAGAGGCAGGAAACGTGTTCCCGATGTTGGGGGAGTCCAGAACCAGGGGCCACAGTTTAAGAATAAGGAGTAAGCCATTTAGAACGGAGATGAGGAAACACTCAGACCATAACCCTCCATTCCTTTCCCGTCCATATACCTATCCAATTTAATTTTAAATGATAAAATCGAACCTGCCTCCACCACTTCCACTGGAAGCTCATTCCACACAGCTACCACTCTCTGAGTAAAGAAGTTCCCCCTCATGTTACCCCTAAATGTTTGTCCCTTAATTCTCAAATCATGTCCTCTTGTTTGAATCTTCCCTACTCTCAATGGAAAAAGCTTATCCACGTCAACTCTGTCTATCCCTCTCATAATTTTAAAGACCTCTATCAAGTCCCCTCTTAACCTTCTGTGCTCCAAAGAATAAAGACCTAACTTGTTCAACCTTTCTCTGTAACTTAGTTGCTGAAACTCAGGCAACATTCTAGTAAATCTCCTCTGTACTCTCTCTATTTTGTTGACATCTTTCCTATAATTTGGCGACCAAAATTGTACTCCATACTCCAGAATTGGCCTCACCAATGCCTTGTACAATTTTAGATAGATAGGGCTCTTAAAGATAGCGGAGTCAAGGGATATGGGGAGAAGGCAGGAACGGAGTACTGATTGGGGATGATCAGCCATGATCACATTGAATGGCGGTGCTGGCTCGAAGGGCCAAATGGCCTATTCCTGCACCTATTGTCTATTGTCTATTATCACCTATGGCTTCTCTCCAGAGATGCTGCCTGTCCCACTGTGTTACTCCAGCGCTTTGTGTCTATCTTCAGTTTAAACCAGCATCTGCAGTTCCTTCCTACACATTTAGTCTGAAGAAGGGACCCGAACCAAAATGCCGCCTGTGCATTTTCTCTACAGATGCTACCGGACCCGCTGAGTTGCTCCAGCACTGTGTCTATCTTCATCACATCTTTGGGAAGTGTGAGGAAACCGGAGCATCCGGGAGGAGACCCAGGCGGTCACGGGGAGAACGTACGAACTCCGTACAGACAGCACCCGTAGTCAGGATCGAACCCGGGTGCCTGGAGCCGCCTGGCAGCAACTCTACCGCTGCGCCACCGTTCCGCCCCACAACATTATTCTTGTGTACACCCTGGTCTGATGATGGATTGCAGTAGATGCTACAGCAATAAACCAGTGCCAAGCACCCCCCCCCCCTCCCCCCGGGCATTGGGGTCTGAATATGTCTGAATATGTACCGACACTGTGGCCACACACAGCCTGGCAACAGAGCCTCATACTTGTCCAAAAGATTCATACTCCCCCCCCACCGCACAGCCCCACCCTACTGCACAGAGTTGTGGACGCAGCCCAGACCATCACACAAATCAACCTCCCTTCCATTGACTCCATCTACACTTCACGCTGCCTCGGCAAGGCCAGCAGCGTAATCAAGGACCAGTCTCACCCCGGCCACTCCCTCTTCTCCCCTCTCCCATCAGGCAAGAGGTACAGAAGTGTGAAAACAAACGCACACCTCCAGATTCAGGGACAGTTTCTTCCCAGCTGTTATCAGGCAACTGAACAGTCCTCTCATCAACTAGAGAGCGGTCCTGACCTCCCATCAACCTCATTGGAGACCCTCGAACTATCTTTAATCAGACTTTATCAGACAGATACGCTTATATAACACACACATGTGCGCACACACACACACACACACACACATATATATATATATATACACACATACACATGTGTGTGTGAACATATATTTCTATGAACATATATATATGAAATTCTTCCTGGCAGCAGCACGGCAGAATAAGTAAACATAGTGTGTGCGTGTACACATGGAACTACCGTACAATGTTTACATATCCTGTGCTGCTGCCAGTAAGTAACCGTTTCATTGTTCTATCTGGGACATATGACAATACAACACTCTTGACTACTTCCAATTCCAAAGCCGCGCGGCCAGAAGCTTCCCGACGGTGGGGCCGCGGCTGTGGACAGGGAACGCGGCCGGAGGCCTTTATCGAGGCTCCGCGGTCTCGATGCCTCCCATATCGCCGCGTAGAAGCCGGGGACGGGGCCTGGCCGGGACGGAGGAGCCG
>CM075990.1:2172706-2179569 GCA_038087875.1 Malacoraja senta | reverse complement strand
GGATCGAACCCGGGTCTTCCGGCGCTGCATTCGCTGTACGGCAGCAACTCTACTGCTGCGCCACCGTGTCGCACTTGTTCCTCGTGTGCAGTGAGCGGAGAGATGTTAAATCTACACTCCCTTCACCAAGCAACTGAACCATCCTACCACAACCAGAGAGCAGTGCTGAACCACTATCTACCTCACTGGTGACCCTCAAACTATCCTTGATCGGACCTGCTGGCTTTACCTTGCACTAAACGTTATTCTAAGCATGTATTGATACACTGTAAATGGATCGATTGTAATCATATATTGTTTTTCTGCTGACTGGTTAGCACGCAACTAAAAGCTTTTCACTGTACCTCGGTGCACGTGACAATAATCTGAACTAATACTGAAACATAAACTAAACTTAAACAATGTTGCAGGAAGGAACTGCAGATGCTGGTTTACAATGAAGATAGACACAAAGTGCTGGAGTAACTCAGCGGGGCAGGCAGCATCTCTGGAGAGAAGGAATGGGTGACGTTTCAGGTCGAGACCCTTCTACAGACCTATTCCTCCAGAGATGCTGCCTGTCCCGCTGAGTTACACCAGCATTTTGTGTCTAAACTGAAACAACTTGCATTTGCCTTCACCGTTCTAAAATAGCGCTGAGACGATCAGACTAATTGACGCTGGGCAAAAGGAGGAGTCATGAAGGCAGCTGGCCAAGCTCAGAGAGAGGTCCTGCAGTCCGATGAGCATTCATAAGTAAACGGAGCAGTATTAGGGCATTCGGCCCATTGAGTCCACTCCGCCATTCAATCATGGCTGATCTATCTTTCCCTCTCAACCCCATTCTCCTGCCTTCTCCCCATAACCCCTGACACCCGTACTAATCAAGTATCTCAAGGGTCAAGAGTGTTTTATTGTCACATGTTCCAGACAGAACAACGAAATTTCTGACTTGCAGCAGCACAACATAATATGTAAACTTAGCAACTGTGAACAATATAATAACTTAGAAAAAAAAGTTCCACCTTAAAAATACACAAAAGCGTTGCCTCCACGGCCGTCTGTGGCAATGAATTCCACAGATTCACCACCCTCTGGATGAAGAAATTCCTCCTCATCTCCTTTCTAAAGGTACATTCTTTTATTCTGAGACTATGGCCTCTGGTCCGGGACTCTCCCACCAGTGTAAACATCCTCCCCACATCCACTCCACCTAGACCTTTCACTATTCCGTACGTTTCAATGAGGTTGTCCTTCATCCTTCTAAACTCCAGCGAGTACAGACCCAGTGCCTTTAAACGCTCATCATATGTTAACCCACTCATTCCTGGGATCATTCTCCAACGCCAGCGCATCCTTCCTCAGATATGGTGCCCATAACTGCTCACAATACTCTAAAGTGCCTCAGCATTACATGCCTGTTTCTATTTTAGTTAAGTTCAGTTTAGAGAGAGCGCAGAAGCAAGCCCTAGGGCCCACCGGGTCCACGACGACCAGCGATCACCCCCCACACATTGACACTATCCCACGCACCCCAGGGACAATTTACAATTTTTACCGAAGCCAATTAACCTACAAAACCTTACGTCTTTGGAGTGTGGGAGGAAACCGGAGCACCCGGAGAAAACCCACGCAGGTCACGGGAGAACGTACAAACTCAAACAGAGAGCCGCCGTAGTCAGGAACGAACGCTGGTCTCTGGCGCTGTGAGGCAGCAACTCTACCGCTGTGCCACCGTGCCGGCCCTTGCAGGATTGTGGATGTTTAGTGGATAATTTTGGCAATTGCCGTGTGGAGAAGCTGAAGGCTTTAGTGCATGAATCTTCTGCTTGCCCACACACAGGACGATGAGGTCATGTGCTATTGATAAGTCTCGTCAAATTAACCCTTCGCTGCATTGATTAGATTAGTTTAGTTTATTGTCACCTGAACCGAGGTGCAGTGAAAAGCAGTTTTTGTTGCGTGCTTTGCAGACAGCAGAAAGACTATACATAATTACAATCGAGCCGTCCACAGTGTACGGACACAGGATAAAGGGAATAACGTTTAATGCAAGATAAAGTGCAGCAAAATCCGATCAAAGGTAGTCTGAGGGTCTCCAATGAGGGAGATGACTGTTTATACAGGTAGGTGGGACAGGCTGGCTGGTGTGGGCAAGTTGGGCCGAAGGGGCTGTTTCAACACTGTAAGACTCTATGACTCTGACCTTTACTGCCCACCTTAACTGATCTCATAGTCATAGATGTGGAAACAGGCCCTTCGACCCAACTTGCCCACACCGACCAACATGCCCCATCTACACTGGTCCCACCTGCCAGCGTTTGGCCCACATCCCTCCAAACCTTCCATGTTTAAGCGACTTTGAGTCCTGAAAAGCGCTATATAAATAAAATCTATTATTATTATTATTATTACCTGTCCGAATGTTTCTGAAATGTTGTTTAGTTTCAGACATACAGCACAGAAACAGATCCTTTGGCCCACCTTGTCCGTGCCGACGAGCGATCCTCGCACACTAACATGAACCGACACACACTAGGTATCATTTACATTTATATCAAGCCAATTAACCTACAAACCTGCACGTGTTTGGAGTGTGGGAGGAAACCGGAGCACCCGGAGAAAAGCCACGTGGACATGGGGAGAACGTACAAACTACATCCAGACAGCACCTGTGGTCAGGATCGAACCCGGGTCTCTGTCGCTGTGAGACAGAAACTCTACCGCTGCGCCACCGTGCCACCATGTGATAGTACCTGCCTCAACTACCTCCTCCGGCAGCTCATTGCATGCATCGTGTAACAACGGGTGTGTGTCACATCTAACGAATATTGTAACATGTGACAAGTCACGGTGAAATTCCTTGCTTGCGTACCAAGGGTATGCAAAGAGTGGCCACATAAAGGGCGCAGACAATGTTACAAAGTATGCACAGTATCCACGCCAGCTCCCCCTTTGTTCTCCCCCTCCCCCAGTCCCACCACGCCAGATCACAGGGTGCCTTTAGCACGGCCTTTAGGCCCAGCACCAGCTCTCCAGGGGATGACGTGTTGCCTGAGTGGTTATGTGTGGACGTGCTCCCCACACTGTGAGCTGCCCGGGGGAGGAGGGAGGGGTCGATAGTAGAGGCAGGGCAAAAGGGCTTTCACTTCCTGCATGGAGCACAGCTGGTTCATCGATCATCACAAAACCTCACAGCATCCACTCACAAAAGCACCCTCCTGTGTTTGCCTGTACTTTATTTTAGATACAGCACGGAAACAGGCCCTTAGGCCCACCCTGTCCTCTGACCATCGATCACCCGCTCATGCTAGTTATCTCACTGCTCACTAGGGACAATTTACTGAGGCCAGTTAATCTAGACACCAACACGACTTTGGAATAACAAGCAACTACAGGTGTTGGTGTATACCAGCAGGGGAGATCTTATAGAGGTGTACAAAATTATGAGAGGAATAGATCGGGTAGATGCACAGAATCTTTTGCCCAGAGTAGGGGAATCGAGGACCAGAGGACATAGGTTCAAGGTGAAGGGGAAAAGATTTAATAGGAATCCGAGGGGTAACTTTTTCACACAGAGGATGGTGGGTGTATGGAACAAGCTGCCAGGGGAGGTAGTTGAGGCTGGGACTATTCCCATAGTTTAAGAAACATTTAGACAGGTACATGGATAGGACAGGTTTGGAGGGATTTGGACCAAGCGCAGGCAAGTGGGACTAGTGTAGCTGAGACATTGTTGGCTGGTGTGGGCGAGTTGGGCCGAAGGGCCTGTTTCCCACACGGTATCACTCTATGAGTCTATCACTCTATACCTAAGATAGACACAAAGTGTTGGAGGAACTCAGCGGGCCAGGCAGCTTCTCTGGAGTAACTGCTACGTACACTCCCCTTCCCTCCCTGTCTCCCCTTGACCCTCCCCCTCCACTTAAAGTCCATTAACCAGTTCCACAGTTCATAATTACGCATCCCACTTGCAATCACACCGTTCCTACCCAACAATCAGTCTATCAGGAAACCTCCCTACCCGAGGTCATCTATTGCTGACCCTGACTTGTCCTTGCTTCCAGTCCCACCCACCCCCACCCCCACTCCCACCCCCAACCCCTCCCTCCAATAATCTGTAGAAGGGTGACTCAGTGGGTCAGGCAGCACCCTTAGGGAAAAGGAATGGATGACATTTCCGGTCGAAACCCTTCTTCAGACATGACCCGAAACAGTTCTGCAGTTGTACAGGGCCTTGGTGAGACCACACCTGGAGTATTGTGTGCAGTTTTGGTCCCCTAATTTGAGGAAGGACATTCTTGCTATTGAGGGAGTGCAGCGTCGGTTCACCAGGTTAATTCCCGGGATGGCGGGACTGCCATATGTTGATAGAATGGAGCGGCTGGGCTTGTATACTCTGGAGTTTAGGATGAGAGGGGATCTTATTGAAACATATAAGATTATTAAGGGTTTGGACACGCTAGAGGCAGGAAACATGTTCCCGATGTTGGGGGAGTCCAGAACCAGGGGCCACAGTTTAAGAATAAGGAGTAAGCCATTTAGAACAGAGATGAGAAACACTCAGACCATAACCCTCCATTCCTTTCCCGTCCATATACCTATCCAATTTAATTTTAAATGATAAAATCGAACCTGCCTCCACCACTTCCACTGGAAGCTCATTCCACACAGCTACCACTCTCTGAGTAAAGAAGTTCCCCCTCATGTTACCCCTAAACGTTTGTCCCTTAATTCTCAAATCATGTCCCCTTGTTTGAATCTTTCCTACTCTCAATGGAAAAAGCTTATCCACGTCAACTCTGCCTATCCCTCTCATCATTTTAAAGACCTCTATCAAGTCCCCCCTTAACCTTCTGTGCTCCAAAGAATAAAGACCTAACTTGTTCAACCTTTCTCTGTAACTTAGGTGCTGAAACTCAGGCAACATTCTAGTAAATCTCCTCTGTACTCTCTCTATTTTGTTGACATCTTTCCTATAATTTGGCGACCAAAATTGTACTCCATACTCCAGAATTGGCCTCACCAATGCCTTGTACAATTTTAGATAGATAGAGCTCTTAAAGATAGCGGAGTCAAGGGATATGGGGAGAAGGCAGGAATGGGGTACTGATTGTGGATGATCAGCCATGATCACATTGAATGGCAGTGCTGGCTCGAAGGGCCGAATGGCCTATTCCTGCACCTATTGTCTATTGTTTATTATCACCTATGGCTTCTCTCCAGAGATGCTGCCTGTCCCGCTGTGTTACTCCAGCACTTTGTGTCTATCTTCAGTTTAAACCAGCATCTGCAGTTCCCTCCTACACATTTAGTCTGAAGAAGGGACCCGAACCGAAATGCCGCCTGTGCATATTCTCTGCAGATGCTACCGGACCCGCTGAGTTGTTCCAGCACTGTGTCTATCTTCATCACATCTTTGGGAAGTGTGAGGAAACCGGAGCATCCGGGAGGAGACCCAGGCGGTCACGGGGAGAACGTACAAACTCCGTACAGACAGCACCCGTAGTCAGGATCGAACCCGGGTGCCTGGAGCCGCCTGGCAGCAACTCTACCGCTGCGCCACCGTTCCGCCCCACAACATTATTCTTGTGTACACCCTGGTCTGATGATGGATTGCATGCAAACAAAAGTGATTGATTGTATCCCAGTAGATGCTACAGCAATAAACCAGTGCCAAGCCCTCCCCCCCCCCCCCCCCCCCCGGGCATTGGGGTGTGAATATGTACCGACACTGTGGCCACACACACAGCCTGGCAACAGAGCCTCATACTTGTCCAAAAGATTCATACTCCCCCCCCCCCCCGCACAGCCCCACCCTACTGCACAGAGTTGTGGACGCAGCCCAGACCATCACACAAACCAACCTCCCTTCCACTGACTCCATCTACACCTCACGCTGCCTCGGCAAGGCCAGCAGCATAATCAAGGACCAGTCTCACCCCGGTCACTCCCTCTTCTCCCCTCTCCCATCAGGCAAGAGGTACAGAAGTGTGAAAACAAACGCTCACCTCCAGATTCAGGACAGTTTCTTCTCAGCAGTTATCAGGCAACTGAACCATCCTATCATCAACTAGAGAGCGGTCCTGACCTCCCATCAACCTCATTGGAGACCCTCGAACTATCTTTAATCAGACTTTATCTTACAGATACGCTTATATAACACACACATGTGCGCACACACACACACGCACACACACACATATATATATATATACACATACACATGTGTGTGTGAACATATATTTCTATGAACATATATATATATGAAATTCTTCCTGGCAGCAGCACAGCAGAATAAGTAAACATAGTGTGTGCGTGTACACATGGAACTACCGTACAATGTTTACATATCCTGTGCTGCTGCCAGTAAGTAACCGTTTCATTGTTCTATCTGGGACATATGACAATACAACACTCTTGACTACTTCCAATTCCAAAGCCGCGCGGCCAGAAGCTTCCCGACGGTGGGGCCACGGCTGTGGACAGGGAACGTGGCCGGAGGCCTTTATCGAGGCTCCGCGGTCTCGATGCCTCCCGGATCGCCGCGTAGAAGCCGGGGACGGGGCCTGGCCGGGACGGAGGAGCCGGGCCTCACGGGTCGGAGTCCGGGTCGGTGGAGCCCATGGCTGAGGCCCGGGTCAGCACCAAGGGGACGTTAAGTGGGGCGTCGACAGCGGTGAGGGCTTGGCGGTGGTGAAGCCTTTGTAACTTTGTCAGCTCTGTAGGTGCCTGCTATTTGTATACATTGGGTACGCAGCTAAGATGCTCACTGTGCCCAGTCACATGTGACAATAAAGTATTCCAATCCATTCCAATTGTGTTTGACCATCTCATCAGGGGACAGACACAAAATGCTGGAGTAACTCAGCGGGACAGGCAGC
>CM075990.1:2102706-2167706 GCA_038087875.1 Malacoraja senta | reverse complement strand
ACAGTCAGAACCTTTTCCCCAGGGTGGAAACGTCCAACACTAGAGGGCGTAGCTGTAAGGTGAGAGGGGGAAAGTGTAATGGAGTTGTGAGGGGCAAGTTTTTTACACAGATAATAGACAATAGACAATAGGTGCAGGAGTAGGCCATTCGGCCCTTCGAGCCAGCACCGCCATTCAATGTGATCATGACTGATCATCCCCAATCAGTACCCCGTTCCTGCCTTCTACCAATATATCACCAAGACCCTGTACAACTGCAGGGAGGTTCTACTGCAGTTGTACAGGGTCTTGGTGAGACCACACCTGGAGTATTGCGTACAGTTTTGGTCTCCAAATCTGAGGAAGGACATTATAGCCATAGAGGGAGTGCAGAGAAGGTTCACCAGACTGATTCCTGGATGTCAGGACTTTCATATGAAGAAAGACTGGATAGACTTGGCTTATACTCGCTAGAATTTAGGAGATTGAGAGGGGATCTTATAGAAACGTACAAAATTCTTATGGGGTTGGACAGGCTAGATGCAGGAAGATTGTTCCCGATGTTGGGGAAGTCCAGAACAAGGGGTCACAGCTTAAGGATAAGGGGGAAATCCTTTAAGACCGAGATGAGAAAAAACTTTTTCACACAGAGAGTGGGTGAATCTCTGGAACTCTCTGCCACAGAGGGTAGTTGAGGCCAGTTCATTGGCTATATTTAAGAGGGAGTTAGATGTGGCCCTTGTGGCTAAAGGGATCAGGGTGTATGGAGAGAAGGCAGGTACGGGATACTGAGTTGGATGATCAGCCATGATCATATTGAATGGCGGTGCAGACTCGAAAGGGCTGAATGGCCTACTCCTGCACCTATTTTCTATGTTTCTATGTATCTATATCCCCTGACTCTGCTATTTTGAAGAGCCCTATCTAGCTCTCTCTTGAAAGCATCCAGAGAACCTGCCTCCACCGCCCTCTGAGGCAGAGTGGTGGAGGCCTGGAACACATACCCAGGGGTGGCCCACGGTGGAGGCAGATACGATAGTGGTGTTTAAGAGGCTTTTAGACAGGCACATGGAAATGCAGGGAATTAGAGGGTAATGGATCATTTACAGGCAGATGAGGTCAGTTTAACTTGGCATCATGCTCGGCACAGACATTTTGGGCTGAAGGGCCCGTTCTGATGCTATATGTACTGTTCTATGTAGGGAAGAACTGCAGATGTTGGTTTAAACTGACAAAATATTGGAGTAACTCAGTGGGACAAGCAGCATCTCTGCTGATATATGCTCTATGTAAACTACTGTGTATAACACTAGCAATATTGAATGTACAGTCACACTGAGTTTTGCATGGTTATTGTTTTGTATTTATTTTCTATTAAGAATAAAGAATATTGTTGAAGAAAATAAGCTCCCCACTCCTCCAACTGCTATGTGTCCTTCAGAGTGCAAGACATAATTTCCAAACCTTTGCACAAAATGGTCATGGATTCTTGAACCTGGTGTAGGCAAGTGTCTGGGGATTAATACATTAGGGATGCGGTGCATATTTTGCTGTAAACATGCGTTGAAAGTGTGCTGTGCTAAGCAGATACAGCTGTTGAAAGTCTGGTGTCAGCACATAATCTTGGCCCAAATTGCTAACTTCCATCTTTTGAGCTTCTGTCATTAGAAAGGGTGCAGAAGAAGTTACCAGAATGCTTTAGAAGGAACTGCAGATGCTGGTTTGTACCGAAGATGGACACAAATTGCTGGAGTAACTCAGCGGGTCAGACGGCATCTCTCGAGAAACAGGATGGGTGACGGACTGGGCCAGGACCCTTCTTCCAAGTCCCCAGAGAAAAAGGGTCCCGACCCAAAACAGCACCGTTCCTTTATCTCCAGTGATGCTGCCTGAGACGCTGAGGTACGCCAGCGCTCTGTGTCTATTACCAGAATGCTGTCTGGGTTAGAGGATGTTACCTATAAGGAGAGTTTGGACACTTGGGATTTTTTTCTCTGGAGCTTTGGAGGCTGAGGGGAGATGAGAGAAGTTTATACAACTATTACAGGCATGGATAGGGTAGACAGTCAGAACCTTTCTCCCTGGTTGGATTTGTCAAAGACTAGAGGGCATAGATTTAAGGTGAAAGAGGCCAGCGCAGAGTTTGTACGTTCTCCTTGTGACTACGTGGGTTTTCTCCGGGTGCTCCAGTTTCCTCCCACACTCCAAAGACCCACAGGTTTGTAGGCTTATTTGCCTCGGTAAAGATTGTAAATTGTCCCTCGTGTATAGGATAGTGCTAGTATATGGGGCGATGCTGGTTGGCGCGGACTCGATGGGCCGAAGGGCCTGATTCCGTGCTATATGTCTAAAGCCAAAGTGTAAATGAGAGGTGGGGGGTAGGCAGGTGCCTGGGGTGGTGGCGGAGGTAGATACGATAGAGGCATTCACAAGGTTTTTGGATAGGCACATGGATATGCAGGGGATAGAGGGATAGAGGGATCACGTGCTGGCAGATGAGATTAGTTTTTCTTGGCATCATGTTCAGCACAGACATTGTACAATCCCCGATTAAGGACATGATGCGTAGAAACAGCCCACTGTGTGGTATACACAAGTCGCCTGGTTTTGGCTCCTTTCTATGGAGAGTCGATGAAGATAGTGTGAAGAAGGGTCCCAGCACAAAACATCCCCTACCTATGTTCTCCAGAGATGCTGCCTGATCTATCGAGTTACTCCAGGACTTCGTGTCTTTTTTTTGTAAGCTCAGCATTTACAGTTCCTTGACCCTACTGGTCTGGGGAGATAACGGGTTACGCTGGTTGCCACCTTCCAGAAATCCATACACTCAAGAAAACGTCTTGAGGGGCGGCACGGTGGCGCAGCGGTAGAGTTGCTGTCTCTCAGCGCCAGAGACCTGTAGATTAGCCATATTAATCCATGCCTATATAATCTCCACTACACATATCACGCATGTCACACATTCCACCATGTAATCCAGTCCGGGTTTTGGGCATCATGAGTACTGTACCTTTGACAGCCAGTCGTTATGCTACTGCAGTTAGTAAGTGAGCTAATGTGACATTCTCTCTGCATGATCTTAATAAAAGACTAATGGTTCACTCCAAACGTTGTCATGGTTTACTTACAAACATGTAGAACCACTTCTCCAGCTTATTTGCCTGAGTTTATTTTTTATTTTCCGTGCAAACAAGATCTGGGTTCGATCCTGACTACGGGTGCTTTTCCGTACAGAGTTTGTGCGTTCTCCCCGTGACAGCGTGGGTTTTCTCTGGGTGCTCCAGTTTCCTCCAATATTCCAAAGAAGTACAGGTTTGTAGGTTAATTGGCTTCAGTAAAATTATAACTTGTCCCTAGTGTGTAGGGTAGTGCTGGGGTGGGAGATTGCAACCTTCACCTGGTCCGCCCTGTTTCGACGAATGCAATCAACCTGGCGTGCATAATCAAATAAGATCAAATAAAACAAGTTGCCCTACAACTTTAGGCTGTGCACGCCATACACTAGAAGAAGAAGGGGGATAGTGCTAGTGTACGGGGATCGCTGGTCGGTGCAGACTCAGTGGGCCAAAGAACTTGTTTCCACGCTGTATTTCTAAACTAAACTAAACTAAACCTGTCGAGTTACTCCAGCACTTTGCGCCTTTTTATTTGTATACCAAACATTTGCTGTTCCTTTTTCCTACTAGTCCACGTGGATAATGGGTCTTCCAAAATTCCATCCACTCAAGAATACTGAAAGGTAGCAAATGTAATCGCACAATTATAGGGGGGGAGGAAAAGGAGAGAGAGAGAGAGAGAGAAACTGAGATATGGTTACAGGAAAAAGAGCTGGAATCAATTAAGAGTGGCATGCTGAGAGTTAATAACAGTGCCTTCAAGCTACCTCTTATAACATTCTTTCTTTGCAGACTTAGTCTAGAGAGGGGCTACATGAACGATAGCAGGGGATGAACAGGAAAGAGAAGAATCAATGCTGATTTATTGAAGATAAATCATATTGACAAATCTATGAGAATTATTTTGGATGTTGTAAATAACTGAATAGATATATATGATGCAATGGATCGGCATGTGTAGACATTCAGAAGGTCGTCAACTCATGTTTAGAGACACAGCATGGAAACAGCCCACCGAGTCCACGCTGACCATTGATATCCCGTTCACACTAGTTTAGCTTAGTTTAGAGATACAGCGTGGAAACAGGCTCTTCGGCCCACTGAGTCCGCGCCGACCAATGATCGCCGCACACTAACAATATCCTACACACACCAGGGACAATTATACCAAAGCCAATTAACCTGCAAAGCTGTACGTGTTTGGAGTGTGGGAGGAAGCCGAAGTTCTCGGAGAAAATCCACGCAGGTCACAGGGAGAACGTACAAACTCCATACAAACAGCACCAGTAGTCAGGATCGAACCCGGGTCTCTGGCGCCATAAGCAGCAACTCTACCGCTGCGCCACCGTGCCGCCCGTTTATGTTACCTCACTTTCTCATCCACTCCCTACACACTAGGGGGCAATTTACAGAGGGCCAATTAGCCTACAAACCCGCACGTCTTTGGGATGTGGGAGGAAACTGGAGGACCTGGAGAAAACCCACACGGTCACAGGGAGAACGTGCAAACTTTTTTGTCGTATTCCCCTTCTCTGCCTCCGTCTCCGCTGAGGCCTAATGGAGCTGATGACCTCGAGGCTCCGGAGGCAGAGCCCGTCAGGACTCGCCCTGAGCTCGCTCCCGTGAGGATGGTCCGGCTCGGGGCTGGAACAGTGCTCCCGTGAGATGTTGTGGCGCTCTCGTGAGGGCGGGAGGGCGGCCAGCCCAAGGGTGGAACGAGACTCCCGTTGGAGCGGCCGAGCTCGGGGAGGTGCGGCGCTCGCAGCCCGAGGGAGGTTCGGCGCCCATGTCGGGGCGGCCCGGCCCGAGGCTGAAGACGGCACGGTACTCACTTGAGGCTGGCTGGGACGGTGTTCTGGCGGTGGTGGCCTGAGTCCGGGGTTCGGCCGCGGGCCAGCGGCTGCGTCTGCAGGACTGGTGGGCGGCAGCTTAGACCACCCCGGGCCGCGGTGTTTGAGCCGCGGGACTGATTTAACATCGCCCGGGGGGTATCGCCTCAGCGCAGAGGGAGAAGAGGAGGGAAGAGACTGCAGACCTAAGACTTTTGCCTCCATCACAGTGAGGAGATGCTGGGTGGACTCACTGTGGTGGATGTTAATATGTGTTTATTGTTGTTTTTATTGTATTATATGTATGACTACTGCAATTTCGTCCAGACTTCGGTCTGACCGACAATAAAGGCATATCTATCTATCTATCTATCTATCTATCTAAACTCCACACACAAGCAGTGCCTGAGGTCAAGATCGAACCGGTGCCACTGCGCCAAAATAAAATGAGTGCACCTGAGTGAGATCATCCACCAGTGTGAATTGAGGAATGGTTAATGGACAGAAAGCAGAGTCGTTCTCAAGTTGGGTGTCTTCTACTAGGAACGTCTACAGGTGGACAGTGGAGAGCATATTGACTGGTTGCATCACGGACTGGTTCAGCAACTCGAACGCCCAGTGGCGAAGAAGACTGCAAAAGGTGGTGAACACTGCCCGGTCCCACCACGGGTACTGACCTCCCCACCATCGAAGGGATCCATAGGAGTCGCTGCCTCAAAAAGGCAGCCAGCATCATCAGAGACCCACACCACTCTGGCCACACTCTCATTTCACCCCTGCCATCGGGAAGAAGGTACAGGAGCCTGAAAACTGCAACGTCTAGGTTCAGGAGCAGATTCTTCCCTATAGCCATCAGGTTATTAAACAGGACAACCTCCAAACAGGCTCCGAACTAGTCTTGGGGGCATTGGTTTTGTCTTTTTCCACTGTTATTGTTTGTTTTTATGTGTATGTATATCTACATATATACACACACACACACACAGAGCTTTTTTCTCTCTCGTTTATGATATTGTTTACAGTGTACTATGTTTACATATTGTGTTGTGCTGCGACAAGTAAGAATCTAATTGTTCTATCTGGGACATATGACAATAAAACACTCTTGACCAGAACGGTGTCAGGGATTGGGAACCGGGCAACAGCTGATTGGAATGTGGATGAATGAATTGGAAATGTAATCCTTCCAGGTTTTCTGGTGATACAAAACTGGGCATAGTGTGTCGGAAGGAACTGCAGATGCTGGTTTACACCAAAGACAGACACAAAATGTTGGAGTAACTCAGCGGGTCAGGCAGCATCTCTGGAGAAAAGGAATGTGGTGACGTTTCGGGTTGAGACACTTCTTCAGAATGAGAGTCGGGGGGAATGGAAACTAGAGGTATGTAAAGGTTCAGAACAAATCAGAGCCGGCACTGATGACCAAGGGAAGGTGGAGCCCACAATGGTCCATTGTTGGCTGTGGAAGAGGTGATAACAAAGGAATATGTGGATGCAAACAGTGGAACTGGCAGGATGACTAGGGTGGGGGAGGGAAGGAATGCAGAGGTTACATAAAATTAGAAAAATCAACGTAAGCTGCTCAAGCGAAATATAAGGTGCTGTTCCTGCGCTGGGCCTCACTCTGACAGTGGAGGAAGCCCAGGACAGAAAGGTCCGAGTGGGAATGGGAGGGGGAGCTAAAGTGTTTGGAGATTGCGTAGGCCAAGGCGGATTGAGCAAAGGTGTTCAGCGAAACGATCGCACGGTGTGACCTGTTAAGAGGAAGGCAAGAAACTGTCAGAGGTGTGGACGGGTTAAGGTGAGTGGGAGTGGACCGGGGAGATTAACGTGAAAAGGGCGGTCATTGTTTTTTGTGGGAAAAGTAAAAAATAACAAGAGTATTTTTTAAATGTTGAAGGATGGAAGATTTTTGGTTCAGAGGTGATTAGGTATCTTTGTATTTGGATCATTGAAAGTTGGCATGAACGTAACTGGGAGGAAAGAGGATTTGAATTTTAATCCATGTTGCCAAGTACTTTATAGAACTTTTACAAGTATGCGGTGGAAAGTTTACTGACTGGTTGTATCACACCGTGCTCAGGAACGATGGGGACTGCAGAAAGGGGAGGATATTACCCAGTCCATCATGGGTATTGACCACCCCACCATCAAAAGGATCTACATGATCCGCTGCTTCAAGTGGCACAGCGGTAGAGTTGCTGCCTCACAGCGCCAGAGACCCAGGTCCGATCCTGACTTCGGGTGCTGTCAGTACGGAGTTTGTACGTTCTCCCCGTGACCTGCGTGGGTTTTCTCCGGGTGCTCCGGTTTCCTCCCACACTCCAAAGACGTGTGGCTCTGAAGGTTAATTGACTTCAGTATAATTGTAAATTGTCCCTAGTGTGTGTAGGATGGAACTAGTGTGCGGGGATCGCTGGTCAGCATCGACTCGTTGGGCCGAAGGGCCTGCTTCCGCGCTGTATCTCTAAACTAAACTAAACCTCCCTGACAACGCTGTGTTGGTTTCGCTTGGAGATACAGCATGGAAACAGGCCCTTCGGCCCAGCGAGTCCGCGTCGTCCATCGGTCATCCCTTCACACTAGTTCTATGTTATCCCATTTTCACATCCACTCCCTACACACCATGGGTAATTTACAGAGGGACAATTAGCCTACAAGCCCGTACTCTAGAGAGAGTGCATCAAATATTAACTCGATAAATCCCTGGATGATTATGGTCTATTGAGTTTTAAAAATGTGAAAGGATCTCATTGAAACATATAAAACTATTGTGAGTTTGGCATATTAGATACTGAACTAATTCCCCCCTTGTTAAGGTGTCTCTAGCCAACGTTGCTGCTGAGGTTACAGATACTGCATGGAAACAGGCCCTTTGGCCCAACATGTCCATATCGATCACACGTTCACCCTTGTTCAATGCTATGCTACGATGTCCCACTCTCTCATCCACTCCCTACACACAAGGAGGAATTTACAGAGGCCAATTGACCTACAAACCCGCACATCTTTGGGATTTAGTCTGGCTACTCCAGCCCAATAAATCCCAAAGATCGTGCAGGGTTAATTGGCTTCTGTAAATTGTCCCTTGTCCCGAGTGTAGAATAGTGTTAGTGTACGGGGGTGATCTATTTGCCTAACAATCTTGAAAACAACAGAATTAGAGCGCCAGAGACCCGGGTTTGATCCTGACCTCGGGTGCTGACTCTGCGGAGTTTGCACGTTCTCCTTATGACCGTGTGGGTTTTCTCCGGGTGCTCCAGTTTCCTCCCACATCCCAAAGACCTGCAGGTCTGCAGGTTAATTGGCTTCTGTAAATTGTCCCTAGTGTGTAGGATAGAACTAGTGCACGGGTGATTGTTGGTCAGCGTGGACCAGGTGGGCCGAAGGGCCTGTATCCACACTGTACCTTCAAACTAAACTCTTAAAACACGCGGATCCGTAGGTTAGTTGGCCCTCTGTAAAGTTGCTCCTAGTGTGTAGGGGAGTGGATGTCAAAATGGGATAACATAGAACTAGTGACCAGCGAGACTCCTGACGGGCACCCGAAATAGGGACCACATCACCCCGATCCTGGCATCTCTCCACTGGCTCCCTGTGCAGTTCCGTATACATTTCAAGATCCTCCTCTATGTCTACAAAGCCCTCAATGGGCTTGCCCCCACCTACATTAAAAGTCTTCTCACCCACCACTCCACCTCCAGGCCCCTCAGATCGGCCGACTTGGGGTTGCTGAATATCCTGCTGTCTAGGCATAAGCTCAGGGGCGACCGCGCCTTTGCGGTTGCAGCTCCTAGACTGTGGAACAGCATCCCCCTTCCCATCAGAACTGCCCCCTCCATCGACTCCTTTTAAGTCAAGACTAAAAACGTATCTATACTCCCAAGCCTTTCCTGACGTCCTCTGAGCGAGGGCTACATGTATATATGTATGTAGTTTGTTTGTTTATGCTATTCTTATAACAAATGTAAAGCACTTTGGCCAACGAGAGTTGTTTTTAAATGTGCTATATAAATAAATGTGACTTGACTCAGTGTGAGCGGGGATCGCTGGTCAGCATGGACTCGGTGGGCCAAAGGGCCTGTTTCCACACTGTATCTCTAAACTAAACTCTAAACTAAAACTAAACTAAACCAGATGGCACTGAGGTTAAAAGAACAATCATGTCCTCATTGTCAGAATAGTCATGATGGGCCGAATGGCCTAACCCTGCAGTATCTCTAAACCAAACTCTAAACTAAAACTAAACTAAACGTTACCATGAAGCACAAAACAGAAACATGCAAGGATTCTACTTTAATGGAAAGCGCTTGGTCTTCCTGTTCTTTGGTTCTCCTTGGAGCTCCTGAGAGTGGCCAGGACTCGAGGTATGAACTGCAGAAAAAGGTTGAGTAGCCTGGGTCTCTATTCCTTGGAGCGAAGGAGGATGAGAGGTGATCTTGCAGAGGTGTATAAATCATGAGAGGAATAGATCGGATAGATGCACAGAGTCTCTTGCCCAGAGGTGAATCGAGAACCAGGTTTAAGGTGAAGGGGAAAAGATTTAATAGGAATCTGAGCGGTAGATATTTCACACAGAGGGTGGTGGGTGAATGGAATGAGCTGCCAGAGGAGGTAGTTGAGGCAGGGACTATCCCAACATTTAAGAAACAGTTAGACAGGTACATGGATAGGACAGGTTTAGAGGGATATGGACCAAACACAGGCAGGTGGGACCAGTGTAGCTGGGACATGTTGGCCGGTGTGGGCAAGTTGGGCTGAAGGGCCTGTTTCCCGACTGTGACTCTATAGCCCTGAGGGGTGTTGTCGTTGCCTTAAAGCTGCTGTTTGTAAAATCCTTTGGCAGCAGGCTGTGTCTGGAGTGGTGCCGTGGCTATTACGACCGGCTGCAAGATGCAGTGCTCCTGAGCTTGGCAACCCTCTCCTGAATTTCCCGTTGCGATGATAATAACTCCCAGCTGACAACCAAACATTCCACACACGCTTCCCGTGTTCTCCTTTCGCAAGCGGTGCCCGCTGTGACTCGGCTAAGAGTGAGGATCAGGCTGCACTCAGTAGGCCGAGCTTAAAGCCCCTGTCCCACTTACGTGTCCTTGGCATGCTAATTATGTGACCTTGTGGTCGCGTTGAGGCGCGACGGTCCCGCGAAGGTCGCGCACGACTTCATGCGTCCGCACAGCCGTCTGGAGCGTGTGACGTCATTTGAAGATGGACACAAAGCTGGAGTAACTCAGCGGGTCCGGCAGCATCTCTGGAGAGAAGCAATGGGTGATGTTTCAGGTCAAATGACCAATAGCTGCCTTACAGCGCCAGAGACTCAGGTTCGATCCTGACTGCGGGTATTGCCTGTATGGTGCTTGTACGTTCAAGTCAAGAGAGTTTATTGTCATGTGTCCCAGATAGGACAATGAAATTCTTGCTTGCTGCAGCACAACAGAATATTGTAGGCATAAATACAGAACAGATCAGTGTGTCCATATACCATATACCATATATCATAGAATATCCCTGTGACCACCTGGGTTTTCTCCGGGTGCTCCGGTTTCCTCCCACATTCCAAAGACGTACAGGATTGTGGATTAATTGGCTTTGGTAAATTCTCTAGTGTGTAGGTTAAAACTATTGTACCGGGATTACTGGTCGGCATGGACTCGGTGGGCCGAAGGGCCTGATTCCATGCTGTGTCTAAACTAAAGTTTAAAAAAACGAGAAGGAGGATATATTGATGGAAAAACGTGTTAATAAAAGCAGTTTATTTGTTAATTGATGTACATACATGCATCTTTTTGACCACAAATAAAGCACTTTGTTGCCACTAGTTCTCTGTAGTGAAGAACAAAAAGTACTGGAGTAACTCAGCGGGTCAGGCAGCATCTGTGGAGAACATGGATAGGTGACGTTTCACAGAGTGCTGGAGTAACTCAGCGGGTCAGGCAGCATTTCTGGAGAACATGGATAAGTGACATTTCTGGTCGGGACCCTTTTTCAGATTGAAGAAGGGTCCCGACTTGAAACGTCACCTCTCAATGTTCTCCAGAGATGCTGCCTGACCTGCTGAGTTACTCCAGCACTCTGTGTACTTATTTGTAATCCAGCATATGCTGTTTCTTGTTTCTACCACTTCCCTGCTTTAATCAACACCATTCTCCTGCTACTTGGAACAACATGAGCTCTCATTGGGACACACCAAGCAAAGACACCTAGCCACCTAACTTAATATGTCGGCATGGTGGCACAGCGGTAGAGTTGCTGCCTCACAGCGCCAGAGACCCGGGCTCGATCGTGACTCCGAGTGCAGTCTGTACGGAGTTTGTACATTCTCCCCGTGACATGCGTGGGGTTTCTCCGGGTTGTGGTTGAGGCAGATACGCTAGTGGCTTTCAAAATACTTTTGGATTGGCACATAGATATGCAGGGAATGGGAAGATGTGAGTTATGCACAGGTCGATAAGAGATGGTCTTGGCATCATGTTGTGGGCTGAAAGAACTCTTCTTGTGCTGTATCGTTGTATGTTCTATGTTCCATGTTCTCTCTCCCACTAACCTTCTCCAAGGTGAATAAGTCTAGCCAGCATCATCAGAGACCCACACCACCCTGGCCAGTCTCTCATTTCACCCCTGCCATCGGGAAGAAGGTACAGGAGCCCGAAACCTGTAACGTCCAGGTTCAGGAACAGCAACTTCCCTACAGCCATCAGACCAAATACTACCACTTCTAAATAAGCTCTGAACTACATTGACTTGGGGGCAGTATTTTGTACTTTGCACTGTTGTTGTCTATTTAAATATATATATTTTTAAATATATATATATATATGTGTGTGTGTGTGTGTGTGTGTGTGTGTGTGTGTGTGTGTGTGTGTGTGTGCGTGCGTGCGTGCGTGCGTGCGTGCGTGCGTGCTGTGTGTGTGCGTGCGTGTGTGTGTGTGTGTGTATGTGTGTGTGTGTGTGTGTGTGTGTGTGTGTGTGTGTGTGTGTGTGTGTGTGTGTGTGTGTGTGTGTGTGTGTGTGTGTGTGTATGAACTTTTTTTTGTTTATTGTGGGTTTTAGAGAATACTATGTTTAGATATCTGTTCTGCTGCTGCCAATAAATATGTAGTTGTTCCATTTTGGGACATAAGGCAATACAACTCAAGAGTGTTTTGTTGTCTTATGTCCCAAACTGGACATGTCACCACCTCGAAGCTCAGAGAGTGAACCTTAGCCACTGTTGTGTTTTGGATGCCGGTTGATTGCACTAACTTCCATGATTGAATGGCAGAGTAGACCTGATGGGCCGAATGGCCTAATTCTGCTCCGATCACATGAACTCATCAACTAACCGCGAATGAGTTTTTTGTTTGTGATGTTGGTCAGTCGTGGTGAGGACATTCCTGCTCTTCCTCAAGTAACACACGAGATGTCCCACACCCTTGCGGCACAGTGGCTGGGTTCCTCTTTGAGCGTGGCTTCCACATACAGCACTCACTCAGCACTGCACTGCACGAAGTTCATAGCCATTATCTCCTGACCACAACGTGAATCAAAGTGTTCACCCCCTGACCAGCTGACCAGAATGTATCTAATAACAGAAAATGGATTAAAATGGCCAAACTCAAGCTTGCATGAGTACTAGTTTAGTTTAATTTAGATAAGTTTTCTTTAGTCTAGTTTTTCTCTTAATTTATTTTCACTAATACTATAGTTGGTTAGTTCAGTTTCGTTTAGTTTTTTGCTTAATCCATTTTCACATAAGAGATAATGGATTAAAATGACCAAACTCAAGCTTGCATGAGTATTAAAGTTAGTTTAGCTTAGTTCAGTTCAGTTTAGTCAAGTTTAGTTTAGTTTAGTTCAGTTCAGTGGAGTTTAGTTTAGAGATACAGCATGGAAACAGGCCCTTCGGCCCACCCAGTCCATGCCGACCATCGATCACCCGATCACACTGGTTCTATGTTAATTCACTTTCACATCCACTCCCTACAAATTAGAGGCCATTTATCTGCGAACCCGTCTTTCTTTGGGGTGTGGGAGGCAACCGGAGCAGCCGGAGGAAACCCACGCGATCACAGGGAGAGCATGCAAACTCCGCACAGATAGCACCCGAGGTCAGGATGGAATCCCAGGTCTCTGGCGCTGTGAGGCAACAGCTCTACCCGCTGCTCCAGGCAAGAGAAACTGAAAACAAAGTGAAAAATATTGGGAATTGATGAAGAAAAGGCTGAGACGCAGTGATAACATTAGACTTGGCCACAAACGCAGCGGGTTTGTTCCTCAAGCATGTTCAAGTAAATGGAAAGGAAGCAACGACTTCAAGGGGGAAAGATGGAACGGTGCTCAAAGGGATGGGAGTTGGAAGAGCGAGGAGCTTGGATGGGGAAGTGAGGCAGAGAAACCACGAGAGAGTCACACACGCCAGGAAAAAGATGATACATCGGCCCAGAGTAAATCCTGACATTACCACCAGTATAATAAGTTGCATGACTCACTTACAACATATAGCAGAATAAGAAACAAAAGCTCGACCTGCATGCATCAATCTACTGTTTCTAAACAACAGTGGCGCAGCGTTGGAGTTGCTGCCTCACAGCGCCAGAGACCCGGGTTTGATCCCGACTACGGGCGCTGTCTGTACGGAGTTTGCACGTTCTCCCCGTGACCCGCGTGGGTTTTCTCCGAGTTCTTCAGTTTCCTCCCACACTCCAAAGACGTACAGGTTTGCATGTTAGTCGGCTTGGTACAAATGTAAACTTCTCCCTAGTGTGTGTAGGGTCGTGTAAATGTATAATATGGAGCGTGGGAGGAAACCCGAGACCCCGGAGAAAACCCACGCGGTCACGGGGAGAACACGCAAACTCCGCACAGGCAGCAGCCGAGGTCAGGATCGAACCCGGGTCTCTGGCGCTCTGAGGTGGCAACTCCACCCCTGTGCCACCCTGCCATCCTTCACACCAATTCAGTATCCACGGGGCTACTCTGATTGCAGACAGTGAGTGAACTACTGGAGTAACTCAGCTTCCTGTACCCATTCCTCAAGGCATGTCGTAACCATGTTGTGCAATTCACTATCCTTGTGCTACTGTCATGATTTATTCTGAGCCAATGCAACATCTTCTTGCTGGTGTACGTGACTCACTCATAGTTCCTCATATTCATACATTCTCGGAGTAGAATAAGGCCATTCGGCCCATCATGTCTACTCTGCCGTTCAATCATGCTGATCCATTTTTCCCGCCTTCACCCCATAACCCCTGACTAATCAAGAACGTCAACCTGTCAATCTGAACCTTAAAAATACCCAATGACTTGGCCTCCGCAGCACTCTGTGGCAATGAATTCCACAGATTCACCACCCTCTGACTAAAGAAATTCCTCCTCATCTAAAGGAATGTCCTCGGCTTTCAATTGGAAGAGTAAAGGCTACGTACTCTCCCCTCTCCTCTACTCTCTCTACACCAATGACTGCACCTCCACGGACACCTCTGTCAAGCTTCTCAAGTTTGCGGACGACACAACCCTGATTGGACTGATCCAGGATGGGGAGGAATCTGCCTACAGACAGGAAGTGTCACAGCTGGCGGACTGGTGCCATCGCAACAACCTGGAGCTCAATGCTCTTAAGACAGTGGAATTGATTGTAGACTTTAGGAGAGCTCCCCTCCCCTCACCCCACTCACCATCAACAACACCACAGTCACATCTGTGGAGTCTTTTAAGTTCCTTGGAACCATCATCTCCAAGGACCTTAAATGGGGGGGCCACCATCAATTCCACGAGTCAAAAAGGCCCAACAGAGGATGTACTTCCTGCGGCAGCTGAGAAAACACAATCTGCCACAGGCAACGATGGTCCAATTTTCTACACGGCCATCGTAGAGTCTGTCCTCACCTTCTCCATCATGGTCTGGTTTGGCTCAGCCACCAAGCACGACACCTGGAGGCTGCAGCGAATCGTCCGATCAGCAGAGAAGGTTATTGGCTGCAACCTTCCCTCCATTGATGAACTGTACACTGCAAGGACCAGGAAGCGAGCGGGTAAGATTATCTCTGACCCCTCTCACCCTGGCCACAAACTCTTTGAATCACTTCCCTCTGGAAGGCGACTCCGGATTGTCAAAGCTGCCACAGCCAGACATAAAAACAGTTTTTACCCACGAGCAGTAGCTCTACTCAATAACCAAAAGTCTGTAGCCTCCTTTTGCTCTGGTATTTGATTTCATTCACATGTTTAAACTATAATGTTTTATTCTTAATGTTTTAATGTTTTATTTTATTCTTAATTGATACTGTATGTCGTGTTACTTGCGAGCGGAGCACCAAGGCAAAAGTACATACTTGGCCAATAAACTTATTCATTCATTCATCCATAACCCTTGACACCCACACTAATCAAGAATCTAGCAATCTCTGCCTAACAAACATCCCCTTGAAGTCTGAAGAAGGGTTTCGGCCCGAAACATTGCCTATTTCCTTCGCTGCATAGATGCTGCCGCACCCGCTGAGTTTCTCCAGCACTTTTGTCTACCTTCGATTATTCCAGCATCTGCAGTTCCTTCTTAAACATCCCCTTGAAGTATCTCTGGAGGACATGAGTAGGTGACGTTTCTGGACGGGACCCTTCTTCAGGCCCGAAACCTCACCTATCGGTGTTGTCCATAGATGCTGCCTGACACGCTGCGTTACTCTAGCACTTTGTATCTTTGTTTTTGTAAACCAGCATCTGCAGTTCCTTGTGCCTACAGTGGATTATTGGGCTGGCTTAATGCTCTTACTGCACACCCCCAATCCTACTGCCTTTCAATGCAAAGCTGGGAACTGCAGAGACAAGCTTTCGGCCAGCTGAAGAAATCGTCAGGAAGGGGCCACCAAAAGGTAAGACTGTGAGTGGGGAATGTGGAAGGGAAGTGAGGTTAACATTGATATAACTTAGAGTCGTAGAGTGATACAGTGTGGAAACAAGCCCTTCGTCCCACACTGCCCGCATCGGCCAACATGTCCCATCTACACTATTCCCACCTGCCTGCGCTTGGTCCATATCCCTCCAAACAGTCCTATCCATGTTCAGATCTAACTGTTTATCAAATGTTGGGATAGTCCCAGCCTCAACTACCTCCTCTAGCAGCTTGTTCCATTCACCCACCACCCTCTGTGTGAAAACGTTACCCCTCAGATCTCTATTCAATCTTTTCCCCCTTGACCATAGCCTCTGATTATCCTTGGGCAGCTGCTTCCATGACCGCCCTGTGCGACACCAGCTGGAAAGAGTCCTGAGAACAAACACTATTTGTCACTGTGAGGACTATTGGACGTCAAAACGGCAGGAATCACGGTGATCCACGGCCGCATCCCGACGGCAGGCCCGTCCCTCCCGCTGCTAAACCAGGAACCCGGGGAGAGGAGGATGGAGGGAGACGATGGTGGACGCTGGTCAAAGGGAGAGGATCCGCGGGGGGGGGGGGGGGTCTTACCTTCCGTGGCCTCACGGTCGGCTTTGGGAGCCCCCCATCCTGGGGAACAAGGGCTGAAGAGGGCCGGGACAAAGGTTCACGGGATGACCAGAATGGAGGCGATGGCTGCAACAGGCCTTTGTGGCCGGCTACACCTGGGACTGGGAAATGGCCCCAACATGGCACCTCTTGCATGTGGACTCAGTGGGCTGTTCTGTACATCCTGTAATGTAATGCACAATGTACGGCGATAGTCTCGCTCAGCTGTCTGCAAGAAATAGTATTTCACTGTAACTTGGTACACGTGATAATAAAGAAACCATTGAACCATCAAGGGTTTTGAAGAATATGCAGTGTAAGGAAGGTACACAAAAAAATGCTGGAGAAACTCAGCGGGTGCAGCAGCATCTATGGAGCGAAGGAAATAGGTAACGTTTCGGGCCCGAAACCCTTCTTCAGACTGATAGGGGGTGGGGAGAAGAAAGGAAAAAAGGAAAAGGCGGAGGAGGAGCCCGAGGGTTGGGGGAGGGGAGGAGACAACCAGATGGCTGATGAAGGGGAGGGGACAGCCAGGGCTAGCAGAATTGGGAGAATTCAATGTTCAGGCCACCAGGATGTAGACTGCCCAAGCGGAATATGAGGTGCATTTCCTCCAATTTACGGTGTTGCTCGCTGTGGCCATGGAGGAGACCCAGGACAGAGAGGTCAGATACGGAATGGGAGGGGGAGTTGAAGTGCTGAGCCACCGGGAGGTCAGGTTGGTTATTGCGGACCGACCGGAGGTGTTCGGCGAAACGATCGCCAAGCCTCCGCTTGGTCTCACCGAGCGGAGGTCTTACATTGCAGTGTAATGATATGTTTTGTGTGTCAAGCTTAAGAGAGTTTCTGCAATTGTTTCCCTTAGTCATCAATGCTGAAAGTATTGGAGTGTGGAGTGAGGGGGTGGGAATGTTTGTAGGATGCCTAATTGTTTCACAAATTGCAATCGGAAGATATTTTCCATGGCTGTAACTACCTTAAATAAAACATATAGGGGTTTGTATTAAATGGCACAAAAATGTTTGGATTACGTGAGACCTTATAGAAAAGCGGCACGGTGGCGCAGCGGTAGAGTTGCTGCCTCACAGCGCCAGAGACCCGGGTTTGATCTTGACTACAGGTGCTGTCTGTGTGGAGTTTGTACGTTCTCCCTGTGACCGCGTGGCTTTTCTCCGAGATCTTCGGTTTCCCTCCCACACTCCAAAGACGTGCAGGTTTGTAGGTTCATAGGCTTGGTACAAATGTAAATTGTCCCTGGTATGTGGTAGAGTTAATGTGTGGGGATCGCTGGTCAGTGGTGATGTGATGGACCGAATGGCCTGTTTCTGCGCTGTATCTCTAAACTAAACTAAAAGTGAACTAAATATATACAATTATGAGAGCCACAGAGGGCTGACAGTCAGAACCTTTTCCCAGGATGGAAATGTCAGAGACTAGAGGGCATAGTCCTTACTTTAGACTCTAAAGATACAGCGTGGAAACACGCCCTTCAGCCCACCGAGTTCGCGCCAACCAGCGATCCCCACACACTAGCACTATCCGACACACAAGGGACAATTTACAATTTTACCGAAGCCAATTAACCTCCATTCTTTGGAATGTGGGAGGAAACCGGAGCACCCGGAAAAACCCCACGCCGTCACGGGGGGGGTGGTACAAACTCCATACAGACAGCACCCGTGGTCAGGATCGAACCCGGGTCTCCGGCGCTGTGAGGCAGCAACTCTACCACTCCACCACCGTGCCGTCCTCCTTGTATCTCCTGGTTTCCTTTCTTCCCCAGTTCTGATGAAAGATGTGGGAACTGAAATGTTGACTGCTTCTCTGTCCACAGATGCCGCCTGACCTGCCGAGTGTTTGCAGAATGTTCTGTTTTTATTTATTGCCTGGGAGAGTGCTGCGTGTGAGCGTGGTGGGGGTGGGGAACATTTCAAGCAAATAATTTACGATCAAAAGATATAGGAGAAAATTAGGCCATTCGGCTCCTCAAGTTCTCTTTGTCATTCAATCATGGCTGATCTATCTTTCCCTCTGAGCCCCATTCTCCTACCTTCTCCCCATAACCCCTGACACCAGTACTAACCAGGAACGTATCAATCTTCAGTTTTAAAAAACCCAAAGGTTTGGCCTCCATTGTTTAGTTTAGAGATACAATGTGGAAACAGGCACCCAGACTAAACACATGCAGGTCACAGGGAGAACGTACAAACAGACAGCACCCGTGGTCAGGATCGAACCCGGTTCTCTGGCGCTGTAGGGCAGCAACTTTTCAGCCACGCCATGGTGCCATACGTGGCAATGAATTCCACAGTTTCACCAGCCTCTGGCAAAAAAAATTCTCCTCATCTCCATTCTAAAGGCACGTCCTTTTATTCTAATGCTGTGCCCTCTGGTCCTGGACTCTCCCATGAGGGGAAACATCCTCTCCACATCCTGGCCTTTGAAATTGTGTCTGTCCAGAACGTGTGTGTCATCACTGAGGAGTAGGGTGTTGCTGGTCTTGTCGTTCAGGAGCTCGTCGATATTGAAGGGGATAAATGTCGCAAAGAGTTGAAGCAATCAGGGGTTTGTATCTTTGTAAGCAGTAGTCATTAACATGGTAGTGGCACGGTGGTGCAGCCGTAGAGTTATTGCCTCACAGCGCCAGAGACCCGGGTTCGATCCCCACTACGGGTGCTGTCTGTACGGAGTTTGTACGTTCTCCCCATGACCACGTGGGTTTTCTCCGAGATCTTCAATTTCCTCCCACACTCCAAAGACTTTCGTCAACGAGAGTTGTTTTTTAAATGTTCTATAGAAATAAAAGTGACTTGACTTGACTTGAAAGGCGTACATGTTTGTAGGTTAATTATCTTGGTATAAATGTAAATTGCCCCTAGTGTTGGTAGGACAATGTTAGTGTGCGGGGATTGCTGGTTCGATGGGCCTGTTTCTGAGCTGTATCTCCAAACTAAACTAGACGCAGGCTGTTACTAAATACAAGGGAGGAAATTACAGGAGCTCTGACCATCATTTTCCAATTCTCCTTGGATGCAGGAATAATGCCAGGGATGAGATGATTCCTAACGTCATATTTAAATAGGGTGGAAGGGATAAACTGAGTAATTGCAACCCAGTTAGATTAATTCCGATTAGACACAAACTGCTGTAGGAACTCAGCGGGTCAGGCAGCATCTCTGGAGAAAAGGAATGGGTGACGTTTCGGGTTGAGACCCTTCTTCAGACTCTTGAGTTACAGCTGAGTTACTCCAGTACTTTGTGTCTAAACCAGCATCTGCAGTTCCTTCCTACACACTTCAGAGAGCCCATCCAAAATCCTGGAGTTGTGATCCTCACGTTTCAGAGAATTGTTCACCTATTATAAGTGTTGTTGTCAAAACAGATGATATTATCAATGCCCTCAGAGGGATCTGAGCTGAGAGTTCAGAGATACAGCATGGAAACAGGCCCTTCAGCCCGCTGGGTCCATGCTGACCATCAATCACCCGCTCACACTAGTTCTACATTAACTCAGCACGTCAGGCGGCATCTCGGGAGGAAAGGAATAGGTGATGTTTTGGGTCGAGTCCCTTCTTCAGACTGATGTTAGGGGAGAGGGAGATACATAGATAAGGAAGTAATAGGTGTGAAAACAGGACAAAAGGAATGGAGATCAAGGAAAATGTATACTAGATCAGTGTTAGCTGGGAGAAGGTAACAGCATGGAAACTGTCCCTTCGGCCCACCGAGTCCACGCCGACCATCGATCACCCGTTCACACTCGTATCCCACTGTCTCATCCACTCCCTACACACAAGAGGCAATTTTACAGAGGGCCAATTAACCTACAAACCCGTACGTCTTTGAGATGTGGGAGGAAACCGGAGCACCCGGAGAAAACCCATGTGGTCACAGGTAGAATGTGCAAACCACATACAGCCAACACCTGAGGTCAGGATCGAACCTGGGTCTCCGGCGCTGTGAGGCAGTGACAGCCCCACAGGCTGGGAGTGTCGAGGATGTAGTGTGGACCTTATTCTGTATGTCAACTCTTGCATACAGCAGTGGGCCAGTTAGAATCATCTGTTTGTATGGATTCTGAGCTATCAAATAACATAGAACCATACAGTACAAGAACAGGCCCTCTGGCACAATATGTCCATGACGTACAGGATATTTTGTTCAGTTTACTTTATAGATATAGATCAGAAACAGGCCCTTCGGCCCACCGAGTCCGCACCGACCAGTGATCCCTGCACATTTGACACTACCCTACACACACTAGGGACAATTTTACAATTTTACCAAAGCCAATTAACCTCCAAGCCTGTACGTCTTTGGAGTGTGGGAGGAAACCAAAGATCTCGGAGAAAAGCCACGCAGGACACGAGGAGAACGTACAAACTCCGTACAGACAGCACCCGCAGTCGGGATTGAACCGGGGTCTCTGGCGCTGCGAGGCAGCAACTCTACCGCTGCGTCACCGTGCCGCCAATATCATCTTCAACTAATCTCCTCTGCCTGCACGTGATCCATATCCCTCCATCCCTGCATATCCGTGTGCCTTTCTGAAAGCCTCTTAAACACCACTATCGTATCTGCCTCCACCACCAACACCCGCAGCACATTCCAGGCTCCCACCACCCTCTGCGTAAAACATTTGCCCAGTATATCTCCTTTAAATTTATATATATATATCCCTCATATAAAAAGCTTATATTTTCTTGTTTGGGGCGTCATGGTGATGCAGCAGTGGCGCAGCAGTAGAGTCAGAGACCCGGGTTCGATCCTGACTATGGGTACTGTCTGTATGGAGTTTGATCATTCTCCCTGTGACCTGTGTGGGTTTTCTCTGGGTGCTCCGGTTTCCTCCCACACTCCAAAGACTTTCCGGCTTGTGGGTTAATTGGCTTCGGTAAAGATTGTAAATCGTCCCTGGTGTGTGTAGGACAGTGCCAGTGTCGGCGTGTAGGATAGTTGGTCGGCGCGGACCCGGTGTGCCGAAAGGCCTGTTTCCACGTCGTATCTCTGAACTAAACTAGACATGGTTGTAATCTGACAAAGTGTCCACAGCTCACACTCGCTGCCAACAAATGTCATTAAAATACAATTACGTGTCACACAAAAATGTGTGTCAGGATCGACTCTCTTGTCTGAAGCCAGCAAATATTGGACAACATTCTGTCTCAGGCTGATGTGACAGCATGGAAACTGGCCCGTCAGGTATTGCTATTTGAGTTGGCTGTTGTTTGCTCTCAGTTCAGGATGTTTGTTTGCAAGATCCGTCCATGTTGCTGAACTGTGCCTAACATGGCCAACTCTGACTATACTCACGATAGTCACACTGATCGCCTCTATGCAGTCACCACCCCACTACTGAGTAATGGAGATCATGCAGGAAGGCACGGTGGTGCAGTGGTAGAGTTGCTGCCTCACAACGCCACAGACCCGGGCTCGATCCTGACTATGGGTGCTGTCTGCACGGAGTATGTACGTTCTCCCTGTGACCGTATGATTTACTCCGGGTGCTCCGGTTTCCACCCACACTACAAAGATGTACGTGTTTGTAGGTTAATTGGCCCTCTGCAAATCACCCCTTGTGATGAGAAAGTGGGATAACATAGAACTAGATGTTTTCAAGAGGAGTTAGATTTAGCTCTTACGGATAACGGAATCAACGGATATGGGGAGAAAGCAGGAACGAACGGGGTACTGATTTTGGATGATCAGCCATGATCATATTAAATGGCGGTGTTGGCTCGAATGGCCAAATGGCCTACTGCTGCACCTATTATCTATGTTTCTATGTTTATTGTGTGTACGGGTGATCGGATTGTCTGCGCAGACTCAGTGGGCCGAAGGGCCCATTTCCAGGCTGTATATCTAAACTAAACTAAACTAAACATAGGTCTAATCTCACAAAGTGTCCACAGTGTCGAAGAGCTGCCAAGGAATGGTGTAAAAATACGGTTGTGTGTCACACAAAAAATGTGTCGCAGGATAGACTCTCTTGGCTGATATCAGCAAGGAATGGACAACATTCTGCCCCAGGCTGACGTGACAAACAACACCAAGGCACAACAGTGGGGTCATGGACACGTAACCTGCTGAGAACATTCGCTGTCTGAAGAGAAAGTTGAAAGGGCGGCACATTTATAAGGTTCAATGTGTAATCCACATTACACTGTGGACGGTTCAATTGTACAGTCTTTCCATTGACTGCAACAAAAGCTTTTCACTGTGCCTCGGTACATGTGACAATAAGCTGAGCTCAGCATTTCCGCAGCTGGTAGAGCTGCTGCCTCACAGCGCCAGAGACTAGGTCAGGGTTCTCGGGGGCTCTCTGTGAGGAGTTTGCATGTTCTCCCTGTGATCACTTGGGTTTTCTCCAGGTGCTCCGGTTTCCTCCCACATCCCAAAGACGTGCGGGTCTGTAGGTTAATCGGAGCCACTGTAAATTGCCCCCTAGTGTGTACGGAGTGGATGAGAAAGTGGGATAACATAGAACTAGTGTGGACGGGTGATTGATGGTCAGCATCGGGGTGAATACACAGAGACGTTTTCCCGGAGTCGCGGAATCAAGAACCAGAAGATATAAGTATAATGTGTGAGGGGAAATATTTAATAGGACCTGAGGGGTATGCTTTTTATAGACAATAGACAATAGGTGCAGGAGTAGGCCATTTGGCCCTTCGAGCCAGCACCGCCATTCAATGTGATCATGGCTGATCATCCCCAATCAGTACCCCGTTCCTGCCTTCTCCCCACATCCCCTGACTCCGCTATCATCAAGAGCCCTATCTATCTCTCTCTTGAAAGCATCCAGAGAACCCGCCTCCACCGCCCTCTGAGGCAGAGAAGTTTCACACAGAGGGCGCTGGGTGCATGAAATGAGTGGCCGGGGGAGATAGTTGAGGCAGGGACTATAACAATATTTAAAAGACATTTCGACAGGTACACGGACAGAAAATGTTTAGATGGAATGATGCCAAACGTGGGCTGGTGGGAATAGTGTAGATGGGGCATCTTGAGCCAAAGTGCATATTTCCATATTGTATTTTTCAATTCAAGTATTGAATATTCCACACAGATATGAGTGGTTTGTTAAAATAATATTAAAAGCACAGAAAATTTGCCTAATGACATTTTCACCATAGCAACCGGAGAACTTCGAGAGTTCCCATATCGCCCCCACCCGCGGAGACATTACCTTCCACACTGACAGAAGGTGGTGCAGCGGTAGAGTTACTGACTCACAGCGCCAGAGACCCGGGTTCAATCCTAACCATGTACAGGTGCTGCCTGTGTGGAGTTTGTACGTTCTCCCCGTGACCTGCGTGGGTTTTCTCCGGGTGCTCCGGTTTCCTCCCACACTCCAAAGACGTGCAGGTTTGTAGATATAATTGTAAATTGTCCCTCGCATGTGTAGGATAGTGTTAATGTGCGGGGATCGCTGGTCGGTGCGGACTCGTTGGGCCGAAGGGCCTGTTTCCGCGATGTATCTCTTAACTAAACTATAGATCATCCCATCCCCACCCCCAACAAAGGGCTGCGCATTTGTTTCAGCTGACGTGCCTGTTCATTTTCTCCCTTCCCAGATGAAGTATTGTGAGGCAGCCACGTATCAGTGCCTCTGTACATCCCCACTCACTGTTTAATAAATCAAAGTGGACGCTTACGGGCTGGGCTTCGCTTCAGTTGTTCATCCCATTAACCTCCTTAAACAGACGCAAAGTGCTGGAGTAACTCAGCGGGACAGGCGGCATCTCTGGAGAGATGGAATGGGTGACGATTCGGGTTGAAGACAATAGGTGCAGGAGTAGGCCATTCGGCCCTTCGAGCCAGCACCCGCCATTCAATGTGATCATGGCTGATCATCCCCAATCAGTACCCCGTTCCTGCCTTCTCCCCATATCCCCTGACTCCGCTATTTTTAAGAGCTCTATCTAGCTCTCTCTTGAAAGCATCCAGAGAACCGGCCTCCACCGCCCTCTGAGGCAGAGAATTCCACAGACTCACAACTCTCTGGGTGAAAAGGTGTTTCCTCATATCCGTTCTAAATGGCTTACCCCTTATTCTTAAACAGTGGCCCCTGGTTCTGGACTCCCCCAACATCGGGAACATGTTTCCTGCCTCTAGCGTGTCCAAACCCTTAATAATCTTATATGTTTCAATAAGATCCCCTCTCATCTTTCTAAACCCGAGAGTATACAAGCCCAGCCGTTCCATTCTCTCAGCACATGACAGTCCCGCCATCCCGGGAATTAACCTTGTAAACCTACGCTGCACTCCCTCAATAGTAAGAATGTCCTTCCTCAAATTAGGGGACCAAAACTGCACACAATACTCCAGGTGTGGTCTCACTAGGGCCCTGTACAACTACAGAAGAACCTCTTTGCTCCTATACTCAACTCCTCATTATGAAGGCCAACATGCCATTCGCTTTCTTCACTGCCTGCTGTACCTGCATGCTTACTTTCATTAACTGATGAACAAGGACCCCCAGATCCCGTTGTACTTCCCCTTTTCCCAACTTGAAACCAAACTGCACGTCTTTGGAGTGTGGGAGGAAACCGGAGCACCCGGAGAAAACGCACGCAGGTCACGGGGAGAACGTACAAACTCCGTACAGACAGCACCCGTAGTCAGGATGAAACCCGTGTCTCTGGCGCTGTGAGGCAGCAACTCTACCGCTGCGCCACTGTGACGCCCACAGTCTTTTCCCCTAAATGTAGGGGAGTCTGTAGCTGGAGGGGAAAGGATTAAGGTGAGATTTAAAAGGTGATCTGAGAGGTAGTACTTTTCCACACAGAGTGCATGGAACAAGCTGCCAGTGGAAGTGGGTGAGGCTACTACAATTACAACGGTGAAAAGGCATTCGGACAGGTATGTGGATTTAAAAGTTTAGAAGTCGGGCAGGGGGAACTAGTTTGGTTGGGTTATGGAGTTGGGATTGACATGTTGGGCTGAGGAGCCCTGCGCTCCCACCTCGAGGTGGCATTGCCCTGGACCAGTGTGTTTGTTCAGCACAGCACAGCATGGCATGGCAAGGCAAGGCACTGCATGGCACAGCACGGCACCGTACAGCAGCCTTCGTTCCCTGTGCTCCACCATCCCAACTGTGCAATGGCCTTGTGTCCCTGGAGCTGTCCCTCCCCACCTCAGTCCCTCCTCTGCTCTGAGCAGAGTCTGGATTGAGGTGAGAGCAGAGACACCCCATGGCCTAAGCTCCACATCTGTCCCCACATCTGGCAGCCAGCTGGATTACAGTAATCCCTCACGCCATCTGCAGTTCCCCTTGGCAAGAGCTCGATTTCAAAGGGTGATTCTGGTCTTCAGCTGACGTTGCCCAGGGCCTGTGTTCCCCTCCATCCCAGCCTGTGCCTCAGACCTCATTATCTCCCTCCTTTCATCCCGTCAACAACTCCTTTGTTTAGAGATACAGCACGGAAACAGGCCCTTCGGCCCACCGAGACAGTGCTGACCAGCGATCACCCCGTACACTAGTTCTATCCTACACATGAGGGCCAATTTACCTCCAAACCTACACTTCTTTGGAGTGTGAGAAGAAACCGGAGCACCTGGAGAAAACCCACGCAGTCACAGGTAGAACGTGCAAACTCAGTATAGAAAGCACCTGAGGTCAGGATTGATCCCAGGTCTCTGGTGCTATGAGGCTTTATAGAATTTTATAATCATATAAACTTTAAAATATATATATATACTTTTCTTTGAACACGAGCAACCCAGGTATCTGGACAATAGTTCTATCCCACCCACTGGGGATAAATTATGCAGACAGTTCACCTGCACGTCTCTGGAGTGTGGAAGGAAACCGGAGCACTGGGAGAAAACCCACGCTGTCACGGGGAGAACATGCAAACTCCATACAGACAGCAGCCGTGGTCAGGATCGAACCCGGGTCTCTGGCGCTGTGAGGCAGAAAATGTACCATGCCTCCTGTCTGGTCTTCTCCTCACATGTTCCCTAACTTTCTCCAAAACCCATTAAGGCTTGTGGAATTCTCTGCTACAGAAGGCAGTGGAGGCCAATTCACTGGGTGTTTTCAAGAGATAGTTAGATTTAGCTCTTAGGCCTAATGGAATCAAGGGATATGGGGAAAATGCCGGAATGGGGTACTGATTGGGGATGATCAGCCATGATCATATTGAATGGCGGTGCTGGCTCGAAGGGCCGAATGGCCTACTCCTGCACCTATTTTCTATGTTCTATGTTTCTATGCTCCTTCTCCACTCTTCCTGTTGGTCTGTTCCTCATTCGAACCTCCCTCTGGTTACGAGGTTTCCCTAGAATGTTTGAATTATTTCACACAGTCTGACACCAATCCTCTTACCCACAGATGGAAACATTTCCCCCCTTTTGCCTGCCGGCTTCAAGTCGCAAAGCCACCTCTCAGCCTCTGCGAGTGTAGAGAACAGGGACTGTAGCTGTTCAGACTGTGTTCTCAGGGGGTGTCGTTGCCTGAGGGCCGATACATACAAAATCAACCCCTTCTTCAAAGAGCCGGCTGCAATTGATGAAAGAGAAGAAATGTCCCATATGTGCATGGTTATATATTTAAATGTACTTCAGTTCCATTGCTTGTTGCTTCGAAGAAACTTAAAAGTATTTTAGATAAATAAAGGTAGACAAAAGTGCTGGAGAAACTCAGCGGGTGAGGCAGCATCTATGGAGCGAAGGAAATAGGCAACGTTTCGGGTCGAGACCCTTCTTCAGACCCTTATTAGAAAAATAAAGAATCCTTTTAAAAAACATCAAGGATTGTAACTCATTATATCACTCACTCAGTCTGAAGAAAGGTTTCGGCCCGAAACGTTGCCTATTTCCTTCGCTCCATAGATGCTGCCTCACCCGCTGAGTTTCTCCAGCATTTTTGTGTACCTTCCATTTTCCACATCTGCAGTTCCTTCTTGAATATCACTCATTCATCTGCTGCCTGTTTGGTTAATCTTATGTTCTGATGTTTATAAATTGTACCAAAATGTCTGAAAGTTGAGCTCTGTTCTAATAGTTTGTCCATTGTTTAGTTTACTTTAGAGATACAGTGTGGAACTCGGTCCACCAAGTTCACGCCATCCAGCAATCACCCCTACACGAGATCTATCCTACACACTAGGGACAATTTACAAAAGCCAATTAACCTACAAACCTGCACGTCTTTGGAGTGTGGGAGGAAACCGGAGCACCCGGAGAAAACCGACGCGGTCACCGGGAGAACGTACAAACTCCGTACAGTCAGCATCCGTGGTCAGGATCGAACCCGGATCTCTGGCGCTGTGAAACAGCAACTCGCCCGCTGCGCCACCATGCTTCAATGGAGCTAAACACCAAGCTTGTGACAGGGCATGCAAAGGAAAACACTTGAAGCCTGCAGAGGGAACCGGGACGATAAAGGGAGTAGCTTTCTGAAGAAAGTTTAAATGCAAAGGTCGGTGTCAAGTTTACTGTTTGCAGACTTAATGCCATTATTTAGAACAGGACCTGGACTAGTCTCATCAAATAATTTAGTCTTTAATAATAATAATTATAATTATTAATAATTTTAATTTAATTCAAGTATGATAAGAATTATTAATAATAACTATTAATATTAATATTATTTTGTTGTAATTATTATTATTGTTATTAATAATAATAATAATAATAATAATAATAATAAAAATAATAGTAATAATTTATTAAGGCTTATAATAAGACCCTCCAAAGATGTACATGTATGTAGGTAAATTGGCTTGGTAAAGGTTGGTAAATGGATCAGCTATTCAACACTTCTGGCAAATGATGGTGACAAAGGCTTCTTCCTTGTGCTTGCCATCATCAGAGACCCAAACCACCCTGCCCACACTCTCATTTCACTCCTGCCATCGGGAAGAAGGTACAGGAACGTGAAAACTGTAACGTCCAGGATCAGGAACAGCTCCTTCCCTACAGCCATCAGGTTATTAAACACTACAACCTCCAAATAAGCTCTGAACTACATAGACTTGAAGGCATTGGTTTTCTGTTGTTGTTTATCATGGTGTTTACAGAATTTATATATCTAAGATAGATACAAAAAACTGGAGTAACTCAGTGGTTACTTCTTGAGTCTGAAGAGAGGTCTCGACCCGAAACATCACCCATTTCTTCTCTCCAGAGATGCTGCCTGTCCCGCTGAGTTACTCCAGCTTTTTGTGTCTATCTACAGCTTAAACCAGCATCTGCAGTTCCTTCCTACGTATATATGTATCTGTTGTGCTGCTGCAAGTAAGATTTTCATTCTTCCATTTCGGGACATATGACAATAAAACACTCTTGAGTCTTGAGAACTGTGGCCTCTACCACAACGAAGGTCCAGGATGGTACACTCACACACGCACACACACACACACACACACACACACACACACACACACACACACACACACACACACACACACACACACACACACACACACTCACACTCACGCACACGCACACACGCACACACACACACACACACACACACACACACACACACACTCACACACGCACACACACACACACACAACCCCCCCCCACACACACACAATCCCCCCCACACACACACACACACACACACACACACACACACCACACACACACACACTCACACTCACGCACACGCACACACGCACACACACACACACACACACACACACACACACTCACACACGCACACACACACACACACAACCCCCCCACACACACACAATCCCCCCCCCCCCACACACACACACACACACACACACACACACACACACACACACACACACACACACACACACACACAACCCCCCCCCCACACACACAATCCCCCCCACACACACACACACACACACACACACAACCCCCCCCCACACACACACACACACACACACACAACCCCCCCCACACACACACAATCCCCCCACACACACACACACACACACACACACTCACACACACACAACCCACACACACACACACACACAACCCACACACACACACAACCCACACACACAACCCCCCCCACACACACACAATCCCCCCCCACACACACACACACACACACACACACACACACACACACACACACACACACACACACACACACACACACACAACCCCCCCCCCCCACACACACAATCCCCCCCCACACACACACACACACACACACACACACACAACCCCCCCCACACACACACACACACACACACACACACACACACACAACCCCCCCCCACACACACACAATCCCCCCACACACACACACACACACACACACTCACACACACACAACCCACACATACACACACACACACAACCCACACACACACACAACCCACACACACACACAACCCACACACACACACAACCCACACACACACACACTCACACACACACACACACACAACCCACACACACACACAACCCACACACACACACACAACCCACACACACACACTCACACACACACACACAACCCACACACACACACAACCCACACACACACACAACCCACACACACACAACCCACACACACACACAACCCACACACACACACAACCCACACACACACACTCACACACGGACACACTCACGCACGCACGCACACACACGCACACGTACACACACACACACACATATACACACTCACACTCACACTCACACTCACACTCACACTCACACTCACACTCACTCACACCCACACACTCACGCACGCACGCACACACACACGCGCACGCACGCACGCACACATGCACGCACACAACCCACAAACACACACACACTCACACACACACACTCACACGCACACAACCAAACACACACACACACACACTCACGCACGCACACAACCCACACACACACACACACACACACTCACACTCACACTCACACTCCCACTCCCACACACTTTCACACACTCACACACACACTCACACACACTCGCACACACAAACATATATTTAGTTTAGTTTAGAGATACAGCGTGGAAACAGGGTCTTCCGCCCACCAAGTCTGCGCCAACCAGCAATCCCCGTACACTAGCACACTAGGGACAATTTACAATTTTACCAAGTCAATTAGCCAACAAACCTGTAGGTCTTTGGAGTGTGGGAGGAAACCGGAGCACCCGGAGAAAACCCATGCAGTGATAGGAGCAGAATTAGGCCATTCGGCCCATCAAGTCTACCCCTCCATTCAATTATGGCTGATCTATCTCTCCCTCCTAACCCCATTCTCCTGCCTTCTCCCCATAACCTCCGGATAAAATATTGTTCATTCCTTCGTTCATTCTAATAAACATAGACTATGCCAAATGCAACTGGCAAGGCCACAGCCAAAATAGACTAGGCTAAGTTATCCAAGGCAATGATAATTTTACCAAGGTGGATGTATGTATGTGACCTTGGCGAGTTTGCTGATATGAGGTGCAGAGATTATCTGCAGAAATATGGCATGGACAGTGGCAGGTTTAATGCCGAATGATTACATTTTTGTGCTAACATGGAAGGTTACAGAGATAAGGAGGCAGAGCAGGTGCTGTTAACATGGATTTTCATGTTTGATAAAATCCAGCACAGAAGCTTGGCTGGCAAAACAGAGGCACATGAATTAAACAGCCAGTAACAGCATGACAGGAAATTAGCTCAAAGGCAGAATAATATTAAGTGAATAATTCTTTATCAGACTGTGGGGTGTAGACTTATGAACCCAGCACAGACCATTATTGAGTTGACGTTTGAGTTTAGTTTATTGTCACGTGTACCGAGGTACAGTTTTGTTGTGTGCTAACCAATTGCGGGCGGCGCGGTGGTGCAGCGGTAGAGTTGCTGCCTCACAGCGCCAGAGACCCAGGTTCGATCCTGACTATGGATGCTGTCTGTACAGAGTTTGTACGTCCTCCCCGTGACCTGTGTGGGTTTTCTCTGGGATCTCCGGTTTCCTCCCACACACCAAAGATGTACAGGTTTGTAGCTAATTGGCTTGGAGAAACAGTAAATTGTCCCTAGTGTATGTAGGATAGTGCGGGGATCGCTGGTCGGCGTGGACTCGGTGCGCCGAAGGGCCTGTTTCCACGCTGTATCTGTAAACTAAATTAGTATGAACGGGTGGTTGCTGGTCGGCATGGACTCAGAGGGCCTAAGGGCGTATATCCGCACTGTATCTCTAAACTAAGCAGTCAGCAGAAAGACAATACGGGATCATAATCGAGCCATATACAATGTACAAATACACGATGAAACAATAAATGTGAATATTTTAGTTATTATTTTTTGAGATCTGGGCATTGGCAGGAAGACCAGCATTTATAGTCCATTCTGATGCCTCTTGCCATGAGCCATTTTGTTTAAACACTGAGGTCCTTCTGGTCAACGTGCTCCCATAGTCATGTTGAGGAAGTACTTCTAGCATCCAGACCTAGCAACGATGATGGACAAGTTATACTTGGGTAACAATAGCCTGTTTCCTTTATCATCGTTACTTATTTGCATATCCTTCATTCATTGTTCTTTATCTCTCTACATCACCGTTGATATCTCTAGTTTCACTTTTCCCTAGTCAGCATCTCTGGAGAACCCTCAGGCTTTCTGAGGAAGGGTCACCCATTCCTTCTCTCCAGAGATCCTGCCTATCCCGCTGAGTTACTCCAGCTTTTTGGGTCTATGGGTCCATTTTGGATGATTGTTTCGATCATCCCGACGAGAGGGTCTGAACATCGAGCCGTAGTCACAGTGAGGAATGTTGATTCCACTGTTGTGGATATTAATGTTACATTGTGTTTAATGGTTGTGTTCAATTAAATCCTTTTTTTTGCACAATAAACGCAAAGTTGATCTTCAGTTTCTTGAGGGGTTTTTCAATACCAGTGTCTCAAACTAACTCCTATGTTTAGTAAATATACTATTTCTTAAATATATAAATATGTCAAAGTTTATTGAATATGGCGATAGATGTGGCCCTCCAACCGCTCACAGACCCGGGACACGGCCCCTAGGCAGAACCGGCTTGCCGACCCCTGCTTTAGACTGAATGTGGTGGGGGGGGGGGGGGGGGGGGGGGGGGGGGAAGAAAACTGGAAGAGAGGTAGGAACAAGACAAAGTCTTGCGAGTGATAGGTGGATACAGGTGATAGGCAGATGGTTGGATAAAGGCTAGAGTTGAAACAACAAGAGGTGTGAGATGAGGACAGTCTAGTTTATTGTCACGTGTAACGAGGTACAGTGAAAAGCTTCTGTTGCCTGCTAACTAGTCAGCGGAAAGACAATACATGATTACAATCGAGCCGTCCACAGTGTACAGATACACAATGAGGGAATAACGTTTAATGCAAGATAAAGTCAGTAGAGTCCGATCAAAGATAGTCCGAGGGTCCCCGATGAGGTAGATAGTATTTCAGGTTGGTTCAGTTGCCTGATAACAGCTGGGAAGAAACTGTCCCTGAATCGGGAGGTGTGCCTTTTCACACTTCTATACCTTTTGCGCGATGGGAGAGGGGAGAAGAGAGAGTGGCCAGGGTGAGACTGGTCCTTGATTATGCTGCTGGCATTTTAAAATTGCAAGCTGCAGTTCTGAGCCCAGCTGAGAATTCCTCATTATTGCCTGAGCTCAGCGCCAAACATCCTGCAGAATCACATGAATCTCCACGTCTGCGGGGATGGTCACAAGGGCACATGGTAAACAGGGGGCTCTTATCCAAGTGCACAGCTGAAGCACGATACACTCCAGCGTTCTGCTGACTCAGCGATTGGAACAGCGAGCTTGGCACAATCAAATGCTGAGCAAAGGAACAAGTCCTTGCTTCACACAGGCATTGTTTGCTGCACACGGTGGAGCAGCGGTAGAGTTCCTGCCTCACGGCGCCAGAGACCCGGGTTCGATCCTGACCTCGGGTGCTGTCTGTACGTAGTTGGTACGTTCTCCCCGTGACCGCGTGGGTTTTCCCCGGATGCTCCGGTTGCCACCCACACTCTAAAGACAGGTTGGAATTCATTGCCACAGAAGGTTGTGGAGTCCAAGTTAATGGATATTTTTTTGGGCAGAGATAGTTAGATTCTTGATTGGTACGGGTGTCAGGGGTTATGGGGAGAAGGCACGTGAATGGGGTTAAGAGGGAAAGATAGATCAGCCATGATTGAATGGCGGAGTAGACTTGATGGGCTGAATGGCCTAATTTTTCTCCTATCACTAATGATCTTATGTAGTTTAAATGGCTTCGGTAAAATTATAAAACTGTCCCTAGTGTGTAGGTTGTGTTAGTGTACGGAGATCGCTGGTCAGCGCGGACTCGGTGGGCTGAAGAGCCTGTTTCTGCACTGCATCTCTAAACTAAATTAAACACACCCCACCTCAGGAACACATGTCCATTGGCATCAGCTCAGCAGTGAAATCCTCATTCAGTACAGTTTAGTTTAGTTTATTGTAACATGTACCGAGGTACAGTGAAAAGCTTTTGTTGCGTGCAAACCAGTCAGCGGAAAGACAACACATGATTACAATCGATCCGTCCACAGTGTACAGATACATGATAAGGGAATAACATTTAGCGCAAGATAAAGCCAGTAAAGTCCAATCAAAGATAGTCCGATGAGGTAGATAGTAGTTCAGCACTGCTCTCTAGTTGTGGTAGGATGGTTCAGTTGCCTGATAACAGCTGGCAATTAATCTGAGCCTCAAAAGATTTAATGTATCATCGTAACAAATGTTGGGACACAAACACATTCTGGTCCCGAAACTGAGTGGGACATTTTCTCCCGACGTGTATCAGGAAAAAAATATCCGCGAGGATTTCTCGCTGCAATCATTAGGCTTTCTTTTGAATGATTTCGGTCTGAATGCGGTAACTATTATTTGTAATCAATTTTTTTTTTCAATTATTAAAAATTATATATTTACAATACAATAAAACAAAACAGAACCCACCACCATAATACAAGACAAACAAATATACTAAATAAACTATTATACAACTATCTTACACTCCTTGTCAACCCCCCGCAATGCCCAGCGGTCCCGGAAATCCCCCAGGGCGCCCGTGGACAGCGTGTGTTCCCTCTCTAACACCACCCGGGCGCGGACGTAACCCCGGAAAAGGGGCAGGCAGCCGGCTCGGGCAGAGCCCTCTTCCGCCTGCCGCGTGACTCGCGGATGGCCAGCTTGGCCAGGCCCAGGAGCAACCCAACCAGGACATCTTCAGCCCTATCCTCTCCACTACGCACAGGGATCTTGGATGAAAGTGAATTATCTCCCTCCCACAGGGCCACGGGCGCTGCTGCTGCTGCTGCACTCCATGGGCTGCACTACGTCGGGACGGGTGAGGCAGGGCCGGATGCTGCGCTCCGACCCGACAGTCCCCTCGACCCGAGTAGCAGCAGTCAAATACGGGACAAGGGCGGTCCGGTATGGGACAAACCAATTTAGCCCAATATACGGGATGTCCCGGCTAATACGGGACAGTTGTCAATCCTACCCTCCACAGCAAGATCAATCAGGTTCATAAGCATAAGCCGTTAATATTTTGCATTAGTTGTCCAATTATACCGGCAATCTTGTAAAAAATCTGGAAATAAATTCAGTACCTTTTGTATGTCAAGCTGAGCTTCAGTGAGTTGCCAGTCCTTCTCTCATTATTCAGAGGCTAACGGTAGATCCTGTGGGGTAAAAAGGGTTGGATTTAGTTTGTGACCTTAAAGTCGGTCAGGTACAGGTAGAATGAAAATCTCACTTACAGAGCAGCATCCAGGAGTCAAGATTCAATTGTCATATGTCCCAGACAGAACCACAGGTAGGTAAAAATAGTTCATAAGATCCAGGAATAGAAATAGGCCATTCGGCCCATCAAGTCTACTCCGCCATTCAATCATGGCTGATCTATCTTTCCCTCTCAACCCCATTCTCCTGCCTTCTCCCCACAACCCCTGACACCCGTACTGATCAAGAATCGGTCAATCTCTGACTTAAAATTATCCATTGATGGCCTCCACAGGTGTCTGTGGCAAAGAATTCCACAGATTCACCACCCTCTGACGAAGTAAATTCCTTCTCATCTCCTTTCTAAAGGCACGTCCCTTTCCTCTGAGGCTAAGGCCTCTGGTCCTAGACACATATACACATTCATATATACATATTAAAACATGCAAACAAAAATAGTGCAAAAGCCAAAACCAATGCCCCAAAGTCTATGGAGTTCAGAGTCTATTTGGAGGTTGTGGTGTTCAATAGCCTGATGGCTGTAGGGAGGAAGCTGTTCCTGAACCTGGACGTTACAGTTTTCAGGCTCCTGTACCTTCTTCCCGATGGCAGGGGGGAGATGAGAGCGTGGCCAGGGTGGTGTGGGTCTCTGATGATGCTGGCTGCCTGATTTAGGCAGCGACTGCTGTAGATCCCTTCGATGGTGGGGAGGTCAGTACCCGTGATGGATTCTTGTGAGAATAAATGCTGGGGGTAATAAGCACAGGGACTGCGGGATGTCGAGGGATACTGAGGATGTGACAGGGCGGCACAGTGGAAGGCCACGGTGGCGCAGCGGTTGAGTCGCTGCCTTACAGCGCTTGCAGCGCCGGAGACCCGGGTTCAATCCTGACCAAGGGTGCTGTCTGTAAGGAGTTTGTACGTTCTCCCCGTGACCTGCGTGGGCTTTCTCCAAGTTCTTCAGTTTCATCTCACACTCCAAAGACATAGAGGTTTGTAGGTTAATTGGCTTGGTATAAGTTTAAATCGTCCCTAGTGTGTGTAGGATAATATTAATGTGCGGGGATCGCTGGTCGGTGCGGACTTGGTGGGCCGAAGGGCCTGTTTCCGCTCTGTATCTCTAAACTGTACTGAACTACACAGTGGTCAAACTGGTATTGTTGCTGCGTCCTAGCGCCAGAGACCTGGGTTCGATCCTGACCTCTGTTGCTGCCTACGGGGAGTTTGCATGTACTCCCTGTGGATATTTAATTTAGTTTATTATTGTCACATGTACTGAGGTACAGTGATATGCTTTTGTCGTGTGCTATCCAGTCAACGAGAGGAGTATACATGTTTGCAATCAAGCCATCCACAGTATGCAGATACAGGATGAAGGATATAGGTTGCTGGTCAGGTCGGGGGGAGTTCTCCCCGCAACGGGTACCATGTAATCCCGTGCTACCTGCTCCATGGTCAGATAGTCGCCGACCAAACCGTCTCCCCCACCTGGTTTGCCAGGTAAGTAGGGGGCTGTGGACCCCCCAGCAGGACAATAAACAAGACCTGTCAAAGGGCGGATGAGCTTCTAGTGAGCCAACGGCCATCCACACTTCAGTAGAAGTTGCGATCACTATCGTACACGGCATTGTAAGGAATGATGATGAAGCACACACACCAAAATCCTGTACTTCCAGCGGCGGAAGTCCGCAGGAACTGGAGGACAAGATGCGTGGTGCGTCCGTCACCGTTCCCGTCGGAAACCAGCACCACTGCGTCGCTAATGTTTTCCACGATGATGAATGAAGGATATTTAATAAAGTCCGATTAAAGATAGATCAAAGGTCTCCAATGAGGTAGATGGAAGGTTAGGATTGCACTCGAGTTGGTGAGAGGACGGTTCAGTTGCCTGATAACAGCTGGAAAGAAAATATCCATAAATCTGGAGGTGTCCATTTATGCAGGGTGCTTCGGTTTCCTCCCACATCCCAAAGACATGTGGTTTGTAGATTAATTAGACTCCATAAAAAATTGCCCCTGCAATGTAGGGAGTGGATGAGAAAGGGAAATAACATAGAACTAATGTGAATGGGCGATTGTTGGTCGGCATGAACTTGGTGGGCCGAAGGGCCTGTTTTCATGCTGTACACCTCAAGTAAAGTAAACTAAAGTCACCTTCATAGATTCCCCTTCCCATTCCCACACTGACCTTTCTGTCCTGGTATGTATTCAAGAGAGAGTTAGATTTAGCTCTTAGGGCTAACAGAATCAATGGATATGGGGAAAAAGCAGGAACGGGGTACTGAGTCTGGATGATCAGCCATGATCATATTGAATGGTGGTGCTGGCTCCCCTGATATCAGTCTGAAGAAGGGTGTCGACCCGAAACGTCACCCATTCCTTCTCTCAGGGAGATGCTGCCTGTCCCGCTGAGTTACTCCAGCCTTTGTGTCTATTTTAAACAAAAGTAAAGACAGGTATAGAGAACTAGTAGACACAAGGAACAATGGTGGTTTTCCACTTTGTCGTAAGGTCATAAGGTCATAAGGGATAGGAAAGAATTAGGCCGTTCGGCCCATCTAGTCTACACCATTTAATCACGGCTGATCTATCTCTCCCTCCTAACCCTATTCTCCTCATAACCTCTGACACCTGTACTAATCAAGAATCTATCTATCTTTGCCTTACAAATATCCACTGACGACCTCCACGGCCTTCTGTGTCTTGGTGTATTGGAGCAATGCCTTTTTTGAAGACAAAATGGTAATCAATAAAAAATTAAGACACATTTATTAACAATTTTTTCCATCACTTTTTTTGTTACCAATTTAATAAACTAGTAATTTTGCTTCGGAGTCACATGAGTGACTACGTGAAGAACCCACCAGCCCGCATGCGCGTCATTACATCTAACGCATGGCTCAACGACTGGCTGGCAGGCGCGTCGCTCCTCCAACGGTAAGTTTCAAACCTGAAGGTAAGTTTCGAACTTATATTTCAGGTTGTGCTTTTTCTTGCAGGAAGCTCTTTTATAGAGTTCCTGCTGAATGACGTTCCAGGAAATCCAGGCTCCGCGGGGGTAAACCCAGCTTGGGGAAACCTGGCTGCGGAGACCGCGGAGATTCCCGGCTCGGCGTGGGGAACCCCTGCTCGGTCTCAAACTAGTTTCATGGCATACCCCATGGACCTTTGGTTGTGTGTGTGGTCACACATCTACAACAGTCATTATGTCACCTAGAACTGGCAATGTTTGTTAGTTACAATAAACCTCATACGTAGGTATCAGTATAGACCATCCCCAGGTGATTAAAACGGGTTCTGGCTTGTACAGGAGTGAACACTGATGTTTTCAAATCTCACTCCACCAGGGCTGCAACAACATCAGCAGCGAGGGTTATGGAGGTTTCGCTGGACCATATCCTAGCAGCTGCAGGAGGGTCAAACAAGCGAATTTCCAATGTGTTATAACAAACCCATTGCCAGACCGGGGGTATTTGCCAACTCTATTTTTAGGTTCTGTTTTTAATTCCTACTGGATGAGTGGGATTACTATGATTATCATTTCGTCATTAAAAAGCATCAGCATGTTTACATTTATGTCATGCTTTATTACATTTCACTCATACCTGGTCAATTGATGCAGTGTGTGGCGCATGGACCCGTGTCCACGGCATGAACTCACAGAGCTTTGAAATCTTCACGTAGTCACTCACGTGACTCCGAAGTAAAATAGTAAGATTAAACAAGAACTTACCAGTTTGAAGTTTGATCTTTATTTTATGAGGAGTTACGATGAGGGATTACGTGCCCTCCGCTCCCAACCCTCTCTCATAAAGGTCAGCTGATAGTTCTAGTTTCTCGAATCTTACTATATTCAGTTCAACAACTGTTATCTGTGATTTCACACCGCTGCTTTGAAGATTGACGCGCATGCGGGCTGGCGGGTTCTTCACGTAATCCTCATCGTAACTCCTCATAAAATAAAGATCAAACTTCAAACTGGTAAGTTCTCATTTAACCTTACTATTAAAAAGTATAAAAATTAAAGTTCTAAACATTTGAAAATCAATTTTCTAACCTTTTAGAGGTGCTAGTCAGCTTCGAAAGGCCAGCAGGGATGAACAGAAACCTCAGGCGGGCAGGGCTAAGGTAAATGTGATGGATGCTATAAGTAGTTTAAGGACAAAAGACTAACCAGGGAAAATGTAGGGTCATAGTAACATGGCACTGCAGCGAAAGGTTTATAATTAAGATGCAAAGTGCTGGAGTAACCCAACGGGTCAGGCAGCATCTCTGGAGAATATCGATAGGTGACATTTTGGGTCGGGACCCTACTTCAGCCAAGACCTGGCGATCCATTCATACTGGTATCAGTCAAAGAGCAAGGTGTGGAGCAGCACTCCAGGTACCTTGTGCTTGCCCCACCTGAGATACAAGTTCACGTTCATAAGTTATAAGAGTAGATTTAGACTCCGCCATTCAATCAAGGCTGATCTCTGCCTCCTAATGCCATTTTCCTGCTCTCCCCATAATCCTTGACCCCCATTCTAATCAAGAATGTGTCTATCTCTGCCTTAAAAATATCCACTGACTTGGCCTCCACAGCCCTCTGTGGCAATGAGTTCCACAGATTAACTACCCTCTGACTAAAATAGTTCCTCCTCACCTCCTTTCTAAAAGAGCGCCCTTTAATTCTGAGGCTATGACCTCTAGTCCTAGACTCTCCCACCAGTGGAAACATCCTTTCCACATCCACTCTATCTTTGCCTTTCATTATTCTGTAAGTTTCAATGAGCAAATTTGGACCCCATATCCAAGGAAGGATATACTGGCTCTGGAGAAGGTCCAGAGGAGGTTTACCAGAATGATTCCAGGAATGAGTGGGTTAGCACATGATGAGCGTTTGACAGCACTGGGCCTCAACTCGCTGGAGCTTAGAAGGTTGAGGGGGGACCTCATTGAAAATAGGCAACGTTTCGGGTCAAGACCCTTCTTTGAAGTTCTCCTCACTCCAAAGGGTCTGAAGAAGGGAAACGTTGCCTATTTCCTTCGCTCCATAGATGCTGCCTCGCCCACTGAGTTTCTCCAGCATTTTTGTCTACCATTAGTCCTGTTTAAATATGTTTCGCACATATCTCTCCAACACCTATCCATGGACCTCGTCTAGTAATTGTACTTGCCCCTACCACTTCCTCTGGCAGCTCAGACCACATATTCACCACTCTCAGTGTGAAAACATTGAACCTTACTCCTCAGGTCCCCTTTAAATATTTCCCCTAAACCTCTGTAGGTCACTCCTTGTGAAGGAAGGAACTGCAGATGCTGGTCTACACTGAAGATAGACACAAAAACCTGGAGGAATTCAGGCAGCATCTCTGGAACATTTCCAGGTGTGGACTCCTATACATCGGCGAGACCAAGCGCAGGCTCGGCGATCGTTTCGCTGAACACCTCCGCTCAGTCCGCCTTAACCTACCTGATCTCCCAGTTGCTAAACACTTTAACTTTGGGGGTCAGGTTCCCCCCGCCACGGGTACCATGTAATCCCGTGCTACCTGCTCCATGGTCGGATAGTCGGCGACTAAACCGTCTCCCCCACCTGGTTTGCCAGGTGAGGAGGGGGCTGTGGACCCCCAGCAGGACCAAAAACAAGACCTGTCAAAGGGCGGATGAGCTCCTAGTGAGTCAACGGCCATCCACACTTCAGTAGAAGTTGTGATCACTGTCGTACACACTGTGCCCGTTCATGTTTTTAACAATGATGATGACTAACTCCCCCTCCCATTCCCACACTGACCTTTCTGTCCTAGGCTTCCTCCATTGACAGAGTGAGGCCCAGCGCAAATTGCAGGAACAGCACCTCATATTTCGCTTGGGCAGCTCACACCCCAGCGGTATGATTATTGACTTCTCGAACTTCAAGTAACCCTTGCCTTCCCTCTCTCTCCATCCCTCCCCTCTTCCCTGTTCTTCGACCAGTCTGACTGTCCTCATTTACATTTTACCTCTGTTTACTTTGTTGTTACCTTCTCCTGGCTAACAATGATTTATTTTACATTTACCTTGATCTTCATCCCCTTTGTCTTATTTTCACTCCTTATATTTCCTTATCTCTGTATCTCCTTCTCCCCTGACTTAGTCTGAAGGAGGGTCTTGACCCGAATCATCACCCAGATCTATCCAGAGATGCTGCCTGTCCCGCTGAGTTACTCCAGCATTTTGTGTCTATCTTCGGTTTAAACCAGCATCTGCAGGTCCTTCCTACAAAACATCAGGAGAAAAGGAATAGGTGACGTTTCGGGTCTAGACCCTTTTTCAGACTGAGAGACAGGGGAAAGGGAAACGAGAGATATAGAAGGTAAATTGAGCAAATGAATGAAATATATGCAAAAAGCAGCGATGATCAAGGAGAGGTGGAGCTCACAATGGTCCAACCAAGCCAACAATTCAGTTTAGTTTTGGTTATTATTGTACAGTGAAAGTTTTTTTTTATTGGGTGCTATCCAGTCAATGAAAAGATGAAACATGACTACAATCAAGCACATCCTTCCTGTAGTATGGTGACGGCAACATAAACAACATTGCAATTGTAGAGTCATAGAGACCTATAATGTGGAAACAGGCCCTTCGGCCCAACTTGCCCACACCGACCAACATGTCCCAGCTACACTTGTCCCACCTGCCTGCATTTGGCCCATATCCCTCCAAACATGTCCTATCCATGTGCATGTCGAATGTTTCTTTTATATCGAAGTGACGTGAGTGACTACGTGAAGAGCCCGCAGCCCGCATGCGCGTCAATATGTCTAACGCATGGCGCACGGACAGGCTGGGAGAAGCGTCGGCTCCTCCAGCGGTAAGTTTAAAAGCCTCACAGGTAAGTGTAAACTTGCTCTGAGGTGTTTTGCTGTACGGTATTTTTTCAACAGAGTCTCTAGGTGTGATTATGGAGAAACCTAGGACCAAACCTAGACGGGCCACGGTAAAACCGGCTGCAGAAGACCGCGGGAGTGCGGAAAGCCGGCGGCCGTCTATTTCATCCTCAGAATCGCTGGCAGTTTGCTCAGCCACCTCGGAATTAGTTCCTGCAAGGAACAGCTTGGCAACCCCGAAGGGGGGTAAAGCCAAACAGAAAACAGTGAGGCAAGTCCTCTCAGATGATTCAGGCCAGGAGGATACTGCTCCCACATCAATGTCTGATGTGTTAGGCCGTTTATCACAGATGGAGCATCTCATGGAGAGGATGCTGGCGCACAATATGCTCCATGCTACGGAGGCATACCTAGGCAGTTCTATTCTAACGCCTGCTGCAGCTCCTGGTACAGGGCTGCTTGTTTCATCCCACTCGGATGAGGGGAGTTTCGGAAATCGGTACACAGCTGACTCCGAATATGAATGTGTGCCGGAGGCTCATGCTGTGATGCATGATATGCGTGATACACATAAAGAAGAGTTGCCCGCTCTAGCCTCCAAATTTGCTGTTCCTTCGCGGACAGGCAAGCCACTTCTAGGGGAGTTGGCCTCAAGCATCAGCTACCTTACTTCCCACCAACTAAAGGAGGAAACTATGGTGGAAACGACGGCAAAATACCCCAGTCCAGAAAATTGTGCAACTTTAAATGTGCCCTTAGTCAACGCCTCTATTTGGGGTTATATTGCGTCCAACATCAAAGCCAAAGAAATGAAGCTTCAATGCATCCTGAGGTTATTGTCAGCAGGCATCACGGCTTTTGCCAGGTCGATCGATGGTGGTCAATTATCTGAAGTTCAACAGGATGCTATGGCACTGATGTGCAACGCACATTTTGAAATAAACTGAAAGACGCCATCAGGCCAGTACTGAACCCAAAGTTCGCACATCTGTGCAAGGCCAGTAATATTCAGCCTCCAAATCTCCTCTTCGGAGAAGACCTGAGCAAACAGGTCAAGGACTTGCACGAGAAATCTAAAGCAGCAGGCATGATTAAAGCATTTCCTATGAGCAAGTCTCCGCTCTTCCGGCGTCAGCACCCCTACGCCTCTTCTAGCAAGAAGCGGTTTTCTGAAGCCAGTGGGAACTCCAGATTTGTCCTACCACAGGTCCTTTTTAGACCTAGGCCCGTCCCGCCCATCATGGAAGATGCAGCAGCCTCACGTCCCAGCAGCTCAACCTTTCAGAGCGAAGGGGAAAAAACAGAACCAGAATTAGGGTCCGCTGGGCCTGGTATCGAACCACCTGTAATCTTTGAGGTAGGTGGGTCTGATTCTATCAGTCACACGGGGTGTGAGGGAGAATTTCAAGTTGGTGGTAGGTTAAGTTTGTTTTTGCATGAATGGCAGTAGATAACCTCAGATCCATTTATATTGCACAGTATAAAGGGTTTCAAAATTAAGTTTTTGCCTAACTCATTTCCACCCACACAAGATACGCCAAGTCGGTCGTATACTTGCTCCAAACAAGAGAATTTGGATATACAAGCGGAAATACATGCATTGCACAAAAAAGGAGTAATTGAGATATCAATTTATGAAAAAGATCAATACATCTCTAATATATTCTCCAGGGAGAAGAAAGATGGTGGATGCCGTATCATCCTTGATTTGGCAGTATAGACATTTTAAAATAGAGAATTTCTTTACTGTTAAGCAACTGATTTCTGAGGGCTGCTTTATTGCATGCATCGATCTCAAGGATGCATATTATTCGGTTCCGATTCACAAGGATCACCGGAGATATCTGAAGTTTAGCTGGATGGGGCAGCTGTGGCAGTTTAAAGTGTTACCTAATGGATTAAGCTCAGCTCCTCGGTTATTTACCAAACTGCTGAGGCCAGTGCTCGGCCAGCTCAGAGCTAAATGGCATATTGTTATGGGCTATTTAGATGATATTCTGATCATCGGCAGAACACTGCATCTGGCAAAAACTAGCGGTTTCAGCTACGAAGCTCATTTTTGAGAAATTGGGGTTTGTCATCCATCCAGCCAAATCCAGGTTGATACCAACAAGGTCTATTGATTATTTAGGGTTTACTATTAACTCAATGGAAATGGATCCTGCCCAGGGGGAAAAGACTAGATTTGATGGAAGCCTGTAATAACCTTCTGATTTCAGAAAAGCCATCTATTCGCCAGGTGGCTAGAGTAATTGGCAAAATAGTGGCTGTCTTTCCAGCTGCTCGATTTGGGCCTTTGCATTATTGAAATCTGCAGCGTGCAAAGGATCAGGCACTTAAATTCCACTTAGGTCATTTCGACAGACCGATGGAGTTGTCGTCTAAATCTAAAGCGGAGTTACAATGGTGGACGACCAATATTCAACATTGCTCCGGCGGCATTTTGTCTAGTAAACCTTTAATTACACTGCAGAGTGATGCAAGTGCACTGGGATGGGGAGCTACGAACACCATTTCCAGTTGCAGCGGCAGATGGAACATGTACGAGTTACCATTTAGCCATCAATATGGTATCAATTACCTGGAAATGCTGGGGGCATTCTATGGTTTGAAGGCTTATTGTGGGAAGCTACATGATGTGAATGTTAGACTTCAAATTGATAACACTACGGCGGTGGCATATATTAATCACATGGGTGGAAACAAATCAGTATCCTGTGATACTTTAGCTAATCTCATTTGGAATTGGTGTATAGACAGGAGCTTATTTACAGCTGCTTATTTACCGGGTAGATTTAACACAGTGGCAGATACTAGATCTCGTAAATTCAATGATCACACGGAATGGATGTTAAATCAAAATGTGTTTAACGACATTATTGCTCGTTATGGAACAGCTGATATTGATTTGTTTGCCTCCAGGCTTAATCACCAATTACCAAGATATGTAGCATGGGAGCCAGACCCAGGGGCGGAGGCTATTGATGCATTCTCTTTAGACTGGGGGGGGATGTTCTTCTATGCTTTCCCTCCATTTTGCCTCATTGGTCGATGCTTGCAAAAATCATGCAAGACTTCGCTTCGGGTATTTTAGTAGTGCCTAACTGGCCTACACAGCCATGGTTCCCTTTAGTGTTAGGAATGCTAACGGAACCACCTATGGTTGTTCTTAAACATAAATATTTGCTTATTCATCCCGTCCCTCGGGAATCTCATCTGCTACATGACAGAATCAACCTGTTAATTTGCAGAATCTAAGAAGACCTTTCCTGGGGCTCGGATTATCCGACCGGACGGTGGACGTAATCATTGCAGCTTGGCGGGACGGCACCAAGAAGCAGTACATTTCATACATTAAACAATGGGAAGACTTTTGTGTCAATACACATATAAGTTACGTTACGGCAGATATAGCCGATGTGTTGGAATTCCTTTCAACTTTATATTTTGACAAAAAATTGAGTTATAGTGCTATTAACACTGCTCGTAGTGCTTTGTCGTCATACTTGCTGCAGGGATCGGGACACCATTCTGTCGGCTCTCACCCATTGGTATGCAAATTTATGAGGGGTATTTTTTAACAAAAACCCTCCTCGGCTCAGATATAGGGAGGTATGGAACATTAATGTAGTTGGGCACCAGCTGCATCTTTATCTTTGGTCTAGCTCACCTATAAATTTGTCATGCTCATGGCGCTCGTTTCTTTACAGAATTACAGTCATTACAGAAATTAAGGCTGGACAAGGCAGTTATGTCCAATAATAGGGTAATCTTTTACATAAATGAGATAGTTAAGCAAAGTAGACCAGGTGTGCTAGGACTTAAGCTGGAGTTTTTGGCATATCCACCAGATCGTAGGTTATGTGTCGTTACATATATTCAACAATATATAAAGGTTACAAAGGACATTCGAGGCACTGAACTGGCTATGTTCATCAGTCACAGAAAACCACACAAAAGGGTATCGGTGCAGACCATTTCTAGATGGTTGAGACATGTATTAGCTTTCGCAGGAGTGAACACTGATGTATTTAAATCTCACTCTACCAGGGCTGCAGCCACGTCGGCAGCAAGGGTCATGGAAGTTCCGCTGGACCACATCCTAGCGACAGCTTGATGGGCGAATGAGCGAACCTTTCAAACGTTTTATAATAAGCCTATTACCAGGCCTGGTTTGTTTGCTAGTAAAATTTTAAGTTCTGTTAATTAATCTATTGTTTATCCCTGATGTAAGGGACCATTATTATTATTTCCATTAAAAGCATGGACGTGTTTAAGTCAATATCATGTTTCAATGCAGTATGTTTCTTCAGCCATGTCTGATCAACTGGAGCAGTATGTTTGCATGGACTCTGGTTCACTGCATGAAACCACAGAGCTTTGAAGTCTTCACGTAGTCACTCACGTGACTTCAATATAAAATAGAAAGATTAAAAAGAGAACTTACCGTTTGAAGTTTGATCTTTATTTCATGAGAAGTTGAAGTGAGGGATTACGTGCCCTCCACTCCCAACCCTATTCTGATAAAGATCATTCGGTAGTTCCAGCTCGTTAATCTTCCTATAGCTTAGGTCAGCAACTATTCTGTGGTTTCATACAGCTGCTTTAAAGTTTGACGCGCATGCGGGCTGGCAGGCTCATCACGTAATCCCTCACTTCAACTTCTCATAAAATAAAGATCAAACTTCAAACGGTAAGTTCCCGTTTAATCTTTCTATTAAATGTTGCAATAGTCCCTGCCTCAACTACCTCCTCTGGCAGATTGTTCCATACACCCACCACCCTTTGTGTGAAAAAGATACTCCTCAGATTCCTGTTAAATATTTCCCTCTTCATCTTAAACCCATGTCCTCTGGTTTTTGTTTCCGCTACTCTGGGCAAGAGACTCTGTGCATTGACCCGATCTATTCCTCTCATGATTTTATACACCTCTATAAGATCACCCCTTAGCCTCCTGCGCTCCAAGGAATAGAGTCCCAGCCTATTCAGCCTCCCTATAGTTCAGACCCTCAAGTCCTGGCAACACCCTCGTAAATCTTCTCTGTACCCTCTCCAACGACAATATCTTTGTAACTTGCAATTGAAATTGTGCACGAGAGATCTCGTAGCTCATTTAAAAACTGTGTCATAGTTTCTATCCCCGTACGCTGGTCCTTAAACATGTCATCATCAGAAGTGCAATTCAGCATCAACGTACGTATCACAGAGTAGTTGAATAAGTGACGTTTCGGGTCGAGACCCTTCTTCAGACTGAAGAAGGGTCTCGACCCGAAACGTCACCTACTCCTTCGCTCCATAGATGCTGCCTCACCCGCTGAGTTTCTCCAGCATTTTTATCTACCTTCGATATTTCCAGCATCTGCAGTCCCTTCTTAAACAGAGTAGTTGAAAGTCACCATCTCAAGAAGGTTGAACTGAATCATAGATGTGAATTTAAAGATAATCTAGTTATGTGCAAAAGCTGTGAATGCCGGAAGACTAACACATACACAGTTGCGCAGCTGGTAGAGTTGCTACCCCACAGCGCAATAGACCCGGGTTCGATCCTGACCCCGGATGCTGTCTGTGTGGAGTTTGCACGTTCTCCTAGTTTTGAACACTGCACAATTGGGTGGCACAGCGGTAGAGCCAGAGACACGGGTTCGATCCTGACCCCGGGTGCTGTCTGCGTGTAGTTTACATGTTCTCCCTGTGACCGCATGGGTTTTCTCCAGGAGCTCATGTTTTCCTCCCATGTTCCAAAGACGTGCAGGTTTGTAGGTTAATTGGCTTCTGTAAAATTGTCCCTAGTGTGTAGGATAGAACTAGTGCACGGGGTGATCGCTGGTGATCTCGGTGAGCAGCAGGGTCTGTTTCCACACTGTATCTCTAAACTAAATACGAAAAACTAAATAAGAAGATAGATTGACCATCATTCAACACAGAACAACTCTGTGTTCTGTTTGTGTTCAATTCTTATTGTGTTCTTGTGTGTTCTTTTTCATTGTACCGCTGCTGGCAAATTCATTTCACTTGCACTTTATGTGCAAGCGACGAATGAAACTGATTGTATTGTATTGTATCCAAGCCAACCAAGATGTCCCATCTTAGTACTCCCATTCACCTGCATTTGATCCATATCCTCGAAACCTTTCCTCTCCACTTATTTGTCCAAATGACGTTTAACTGTTGTTGAAGATGCTGGAGTAACTCCGCGGGTCAGGCAGCATCTCTGAAGAACAGGGACAAGTGACGTTTCAGGTCGGAAGCCTTCTTCAGACTTTAACTGTTTTATTTACTGCGTATTTAATTTCACTCTGTCTGTCTGTCTTCTATCTATCTATCTGTCTGTCTGTCTGTCTGTCTGTCTGTCTGTCTGTCTGTCTGCTCATCCTCCTGCGCTCCAAGGAATAAAGTCCTAGCCTGCTCAACCTCTCCCTTCAACTCAGTCCTTCGAGTCCTGGCAATCACTCATAACTCTTTACTGCACTCTTTCCAGCTTAATGACATATTTCCTATATCAGGGTGATCAAAGCTGAAGACAATCCTCGAAGTGTAGCCTCACCAGATGTTTCACACATCTGCCACATAACATCCCTACTTCTATATCAATGCCCAAACCGATGAAGCCCTTCATGCCAAAAGCCTTCTTCACCACCTTGTCTACCTATATACCTAGTCTGAAAGAAAACTCATGGCCCGAAACGCCGCCTATCCATGTCCTCCAGAGATGCTGCCTGACCTTCTGAGTGACTCCAGCACTTTGTGTTTTGCTCAAGATACCAGCACCTGCAGTTGCTTGCGTCAGCTTGTACATCTAGATCTCTCTGTCCTACAACACTTCCCGAGGCCATGCATACACAGTGATAGTCCTACCCTGATTTGACTTCCCAAAAAGCAACTCCTTGCACTTACCTGAACTAAACTCCGTTTGTCATTCCTCAGCCCACTTGCCCAGCTGATACTGCTGTAATTCTAAATCATCGATGTAGATAACAAACAGCATTGACCGCAGCACTGATCCATGAGGCACACCACCAGTTTCGGGACCCTAATCTTTCGAACACCTAAGCTCGGTCTGCTGAGGCCGACTGGATCTCCCAGTTGCCAAACACTTCCTTCCCATTCCCACACTGACCTTTCTGTCCTGGGCATCCTCCACTGTCAGAGTGAGGCCACACGCGAACTGGAGGAAGAGCACCTCATATTTCACTTACACCCCAGCAGTATGAACATTGACTTCTCTAACTTCAAATAGCCCTTGCTTTCCCTCTCTCTCCATCCCCTCCCCTTCCCAGTTCTCCCACCCGTCTTACTGTCTCCGACTACATTCTATCTCTGTACCGCCCACTCCCCTGACATCAGTCTGAAGAAGGGTCTCGACACGAAACGTCACCCATTCCTTCTCTCCAGAAATGCTGCCTGTCCTGCTGAGTTATTTAGTAGCTCTCCCTGAATCCTATATTGCTACCTTCCAGAACAGCATACCATGCAGAACCTTATCAAAGGCCTTGTTGAAATCCATAAAGGTGGAGATACACAGCAAGTCAAGCGGCATCCGTGATGAGTTCATCACAATAGTTCTGAATTTCAATGAAAGATGATAATTCTAGACCATTAACACTGATTCCTGCATCTGCTCCCTGACGTCTGAATGTGCGAGGAGAAGGAATGTTAGCTGGTTTAGTTTAGTTTAGTTTAGTTTAACTTAGAGGTACAGCATTGAAACAGGCCCTTCTGCCCTATGAGTCCATGCTGACCTTCAAACACCCGTTCACATATGCTGAGAGAATGGAGCGGCTGGGCTTGTACACTCTGGAGTTCAGAAGGATGAGAGGGAATCTTATTGAAACATATAAGATCATTAAGGGTTTGGACACACTAGAGGCAGGAAACATGTTCCCGATGTTGGGGGAGTCCAGAACCAGGGGCCACAGTTTAAGAATAAGTGATAAGCCATTTAGAACGGAGACGAGGAAACACTTTTTCACCCAGAGAGCTGTAAGTCTGTGGAATTCTCTGCCTCTAGGGCGGTGGAGGCCAGTTCTCTGGATACCTTCAAGAGAGAGCTAGAAAGGGCTCTTAAAGATAGCGGAGTCAAGGGATATGGGGAGAAGGCAGGAACGGGGTACTGATTGGGGATGATCAGCCATGATCACATTAAATGGCGGTGCTGGCTCGAAGGGCCGAATGGCCTACTCCTGCACCTATTGTCTATTGTCAATTGTCTATTGTCACACACTAATTCTAAACACTCCCTACACACTCGGAGCAATTTCTTTGGGAATGTGCGAGGAAACCAGAGCACCCGGAGAAAACTCACACGATCACAGGGAGAACGTGCAAACTCCACACAAAGACTGGATCCGAGGTCAGGATCGAACTCAATGCCCTGGCACTGTGAGTCTGCAGCTCTACCCGCTGAGCCACTGAGCCGCCCTAAGAGAGTATGCTGAACAGGGGTTGTTCGAGTTTGGTGAAAGTGAATGAAAAAACCATAAAACTTCAGGAAAAGGAGAGTAATAGACATTCAGCTCCTTGACGTTTCTCCATCATTCAAAAAGAGCAGGTTTAATCAATGTCTATTCTGTCAAAACGGCGACTGCTTCTCGTTCATTGCACTGGAAAGCCTTGTCGACAGCTCTTCAGAATCTTTGGCTACATATGAACAAGGGCAGGCATGCATGGGTGATGTTCCAATGGAGGAGATTTTTAAGGCAGAGATAGATAGATTCTCGATTAGTACGGGTGGCTGGGGTTATGGGGAGAAGGCAGGAGAATAGAGTTAGGAGGGAGAGATAGATCAGCCATGATTGAATGGCGGGGTAGACTTGATGTGCCGAATGGCCTAATTCTACACCTATTCCCTATGACTTTTTGAGATAGAAGCCCTGGTGCTGAAGTCCATTGCTAGTCCCAGAATCTAACGTAACGTAACGGAGACGAGGAAACACTTTTTCTCACAGAGAGTGGTGAGTCTGTGGAATTCTCTGCCTCAGAGGGCTGTGGAGGCAGGTTCTCTGGATGCTTTCAAGAGAGAGCTAGATAGGGCTCTTAAAAATAGTGGAGTCAGGGGATATGGGGAGAAGGCAGGAACGGGGTACTGATTGGGGATGATCAGCCATGATCACATTGAATGGCGGTGCTGGCTCGAAGGGCCGAATGGCCTACTCCTGCACCTATTGTCTATTGTCTATTGTCTAACATCAAAATGGGATGTGATCTGCTTCAAGTAGTCAGTGGGACGAAGGATGAAGCCAATCGCCAGCGAATGGTATTTCTAGTTAGTCCACAAGACCATAAGAGATAAGAGCTAAATTAGGCCATTCGGCCCATCGAGTCTATTCCGCCATTCGATCATGGCTGATCCATCTTTCCCTCACAACTTCATGCTCCTGACTTCTCCTCACAACCTTTGACACCCTTTCTAATCAAGAACCGTTTTAAAAATACCCAATGACCTGGCCTCCACAGCCATCTGTGGCGATGAATTCCACAGTTCCACCACTTTCTGGCTGAAGAAATTCCTCCTCATTCCCATTTTGAGGGTTTATCTAATCTTTAATCACAGGAAACTGTTATTTATTCAGAAGGCAACTGAGAGCCAGAAGCCTAGAAATTCCTTGGCCCAGCTCCAGAGAAAACTGTTCAGTGTCATTGAAAATCAGCTTAGTCTAGAGGAAAGTAATTGATTGCAGAATACTGGTCTCGGACCTGTTGGGGAATTGTTATGCTGACGCTTGGCCAGGAGTTTTGTTCAACCAGCATGGTTTATCCACAATAAAACTCCCCCAAATTATGTCAATGGTGCTGCATCATATAAAATTAATTGTCAGTGAGATTTATAACATCCATGGTTAGAAAAGTGCTGGTTGTAATTAGCTTAAGATAGACACAAAAAGCAGGAGTAACTTACGGGACAGGCAGCATCTCTGGAGTGATGTTTCGGGTCGAGACCCTTCTTCAGACTGGTTAGGGATAAGGGAAATGGGAGATATAGACGGTGATGTGGAGAGATAAAGTAGTTTAGTTTAGTTTAGTTTAGTTTAGTTTGGTTTAGAGATATAGCGTGGTAACAGGCCCTTCGGCCCACCTGGTTCATGCTGACCATCGATCACCCGTCCACACTAGTTCTATGTTATCCCACTTTCTCATCCACTCTCTACACACTAGATGCAATTTACAGAGGGCCAATTAACCTATAAACCCGCACGTCATTGAGGTGTGGGAGGAAACCGGAGCACCTGGAGAAAACCCACGCGGTCACAGGGAGAACGTGCAAACTCCACACAGACAGCACCCGTAGTCAGGACCGAACCCGGGTCTCTGGCGCTGTAAGGCAGCAGCTGTACCAGACAGTTGATAATGAGACATCTAACTAAAATGCATTTGGATATTAACCGACAATGTTTTTGTATTTGTAAATTAATCCACAGCAGGTTGCAGATAGAAATTAATTCTCCAGCGCTCAAAACAATAAAGAACTCTTGAAAATATATGGGCACACCAGAAATAAACACAACATTTACCTCTTCACCTTTCTCAACCTATTAACTGTATGGGATGGAACTGCAGATGCTAGTTTAAACCGAAGATAGATACAAAAAGCTGGAGTAACTTCACGGGTCAGGCAGCATCTCTGGAGAAAAGGAATAGGTGACGTTTTGGGTCGGGGCACTTCTTCAGGCTGAGAGTCAGGGGAAAGGGAACTGAGTGATATAGACGATGATGTAGAGACATATGGAACAAACTAATGCAAGATATACGAAACGTAACGATGATCAGGGAAAAGTGGAGCCCACAATGGTCCATTGTTGGCTGTGGGCCAGATGTGAACAAGTTATACTGACAGTGAAACTCAACAGGACGATAGTGAAACTAGCACGACTAGGGTGGGGGAGGGACAGAGGGAGAGGGGATGCAAGGGTTACTTGAAGTTAGAGAAATCATACCGCTGGGGTGTAAGCTGCCCAAAGTGAAACATGAAATGCTGTGTCTCCAATTTGCGTTGGGCCACACTCTGACAGTGGAGAAGGCACAAGCCAGAAAGGTCAGTGTGGCAATGGGAAGGGGAGTTGAAGTGTTTGGCAAGTGGGAGATCACTTAGGCCAAGGCGGACTCAGCAGAGGTGTTCTTATATAGGTGTACAAAGTTATGAGAGGAATAGATCGGGTAAACGCACTGTTTCTTGCCCAGAATAGGGGGATCGAGAACCAGAGGACATGGATTTAAGATGAGGGGGGAAATGTTTAATAGGAACCTGAGGGGAACTTTTTTTACACAAAGAGTGGTGGGTGTCAGGAACGAGCTGGTAGTTGAGGCAGGTAGTAAGGCAACGTTTAAGAAACATTTGGACAGGTACATGGATAGGGTAGGTTTAGAGGGATATGGGCCAAACACAGGGAGGTGGGACTAGTGTAGATGGGGCATGTTGGCCGTTGTGGGCAAGTGGAGCTGAAGGGCCTGATTCCACGCTGTATCACTCTATGACTCTCGACACTCCTGACAAGAAATGCTGCCACCTGCATGACTGAAACGATGGACAATGTCTTCCATGAGAAAGAGCAAGGTTTTACCTGTGCGATGTATCTTGCCACAGACGTGACCACAGCCTGCCCTCTGGTTACAGAAACTGCCCGATGGCTTTGTTCAGATGAGCGCCACACTGATCGCTGGCTTGCTCCAGGTTCAGAAGCTTCACCAGTTAGTTTATAGTTGGGGAAAAAAAATGTTCTGGAACAACATCACCACAGCAACTGACAGCACAAGCCTGACAGCACTGAATAATTCAACAACACCCGTCACTGCTGATCAACAAACAATGGTACAACAACACAATACAAAGTGTAAATGCCTTTGTAAACCCTAAAGCTGCTTTCACATCAGAGGTCGATTTTTCCTGTTTCAGGTGACTGACAGTATTGTTCCTGGATAGACACAAAATGCTGGAGTAACTCAGCGGGACAGGCAGCATCTCTGGAGAGAAGGAGTGGGTGACGTTTTGGGTCAAGACCCTTCTTCAGTCTCGACCCGAAACGTCGCCCATTCCTTCATCCCAGAGATGCTGCCTGTCCCGCTGAGTTACGCCAGCATTTTGTGTCGGTCTTCACTAACCCTAGAAACAGGAGTCGGTCCTCAAGAGTCAAGAGTGTTTTATTGTCATATGTCCCAGATAGAACAATGACATTCTTGAGGGCCTGTCCCACGAGCATGCGACTGCATGCGGCTAGCGCGACCAAACGCGGAGCCGTTTAGAGTTGTGCGGGGCCGGTCCTGACATCATACTCACCAATCAGCTGGGCAGAAGGCGGGCCGACTGAATTTGGACGTCGCACGGGCGCCGGGCGGTGATGTCATCGCTCAACGCCACGCGCTAGGCGTACGCCGTCAAGACGTGCGTATGGCGTCGAGACGCTGCGTACGGCGTCGAGACGCTGCATACGGCCTCGATGCGGTTGCGTACGGCGTCGAGGCGGCTGCGGGCCGGCAGGCCGTTGCCCCGTGGAATTTTTGAACAGTGTCAGTTTTTCGGAGCCCTGCTCGATGTCGGGACCAGCCCCGCACAACTCCATACGGCTCCGGCGATCGAAGTGGGACCGGCCCCACGAGGCCGTACGGCTCAAGCGACCACGTTAGATCACGCTAGCCGCATGCATTCGCATGCTCGTGGGACAGGCCCTTTACTTGCAGCAGCACAACAGAATATGAAATGTAATGTGGGATTTTAGTTTTGTTTAGTTTGGAGATACAGCGCGGAAACAGGCCCTTCGGCCGACCGGGTCCGCGCCGACCAGCGATCCCCACACACTAACACTATCCTACACACACTAGGGACAATTTTTACATTTACCAAGCCAATTAAGCTACAAACCTGTACGTCTTTGGAGTGTGGGAGGAAACCGAAGATCTCGGAGAAAATTCACGCAGGTCACGGGGAGAACGTACAAACTCCATACAGACAGCACCCGTAGTCAGGATCGAACCCGCGTCTCCGGCGCTGCATTCCCTGTACAGTAACTCTACCGCTGCACCACCGTGACCACCCAAATAATCTTCAATAGATCTTCAGATAGACACTAAAAGCTGGAGTAACTCAACGGGACAGGCAGCATCTCTGGAGAGATGGAATGGATGATGTTTCTGGTCGAGACCCTTCTTCAGACTTCTTCAGTATCCCTTCGTTATCACTTCTTCCACAGCCAACAATGGACCAACTTGGCCGCTTTGGTCATCGGTGCCGGCTCTAATCTGTTCTGTACCTTTTCATTCCTCTAGTTCCCCTCTCCTCTGACTCTCAGTAAGAAGAAGGGTCTTACTCCAGCTTTTTGTGTCTATCTACGGTTTAAACCAGCAGTTCCTTCCTAAACATAGTTCTTGGGATGGAAGGCTGTGTCCTTCCGCACTGCTGCTGAACTGGTTTAAGACTCGCGATGGGGCAGGACAGAGCAGGCATCCCACAGAGTCATAGAGTCACAGAGACACGGAGACAGAGACAGAGACACAGAGAAACAGAGTCACGGAGACAGAGACACACAGTCATAGAGTCACGGAGACAGAGTGACAGAGACATAGAAACATAGTGTCATAGAGTCACAGTTACACAGAGCCATAGGTGTAGAGTCATCGTAGAGTCTGGTCTCACCTTCTCCATCATGGTCTGGTTTGGCTCAGCCACCAAGCACGACACCTGGAGGCTGCAGCGAATCGTCCGATCAGCAGAGAATGGTATTGGCTGCAACCTTCCCTCTATTGATGAACTGTACACTGCAAGGGCCAGGAAGCGAGCGGGCAAGATCATCTCTGACCCCTCTCACCCTGGCCACAAACTCTGTGAATCACTTCCCTCTGGAAGGCGACTCCGGACTGTCAAAGCTGCCACAGCCAGACATAAAAACAGTTTTTATCCACGAGTGGTTGCTCTACTCAACAGCCAAAAATCTGTAGCCTCCCTTTGATCTGGTATTTTGTTGGTTCACATGCTTGATCAATGGTGTTTTATCATTAATGTCTTATTATTATTAATGTTTAGTGTTTTCTGAGTCATTCGTAACTGTCACTGTATGTTATGTTGTTACTTGTGGGCGGAGCACCAAGGCAAATTCCTTGTATGTGAATACTTGGCCAATAAACTTACTTACTTAGAGTCATCGAGTCATAGTCATAAAGTCATGTCAAGTTCTAGGAGCAGAATTAGGCTATTCAGCCCATCAAGTCTACTCTGCCATTCAATCATGGCTGAGATACAGTCATAGAGACATAGGGTCATAGTCCTATAGTCAGGGTAGACACTAAATGCTGGAGGAACTCAGCGGGTGAGGCAGCATCTCTGAAGGGAAGGAATGGGTGACGTTTCGTGTCGAGACCCTTCTTCAAACTGATGGCAGGAGAGTGGACGGGACAGAGATAAAATGTGGTCGGAGACAGTAAGACTGGTGGGAGAACTGAGAAGGAGTGGGGATAGAGAGGAAACACAGGGGCTATTTGAAGTTAGAGAAGTCTATACAATAAAGCACACATAGTCAGGATCGAACCCGTGTCTCTGGTGCTGGAAGGCAACAACTCTACCACTGCGCCACCCTGCCGCCCGTATATTTGTACCAAAAAGAATTTCACTGTGTTACCACTTTGCAATAAAAACACCATTAAAGCATTGAAGTACAGGCCCAGTGCTGTCAAACGCACATCATATGTTAACCCAGTCATCCCGGGATCATTCTCACAAACCTCCTCTGGACCCTCTCCAACGCCAGCACATCCACCCTCAGATATGGGGCCCAGAACTGCTGACTGATCAGCGCCTTGTGAAGCCTCAGCATAACATCCCTGAGTGGGGCGGCACTGTGCAGGAACTCAACCCCTAATGAACAACACACCAAGGCTGTTATACTGCACCTGCATCAGAGGTGAACCCTGGCACTTCCAGCAGGAGTTGACAATCACAAATTCAGAAAGTCACAGCATTTTAATGAAATGGCAGAAAACTCAATTATAAGTGACAATTCCCAGGACTATTTAAACACCAATTACAGAGAACATCCTTTTAAATGTTACATTAAAAGCCGTGGGGACAGAACATAGAACAGTACAGCACGGGAAGAGGCCCTTCGGCCCACAATGTCTGTGTCAAACACGATGCCAAGTTATACTACTGACCTCATATGATCCATATTCTCTGCATGTCCATGTTCCTATCTAAAAGCATCATCCTGTCTTAAACGCTAGATTTCTGGTGCTGTTTTTCTGTCACAATTTGCCTTGAAAGCTGATGTCTTGTCATAAGACCATATGATCATAAGACATAGAAACAGAATCAGGCCCATCGTGTCTCCTCCACCATTCAACTCATGTCTCGATCTCTTCACCTCAACCTCATTCTCCTGCCTTCTCCCCATAACCTTTAACACCCTTACTAATCATGAACCTATCAATCTCCACTTTAAAAATACCCAGTGACTTGGCCACCACAGTCGTCTGCAGTAATGAATCCCACATTCTGACTGTGAAAGAATTATTCCTCATATCCTTTCTAAAGCTACGTCCATTTATTCTGAGGCTGTGCCCTCTGGTCCTAGACTCTCCCACTAGTGGAAACATCCTCTCCACATCCACGCTATCCAGGCCTACCATTGTTCGGTAGACTTCAGTGAGAAACCTCCTCATACCTTCTAAACTCCATCAAATTCAGGCCCAGAGCCATCAAACGCTCATCATATGTTCTCAATCATCCCTGGGATCATTCTCATAAGCCTCCTCTGGACCCTCTCCAACTCCAGCACATCCTTCCTCAGAAATGGGGCCCAAAATTGCTCACAATACTCCAAAAGTGTTCTGGTGAGTGCCTTATAAAGCCTCAGCATTACATCCTGGCTTCTGTATTGTAGTCCTCTTGAAATGAATGATAACATTGTATTTGCCTTCCTGTGTCCTCCTCAGTCTTAGGATATTCCTCTACTATTGTGCTATTGTGCTGATTGATAAAAACAATTGGGGTTTCCAACCATCCAAATTCTTCTCTGAATAAGAAATTGGGTAACATTTTCTACCAATTAAAATATACATTTGACAGTAATATGAAATAGTGAACTAGATTGTGTCCTAGAGTGAACTTCAATCGAGAACCTTGTGTCCTGGTGTCGAGACAACAACCTTCCTCTCAACGTCAGCAAGACAAAGGAGATAGTGATCGACTTCAGGAAGTGAAGTCTCTACACATACCCCATTGCATTGACGGTGCTGAAGTAGAGATGGTTGAAAACTTCAAATTCCCAGGAGTCAATATCACCAACAACTTCTCCTGGACCACCCATATTGAAGCAACGACCAAGAAAGCACACCAACGCCTCTACTTCCTTAAAAGGCTTCGGAAGTTTGGCAAGTCCCCTACAACTCTCACCAACTTCATTTACACGTCACGCTGCCTCGGCAAGGCCACCAGCATAATCAAGGACGAGTCGCACCCTGGCCATTCTCTCTTCTCTCCTCTCCCATCGGGCAAAAGGTATAGAAATATGAAAAAGCACGCCTCCAGATTCAGGGGCATTCTTCCCAGATGTTATCAGCTAACTGAACCATCCTACCACAACCAGAGAGTGGTCTTGAACTACTATCAACCTCATTGATGACCCTCAGACTATCTTTGATCAGACGTTACTGGCTTTACCTTGCACTAAACGTTATAGCCTAATCACGTATCTGTACACTGCGAATGTCTCGATTGTAATCATGTATTGTCTTTCCGCTGGCTGGTTAGCACGCAACAAAAGCTTTTCACTGTACCTCGGTACACGTGACAATAAACTAAATCTGAAACTGAACTAAACTGAAACTGAGTAAAGTGAATAAGTGAACTAGATGTCTCATCTTCAAGAGCTTCTTCAAAATTGTCAACTCATTCCATAGAACAGAAGCAGAAACGTGTTGACAGAGAACACCCCAGCAGAGAGAGGGTCAAAGACAGAGACACACAGAGAGTCAGACAGAAGAAGAATGAGAAAACATGATATATAGTGAGTCATGAGTTAAGTCAAGAGTGATTTATTGTCACCTCCCAAACAGAAAGAACAATGACATTCTTACTTGCAGCTGCACAACAGAATATGTAAACACTGTAAATATAATGAATGGAAAAAAAGTTCAGTGCATATATATATATATATATATATATACACTAGTGTCACCTGCCTATATCTATCTATCTATCTATCTATCTATCTATCTATCTATCTATCTATCTATCTATCTATCTATCTATCTATCTATCTATCTATCTATCTATCTATCTATCTATCTATCTATCCAACTCTATCTTCTCTATACATAACTAAATCTGATCTTGTGCTCTTCCGGTTTGCGCGTTTCTTCTATTTGCGCGAAAACGGTACGTGATAGCACTACAATTTTTCACCAGCTCACTCACCGTTCACCTGTGCTGCAAGTGCACCACGTTCCATTCCGATTGGTGGTATAATGGAAAAGTTAGTGAGGTTTAAAAATCATAAAAAATGCGTGTGTGCAGATCGATCTCCTCTCCTGCCAGTCAGCGCCGCGCGGAATAGTCTCTTCTCCTGTCACACCGCGGGATGGTCCGCCCGTTCCTGCACCATCGCGTCTTTACTGGAGCTGAGGGAGGCTGGCGGAGGTCTCCACAATTTTCGGAGGGACTGGAAGAGGCCCGGCGCGGCGCGGCGATCTCGCCAAACGGAAAGCGGTGTATCTGATCCCGGCAGAGGAGAACGTCCAGCGCTCACTGTGAGTCCCAAACTCACCGCCATCACAACACCCCGCAGCTCCAGCCCTTTCCCCTCTGGTCCCCCTCGCTGCCTCCTGCCCCCCTCCTGGTGATACCCCCCTCTCCCCCATGGCTCTTCCCCCGTCTTTTCTCCGAGCTCCGGTGAGAATCACGGGAAGAACGTTCAAACTCCGCACAGACACACAGATTGAACCCGGGTCTGTGGCGCTCTACCGCTGCGCCACCATGCCTTCCTGCATGATCTCCATTCTCAGTAGTGGGGTGGTGACTGCATAGAGGCGATCAGTGTGACTATCCTGAATACAGTTATAGCTGGAGCTGGCCATGTTAGAGACTGTTCAGTATCGGACTGATCATTCAAACAACACCAAACTCAAATAGCGATAACTGATGGAAAGGATATGGAAAGTCATAAGACTGGCTGCTCACAGTTCTTAAAGGTCATTGCACTAATATACTGAACTGCGAGGATTAGCGATGGACTGTAGATGATGGCAGTATCCGTGTCATCCATACCCCTCAAATGAATCTGAAAAATATAATCTGCAAGAAACAGTAACCAGTATCCAGCTGGCAGTATCTTGGAAGGCCAGGAGTACATTTCAAATTAACATTAACCTTCCCGATGAAATAGTCTCCTTGACAGTTCAGCAGAGATAATTAATTCATCTATTCCCAGGTCTGCAGACTTAAATTTATTGCTGTTTTAATGAGGTTGCCCCGACTATCAGCGGCCTTTGACTTAATTAATTCTGAATACAAGCATGTGCACCCGGGACAATTAAATCTCTCGTTGATCACATGGAGAGGTTTGTTCAATTACAACTGTGCAGAATTCTCCCATCTGTCTCGTGGGAGACCCTTGGACTATCTTCAATCGGACTTCACTGGACTTTATCTTGCACCAAACGTTATTCCCATTATCGTGTATCAATACACTGTGGACAACTCGATTGGAATCAATGCATAGACTTTTCGCTGACTGGATAGCACTATTAGTTTGGCGGCACGGTGGCGCAGTGGTAGAGTTGCTGCCTTACAGCATCAGAGACCCGGGTTCGATCCTGACCTCGGGTGCTGTGCTGTACAGAGTTTGTACATTCTCCCTGTGACTGCGTGGGTTTTCTCTGGGTGCTCTAGTCTCCTACCACCCTCCAAAGACATGCAGGATGGGAGGTTAATTGGCTTTGGTAAGCGTTTAAAAAAAATCTCCTGGGTGAGTGTAGGTTAGTGTACAGAGAGTTCGCTGGATGACTTGATTGGAATCATGTTTAGTCTTTCCACTGACTGGATAGCACGCAACAAATGTGACAATAAGTGAAACTAAAACTAAAGCCAGATGAATGTGTCCCTGAAATGGATGTGATTTATTAGATCTAAGGCATGTTTCAATGCCAGCATCGTTAATTCTGTATCTATGAGTTGAAAGCACTTGCACTGTGTTGAATAATCAGTGTATGGTGCACTGTAGAAAACCGAAGATCTCGGAGAAAACCCACGCGGTCACAGGGAGAAAGTACAAACTCCATAGACAAAACCGGGTCTGCGGTGCTGCAAGCACTGTAAGGCAAAGCAATTTATTCGGGGCCAAGAGTATAGAGGAAGGCTCGGAATGCAACAGTTATGACTGGAATAACAAGATTCAGACGAGATGTGAAAACTGAAGCCAAGCGTTGCAGAGGGTGCCTGTCCCTGCTTGTGTTGGACTGCCCCTGTGTTATATAAACCTGGCCTTGGTTCAGCAACAACAGGGGCAGTAGCACGAGGAAGGCAGTCTGTATTTATGCACCGGTCCATGGGACAAACCACAGCAGGAGAGCACGATAGCGAGCAGGGGCGGCACGGTGGCGCAGCGGTAGAGTTGCTGCCTCACAGCGCCAGAGACAATAGACAATAGACAATAGGTGCAGGAGTAGGCCATTTGGTCCTTCGAGCCAGCACCGCCATTCAATGTGATCATGGCTGATCATCCCCAATCAGTACCCCATTCCTGCCTTCTCCCCATGTCCCCTGACTCCGCTATTTTTAAGAGCCCTATCTAGCTCTCTCTTGAAAGCATCCAGAGAACCTGCCTCCACCGCCCTCTGAGGCAGAGAATTCCACAGACTCAGCACTCTCTGTGAGAAAAAGTGTTTCCTCGTCTCCGTTCTAAATGGCTTACTCCTTATTCTTAAACTGTGGCCCCTGGTTCTGGACTCCACCAACATCAGGAACATGTTTCCTGCCTCTAGTGTGTCCAAGCCCTTAACAATCTTATACGTTTCAATGAGATCCCCTCTCATCCTTCTAAACTCCAGAGTGTACAAGCCCAGCTGCTCCATTCTCTCAGCATATGACAGTCCTGCAATAGCAAGAATGTCCTTCCTCAAATTAGGGGACCAAAACTGCACACCATACTCCAGGTGTGGTCTCACTAGGGCTCTGTACAACTGCAGAGACCCGGGTTCAATCCTGACTACGGGTGCTGTCTGTACAGAGTTTGTACATTCTCTCTGTGTGGGTTTTTCTCCGGGAGCTCCGGTTTCCTCCCACACTACAAAGACGTTACAGGTATGTAGGTTAATTGGCTGCAGTAAAGATTATAAATCGTCCCTAATGTGTAGGATAGTTGGAGAATCATTGGTCAGCACAGATTCAGTGGGCCATAGGGCCCATTTCCACCCTGTATCTCTAAACTAAATTAAACTAAACTGCCTCAGAATCACTGTCCTTTGATCGAGAAGATGAACCAATATTCTTTCCTGACGAGACACAAAAAGCTGGAGTAACTCAGCATCTCTGGAGAGAGGGAATGGATGACACTTCCACTCTAAACTTCCCACAGCAGTTTTTAAAATGTCCTAACCAATCCCCCGAGCAATACTTTAGTCAGAGGGTGGTGAATCTGTGGAATTCATTGCCACTGAAGGCTGTGGAAGCCAAATCAATGGATATTTTTAAGGTAGATAGATGATTAGTACGGGTGTCAGAGGTTATGGGGAGAGGGCTGGACAATGGGGTTAGGAGAGATAGATCAGCCATGATTGAATGGCAGAGTAGACTTGATGGGCCGAATGGCCTTTCTACTCCTATTATTTATGACCTTATGACCTTATGGATAGATCAGCTATGTAGACTTGAGCAGACGGAGTAGACTTGATGGGCCAAATGGCCTAATTCTTCTTCTATCACTTATGAACTTATGAATCAGGTTGTCTAGTCATTCTTCTCGTTGCTGTTTATGGGACATTGTTGTGTACTAAGTGACAACCTACTGGTAGAGCTGCTGCCTCACAGCACCAACAACCCTGGTTCGATCCTGACCTTGGGTGTTGTTTGCGTTTGAAGTTCATATGTTCTTGTAACAGCGTGGGTTTGACAATTTGCACAAGGCATGTATGCTAATTGCCACATTCTCACTGGTGTTTGTTTTAACCAGATTATCCATGCAATCTGTACACAAAAGTGTGGGGAAAGTGGTTAACTGCTGTTTAATCAAACACAGTAGTAGTATTGTGTGGGAAGGAACTGCAGATGCTGGTTTAAACCGAAGATAGACAAAAAGCTGCAGTACCTCAACGGGTCAGACACATCTCTGGAGAAAAGGAATGGGTGTCGAGACACTTTTGGGTCGAGACACTTCTTCGGTGATTCAGGGGAAAGGAAACGGGACATATAGACGGTGATATAGAGAGATGTAGAACAAATGAATGAAAGATATGCAAAAAGTGTTTGTGCAAATTGTGCATATGCAAATTGTGTTTCTGATTTTCTTTTTTGTGCCTTTAGAATGAATTCTGTCCTTAATTTGTGTATTGTGATGTTGTTGATGTCCCTACTATTTTTTTTTTTTTTATTCTGCTTATATGTTTTGTAATCTGCTTATTTGCAAGGCGTCCTTGAGAGTCTTTGAAAGGCGCCCATAAGTGTAATGATAAATAAAAAAATAAAAAATAAAAAGGTAACGATGATAAAGGAAACAGGCCACTGTTTGTTAAGTGAAAACGAGTTACAAGATGACTTTGACAATTGTACAACAACTTGGATTAGGGAGGGATGGAGAGAGAGGGGATGCAAGGGTTACTTGAAGTTAGAGAAATCAATATTCACAGCCACGGAGACCCGGGTTCGATCCTAACGCCGGGTGCTCTTTACGTGCAGAGTTTGCACATTCCCCCGTGACCACGTGGGTTTCCTCCGGGTGCTCCGGTTTCCTCACACATCCCAAAGACGCGCAGGTTTGTAGGTTAATTGTCTTTCCATAAAATTGTCCCTAGTGCGTAGGATGGGAAAGTGGGATAACATAGAACTCGTGTCAACGGGTGATCGATGGTCGGAGTAAACGTTGCTTTAGTTTACAAAGGAAAGTGCCAGGTTCAGAAGGTTTCCCTGACTCAGGCCCTCGTTAACATTCATGTCCATTTGCCTCACAACCTTTTAGTTGAGTTTAGTTTAGTTTATTATTGTCAAGTGCACCAATGTACAGTGAAAGGCTTTGGTTTGCATCTATCCAGTCAAAAAAGACTATACAATCTAGCCGTCCACAGTGTACAGATAAACAATAAAGGGTTCAACAGCTAGTGCAAAATATAGCATTGAAGTCCGACAAAGTTCAAATTGTAAATTGTCCTAGTGTTTAGGATCGTGCTAGTGTTTGTGGTGATTGCTGGCCAGCTCGGACTTAGTGGGTCTGTTTCCACTGTATATCTCTACAGTCTAAAGATTCAATCTCACAGAGGTATATTTTGTAGGTTAATTGGCTTTGGCAAAATTGTAAAATTGTCCTTGGTGTGTAGGATAGCGTTAGTGTACAAGGTGTTGTGTGCAGGGAGATTCCATTCTCACGATGGGATTGGAAGTCGATTTAACCCACAGTAAACTATATCTTGTATCCAAGGTAGACAAAAGTGCTGGAGAAACTCAGCGGGTGAGGCAGCATCTATGGAGCGAAGGAAATAGGTAACGTTTCAGGTCGAGACCCTTCTTCAGAATGAAATGGATGTATCTTGTCTCCATTTCAGATCAAATCAGTACAAACACTGAACAGAGGGTGATGGATTGAAACTGCACACAAACGGGCCCTTCGGCCCACCACATCCCTGCCAACCTTTGTATCCATCTACACCAATTACATTAGCCCACATTATGACCATATCCTTCGATGCCATGTCTATTTAACTCTCCAAATGCCAATAAAAAATCATGATTGCTTTGAATTCCATATCTGCCCCTTTAACATTCCTTCCTCATGTTTTTGTTACCCCTCGCCCCATGAGAAACAAGTTCCCATATCTATGCCTGTTGTAATCTAATACACAGTGGCTCAGTGGTAGAGTTGCTGCCTTACAACACCAGAGACCCGAGTTCGATCCTGCCTACGGG
>CM075990.1:2025353-2102506 GCA_038087875.1 Malacoraja senta | reverse complement strand
TAATTACGTTTTCTGCCAGTCATACAAAACAAGAAAAAAAAAAACCAAGGGCAACACAATTAACACAATTCACACAGACAACCATCACAGTGAATCTCCAAACACCTCCTCACTGTGATGGAAGGCAAAGTCTTGTCTCTCCCCTGTTTTCCATCCTCTCCCGATGTTAAGCCCCCGGCGGGCGATGGCAAGTCCCGCGGCCGTTAGGGCCCGCCGGGCGATGTAAGGCCCCGCTCTGGGGTCTTGATGTTGGAGCCCCCGGCGGGCGATGGCAAGTCCCGCGGCCTTTAAAGCCGCGCCAGGCGATGTAAGGCCCCGCTCCAGGTCACTTTCAACCCCGCAATTCGGGCGGGAGAAGTTGCCGTTGCAGGAGCTCCGAAAAGCGGTCTCCCACCAGGGACCCGCGAGCTCCCGATGTCACCGTCCACCGGGCCGGCGGCTGGAGCCTCCGAATCTCCAGTCGGGTCGCAGCCGGGCGCCACCACAGCTCTCCACGCTCCGAAGCCGGCCAGCTCCACAATGGTGAGTTCGCAGGCTCCGCGACTGGAGCCCCCAGGTCAATTCCGGCTGGAGGCCGCTCCACGGTGCTAGGCCCCAACGACAACGGAGACCCGACAGAGAAAAGGTCGGGTCCCCCCGTACAGGGAAGAGATTTAAAAAGTCCCCCCCCCCCCGTCCCCCACATATACACAGCTAAAAATAATATATAAACTACAACCAAAAACATGCACTTAACAGTACAAAAATAAAAATAAAAAGATAAAAGACAGACGGACTGTCACTTCCGGAACATTAAACATCAATAATAAAACATTATCGATTATCACGTCCAGTCTTTCCGCTGACTGGTTAGCACACAACTAAAACGCTTTTCACTGTACCTCAGTGCACGTGACAATGAACTAATCTAAACTAAACGTACAAACTCCGTACAGGCAGCACCCATAGTCAGGATCGAACCAGGGTCTCTGGCGCTATGAGGCAGCAACTCTACCACTGCGCCGCCCAAATAAATAGATGGCTGTGAAGAGTTCTGGATTGTTCTTTGTGTAGGGGGTAAGTGGCAAAAGTGACTTTCTGCGCTCCCCAAAATACGTCCCCAATACAACAATTGGCGCTAGGAACCAAAAATTAATGTGTAGGGGGTAAGTGGCAAAAACCCCACACTATAATAATGACAATACGATTAGTGATCACATATAGAAACATAGAAATTAGGTGTAGGCGTAGGCCATTCGGCCCTTCGAGCCAGCACCACCATTTAATATGATCATGGCTGATCATCCAAAATCAGTACCCCGTTCCTGCTTTCTCCCCATATCACTTGATTCCCTTAGCCCTAAGAGCTGAATCTAACTCTCTTGAAAACATCCCACTGAATTGGCCTCCACTGCCTTCTGTGGCAGAAAGTTCCACAGATTCACAACTCTGAAAAGGTTTTTCCTCATCTCAGTCCTAAATGGCCTACCCCTTATTCTTAAACTGGGGCCCTGGTTCTGGATCCCCCAACATCGGGAACATTTTCCTGCATCTGGCCTGTCCAATCCATTAAGAATTTATATTTCTATAATAACCACATAATAATCATAGTTATAGCAATAATATATTGTATAGTTTTATTATAAACTGTACACAAATAAATGCAATAAATAAACTAAAGATTACAAGTCCAAGACTCATTTTCCTGGCTTTTATTTAATTTTACTGGAAAAGTCAACATTGATAGAACAAACAAACAGAAAATGCCGGAAAAACTCAGCAGATTCAGGCAGCATAGTTAGTTTAGTTTAGAGATACAGCGTGGAAACAGGCCCTTCGGCCCACTGAGTGCATGCTGGCCAGCAATCGCCCTGTGCACTCGTTCTACCCTACACACTTGGGATAATTCACAGAAGCCAATTAACCTACAAACGCGCATGTCTTTGGAGTGTGGGAGAAAACTAAAGCTCCCGGAGAAAACCTATGTGGTCACAGGGAGAATGTACAAGCTCTGTACAGACAGCACCCATAGTCAGGCTCGAACCCGGGGTCTCTGGCGTTGTAAGGCAGCGACATATACAGATGCTACCCAGGTCTAACAGAAGCTGTTGCTGCCCAACAGAAAATGCTGGAGAAGCTTCATCAACAAGGTCTCAACCAGAAATGTTAACTAAGCTTCTAATGTATCAATGTAAAATTGTCCTAGTGTGTGTAGGATTGTGTTAATGTACAGGGATCGCTGGTCGGTGCGGACTCAGGGGCCGAAGGGCCTGGTTTCCACGCCTGATCTCCAAGTAGTGTTCGATTTAGTGCACCAGTCTGTCACTCTTCCCAATCTGTTGTTGATGAAGGGTGCGTTCCTTCAGCGGGTGATCTCAGGGGTCTGGTGACCATCCAGCAGGTTTATAAACACAGCCTATTGTTGTGACTAAGTTTGGCAGGATGGCTCGCACTGCCATGAGGCATGTGGTCTTTGGAACGAGCACACAGAAGGTGTTTACACAGGAACTTGAATTAGAAACAGGAGTCAGACACATCGTGCTTCACATTTTTTCAACCGCTCGAGAAGAATGTGACTGATCTTTAACCCCCTCCGTTTTTCCACCTCATCCCTAAATCCAAATTCCTTTGGAAATGTGGACAGGAGCCGAGAACATCGGAGCAGGAGCTGGTCCGGGATTGGTGTGCCGGTCAGAATGATCAAAGCCAAGCCCGTGCTGACCCAGGCTAATCCAGGCTGGACAAGACCAGGCCCTGTCTGATCCAGGCTAAGGCCAAGGTGACCCAGGCTGCTGCAGGCCAAACCCAGACTGATCTAGACCAGGTTAACCCCAGGCTAAGCCCCGGCAGATCCACGCTAAACTCGGGCTGATTCCAGGTTGTTCCAGCCCAAAACCAGGATGATCAAGGCCAATCACAGGTAGCTCCAGTCCAAATCCAGGCTGACCCAGGCTAATTCCAGATCAAACCCAGGTTAATTCCAGTCCAAACCCAGACTAATCCAGACGAAACTCAGGTTATTCCCAGACCAAAACCAGGTTAATCCCAAATCAAGCTCAGGTTGAATCCAGAACAAGATCAGGCTGATCCAGACCAAGACCATAGGACCGGGTTCGATCCTGACTACAGGTGCTGTCTGTAAGGAGTTTGTGCGTTCTCCTGTGACCGCGTGGGTTCACTTCGGGTGCTCCGGTTTCCACCCACACGGGTTTTGTTGGCTAATTGGCTTCTGTAAAAATTGTAAATTGTCCCTCGTGGTAGTGCTAGTGTACGGGGTGATCGCTGGTCGGCGCGGAGTCGGTGGGCCGACGGGCCTGTATCTGCGCTGTATCTCTGAAGCCTAAAGAGTGGGGCACGGAATACAGAACCCTCTGGAGCCTCACTGAGACCCATCCTGTGGTCCAGGCTCATTGCCCTGCGTTTGCAGATCAACCCCGTGCCTCTTGCACTGAAGCCCGTCTGGATACCATTTGGACTCAAGGAACTGCAGATGTTGGTTTACAAAAAAACCATTGATGGCTTAGTGGCCAAGTTTGCGTATCATACGAAGATAGGTGGAGGGGCAGGTAGTGATGAGAAAGCAGGGAGTCTGCAGAAGGACTTGGACAGGTAGGGAGACAGGGCAAAGAAGTGGCAGATGGAACACAGCGTGGCAAAGTGTACGCTCATGTACTTTGCTAACAGAGATAAAGGCGTAGACTTTATGCTTTCTAAATGGAGAGAGGTTTGGGAAATCGGAGGGAGCACAGGGACTTTGGTGCAGGTTAATTTGAAGGTTTTAGAGACACAACATGGAAGTAGGCCCTTCAGCCCACCAAGTCCAGGCTGTTCACTAGTACTATGTTATCCCACTTTCCCGTGTCTACACACTAAGGTGTTATTTACAGAAGCCAATTAACCTACAAACATGTACTTCTTTGGGATGTGGAAGGAAACCGGAGCACCCGGGGAAAACCCACCCAATCCCAGGGAGAACGAGCAAACTCCACGCAGTCATCACTCGTAGTCGGGATTGTACCGGGTCTCTAGCGATGTGAGGCAGCAGCTCTACAACTGTGCCACCCTGAGTTGGTTGTTAGCAGTAGGAAAGGCAAGTGCAATGCTACCATTCATCTCAAGGGGGCTAGCATATATAAAAGCAATGCTCAGGCTTTGTAAGGCCCTGGTCAGCCACATTTGGAGTTTTGTGAACAGTTTTGGGCCCCATATCTGAAGAAGGATTCTGCTGGCTTTGGAGAGGGTCCAGAGGAGGTTTACGAGAATGATTGGGTTATGTGCGAGGAGCGTTTGAAGTCTCTGGGACTGCATACTGGACATTAGAAGGATAAGGGAAACCTCACTGAAACCTGCCGAATAATGAAAGGCCTAGATAGAATGGACGTGGAGGAGGATGTTTCCAGTAATGGGAGTGTCTAGAACCAGAGGGCACAGCCTCAGAATAAAAGGACATAGTTTCAGAAAGATGAGGAGAATTTCTTTAGTCAGTGGATGGTGGAATCTGTGGAATTCAATTGCCACAGACGGCTGTGGAGGCCGTCATTAGGTATTTTTAAAGTGGAGATTGATAGATTCTTGATTAGTACTGGTGTCAAAGGTTACAGCGAGAAGGCAGGAGAATTAATTTGAAAGGGGAAAATAGACCATCCATTATTGAATGGTAGGAAATTGGTGGTCAGAGCCTTTTTTAAACAGCCAGGAATATTTCAAATGACCAGGTAATCCACCTCCTTTTCATAAAAGACGAACATTTTAATGACTATCTTTGAATATGTTTAAAATTTAATATTTTATGAATGTAATCTTTACTTGCAATATCATGAAGTCATGAAGACAACTTTGACAGCGGCACGGTGGCGCAGTGGTCCATACGTCGAGAGAGTGTACAATGTCAGTGTGAGTGGCCCAGTGGCGCAGTGGTCCATACATCAAGAGAGTGTACAATGTCAGTGTGAGTGGCCCAGTGGCGCAGTGGGTCCATACATCAAGAGAGTGTACAATGTCAGTGTGAGTGGCCCAGTGACGCAGCGGTAGAGTTGCTGCCTTACAGCGCTGCAGCGCCGGGAAGACACAAGTTCCATCCTGACTGTCTGTACGGAGTTTGCCGTTTCTCCCGTGACCTGTGAGGGTTTTCCTCCGAGATCTTCGGTTTCCTCCCACACTCCAAAGACGTACGGGTTTGTCTGTTAGTTGGCTTGGAAAGTGTAAAATTGTCCCTAGTGTGATTAGAATAGTGCTAGTGTGTGGGGATCGCTGGTCGGTTGCGGACTCGGTGGGCTGAAGGGCCTGTTCCACGCTGTATCTCAAAACTAAACAAACTGCAAAATATTCATAAAGAACTTTAACTTATACCGTATGCTTATCCACAATATTTTAATTTCTTTGTAACTGAAGAGAGAACTATTTATTTCCAAGTTCTTCTTTTGCTCTGCATGTGTTCAAGCCTTGTCGTTATTTTGGAGAAGCAAGGAACTGCAGATGCTGGTTTACACAAAAAGGAAAACAAAGTGCTGGAGTAAACCTCAGCGGGTCAGGAAGCATCCCTGGAGAACATGGACAGGTGCGTTTCGGGTCGGGACCCTTGTTCGGACTCAGGTTCGGAGGGGATTGGACGGGGTGGGGAGGGTGGGGTAGGATGGAATCGAGGTATGTGGAGAGGGGTTTAGTGGGGCAGGAGCAGGCGGGAACGCTGGATCTCCTGGGGCAGCCCTGCCTGTGGATTTTGGGGAGGGGGCAGATAGGTTTGGAGGCTGTGGAGGGTAGGTCGCCAGAGGGCGTCAGAAGAGACTGGACCAGGAAGATGAAGGGAAATAGATTGGGATTAAGATGGAGATGAGTTCAGTGGGGCAGTCTTTACATTTACACCAAGCCAATTAACCTACAAACCCGCACGTCTTTGGAGTGCGGGAGGAAACCGAAGATCTCGTAGAAATATCACACGCGGTCACGGGGAGAACATACAAACTCCGTACAGACAGCACCCGTAGTCAGGATCAAACCCAGGTCTCTGGCGCTGTGAGGCAGCAGCTCTACCACTGCTCCACCGTGCCGCCGGTTTATCAGGGATATTTTCAGCGGGACCATTTCCCGTTCCTATCTGTGTCCGTACAAGCTGATGTTGATTGATTAGGGTCAGCCCCAGGGATTGGAGTCCAGTGGAAATTCATTGCTCTATGAAGGAAAGCCAGACCTCAGATAAGACTTGCTCTGAGCAGGAGCAGCAAATCAACCTTTGGTCCTCTCAGCAACCCCTCTCAGCAAGCCCCGTCCATGTCATCCCACACCAGAGACTGCTACGGAAGCTTGACTTCTATGGTATTCGTTCCAACACGAAACAATGGATTTCCAGTTTCCTGACAAAACGTCTTCAGCGTGTGTGTGTGAACGGAAAGAGCTCCAATTGTCATCCAGTGTTGAGTGGTACACCTCAGGGCACAGTACTTGGCCCACATCTGTTTTTGCTTTACATAAACGACATCCATGAAAAAGTCGCAAGCACGACCAGACTATTCGCTGATGATTGTTTGCTGTACCGTCCAATTAAGTCAGCTGATGATGAAGATGCTCTCCAAAAGGACCTCGATACAATGGTTGAGTGGTCACAACAATGGGGCATGCAGTTCAACCCTTCCAAATGTGAAACCATGCATGTCACCAGAAAGAGGAATCCAGGCGAAACATCGTACAATATACTTGGTACCACCCTTGAAGAATCCAAACAAACCAAGTATCTTGGCATCAAATCGCAGAATGATCTGCGTTGGAATGGTCAGACTCATCATGCAACGGTGAAAGCAACAGGTGCCCTAAATTTTCTGAGGCGCAACTTTCATCATTGTTCAACTTCTGTCAAGGAGAAGCTATACTTCACCCTCGTTAGACCTCATTTGGACTACGCAGTTGCAGCATGGGACCCATACACAAATAAAAACATTTGTTCCATCGAACGTGTCCAAAGACAGGCAGCTCGATTTGTTACTAACACCTATGAGAGAGAAGTGAGTGTTACCAAACTTCTGAATTCTCTGGGGTGGAACCCTCTCCAAGACAGACGTGAAGCTCACCGTTTGACCTGTTTTTACAAAATGTTAAATGGTCAGCTCGACGTAGATTACAAGACCTACACCAAACCCAAACCAATTAGGAGCAGACGAGGGCATTCGATCCAATTTGTGATTCCAGCTACCAAGACAGATGTGTACAGCAATTCATTCTTCCCCCGCACAATTAAAGCATGGAATAATCTCCACCCTACCATAGTTACCCAACCAGATGCAACTAAATTTAAGGTAGCTCTTTCTTCCCAAAAAACCTTTCCGGCTTAAGTCCTCCCTCCACCACCTCCAGTTTAAATTCCATTTGGAATATTTTGGAGGACCAAGAAACCAAGAACCAAGAACCACTAGGCCTTTTGGTAAGAAAAAAGCCCAGTCCATCACAGCCCAGTACTGACCCCTCCACCATCGAAGGGACCAGCGAGAGTCGCTGCCTCAAAAAGGCAGCCAGCATCATCACACCACCCTGGCCTCACTCTCAATTCAGTCCTGTCATTGGGAAGAAGGTACAGGAGTTTGAAAACTGTAACGTCCAGGTTCAGGAACAGCTTTTTGACTTAAGAACTTGTGTACAAAAGCAGTCAGATAAAAATTGGTTCCAATGCAAAGTAGATGAGGGCAAGAGGCCATCTGTCTGGTTTGAGAAATGAGAGAAACAGCCAAAGTTATGCAGTGCTACCACATGCCAAAGCAATTTCCAGCCAAGGATGTCTACCTTAGTCCTAATGTAGAAAGCAGAGCAGCAATCTGTGTAATAGAGTCCCACAAAACGCAGTGAGATTATGTCGATCATGCTGTAATGTTGAGTGGGACGGAGTGGATGGCCACACTTCCATGAGGGGCTACTTTGGCCAATTCTGTCCTCAGATCACTGCTCCCACATAGCAGGCACACACAAGGTAAAAGATGGAGGGTATGTAACCCTTGCTTGAAATTTCATCGAGGCCAGGCGACTCTTTGCGTGCTGGTCCCAGAAGTGGATCTGCTATCATTCATTACTGTCGCACCAGACTTATAAAACTTTATTTCAACTGCAGAAGGATGAGCGGGCATCTCATTGAAACATATACAATTGTTAAGGGTTTGGACACGCTAGAAGCAGGAAACATGTTCCCGATGTTGGGGGAGTCCAGAACCAGGGGCCACAGTTTAAGAATAAGGAGTAAGTCATTTAGAACGGAGACGAGGAAACACTTTTTCTCACAGAGAGTGGTGAGTCTGTGGAATTCTCTGCCTCAGAGGGCGGTGGAGGCAGGTTCTCTGGATGCTTTCAAGAGAGAGCTAGATAGGGCTCTTAAAAATAGCGGAGTCAGGGGATATGGGGAGAAGGCAGGAACGGGCTACTGATTGGGGATGATCAACCACGATCACATTGAATGGCGGTGCTGTCTCGAAGGGCCAAATGGCCTCCTCCTGCACCTATTGTCTATTGTCTATTGTCTATTGCAGCATTTCTATGCCCTGTACACTGTGGATTATAATCATATGTAGTCTTTTCGCTGATTGCATAGCACGCAACTAAAATGCTTTTCACTGCACCTCAGTACACATGACAGTAATAAACTCAACTAAATACACAAAACCAAATTGAGCTTTAGAGGTACAACATGGAAACAGGTCCTTCAGCCCATCGAGTCCATGCCGACCATCGATCACCCATTCACACTAGTTCTATGTTATCCCACTTTCTCATCTGTTCCCTACACACTAGGGGTAATTTACAGAGGACCAATTAACCAACAAACCCGCACGTCTTTGAGATGTGGTAGGAAACCTGAACTCCTGGAGGAAACCCATGTGGTCACAGGGAGAACGTGCAAACTCCTCACAGACAGCATCCGAGGTCAGGATCGAATCCGGGTCTCTACAGCTGTGAGGCAGTGAGCCACCGCATACTTCCAGCAGTTTTTATTTTAGTTTCAGATTGTTGCAGCTGCAGTTTGTCTTGCTGGAAGTTAGGCAATGCATCATTGAAGCACCAGAGAGCTTGTTGCTGCCTAGACACCAACACCCCAGAAAGGATAGCCTTGGCTTACATTCACGACATTCATTCCAAGCGCGGCACAGTGGCACATCTTGCAGAGCCACTGCCCCAGAGTGGCTAAGGCAACCCCCTGTACACTCAGTACAAGTACACCTCACTCTCCAATTTGAGACCCCTTCCTACCCCACCCCACCTCTCCCTCCACAACCAAATAACTCTCGTCTGAAGGCAAGCACAGAACTGCTTTTGTGTCATACCTTACAGCACTTACAGCGCCAGAGATCCGGGTTCGATCCTGACTACCGGTACTGTCTGTACTGAAGTTGTACGTTCTCCCCGTGACCTGCGTGGGCTTTCTCTGAGTTACATAGAAAAATAGATGCAGGAGTAGGCCGGTCGACCCTTTGAAATGATCATGGCTGATCATCCAAAATCAGTACCACATTCCTGCCTTCTCCCCATACCCTTTTGATAGCCCTAAGAGCTCTATCTAACTCTCTTTTGAAAGCATCCAGTGAATCGACCTTCACTACCTTCTGAGGCAGAAAATTCACTGGAGTTTAGAAGGATGAGGGGGGATTCTTATAGAAAAATATAACATTATAAAAGGACTGGACAAGCTAGATGCAGGAAAAATGTTCCCAATGTTGGGCGAGTCCAGAACCAGGAGCCACAGCCTTAGACTAGAGGGGAGGCCATTTAAGACTGAGGTGAGAAAAAATGTTTTCACCCAGAGAGTTGTGAATTTGTGGAATTCCCTGCCACAGAGGGCAGTGGAGGCCAAATCACTGGATGGATTTAAGAGAGAGTTAGATAAAGCTCTAGGGGCTAGTGGAATCAAGGGATATGGGGAGAAGGCAGGCACGGGTTATTGATTGGGGACGATCAGCCATGATCACAATGAATGGCGGTGCTGGCTCGAAGGGCCGAATGGCCTCCTCCTGCACTTATTTACTATGTTTCTATGTTTCTATGTAAAATTCCACAAATTCACAACTCTCGGGGTGAAAAAGTTTTTCCTCATCTCAGTTCTAAATGGGCTACCCCTTATTCTTAAACTGTGGCCCCTGGTTCTGGACTCCCCCAACATCGGGAACATTCTTCCTGCATCTAGCATGTCCAATCCCTTAATAATTTTATGTTTCTATGATACCCTCTCATCCTTCTAAATTCCAGTGAATACAAGCCCAGTCGCTCCATTTTTCCATATGACAGTCATCCCGGAAATTAACCTGGTGAACCTACGCTGCACTCCCTCAATAGCAAGAATGTTCTTCCTCAAATTAGGAGACCAAAACTGCACACAATACTCCAGGTGTGGTCTCACTAAGGCCCTGTACAACTGCAGAAAGACTCCTTTGCTCCTATACTCAACTCCTCTTGTTATGAAGGCCAACATGCCATTAGCGTTCTTCACTGCCTGCTGTACCTGCAGCTTACTTTCAGTGACTGATGTACAAGGACACCCAGGTCTCGTTGCACTTCCCCTTTTCTTAACCTGACACCATTCAGATAATAATCTGCCTTCTTGTTCTTGTCACCAGAGTTCTTTGACTTCCTCCCACACTACAAAGACGTACAGGCTTATAAGTTAATTGGCTTGCTATAAATGTAAATTGTCCCTAGTGTGTATAGGATAGAGTAAAGGGCCTGTCCCACGAGCATGCGACTGCATGCGGCTAGCGCGACCGTACGGCCTCGCGGGGCCGGTCCCACTTCGATCGCCGGAGCCGTATGGAGTTGTGCGGAGCTGGTCCCGACATCGCGCGGGGCTCCGAAACACTGACACTGTCCGAAAATTCTGCGCGGCAACGGCCTGCCGGCCCGCAGCCGCATCGAGACCGTACGCAGCGTATTGACGCCGAACGCAGTGTCTTGATGGCGTACACCTAGTGCGTGGCGTTGCGCGATGACGTCACCGCCTGGCGTGCTGTTGTGTGATGACGTCACCGCCCGACGCCGTGCGACGTCCAAATTCAGTCGGCCCGCCTCCTGCCCAGCTGATTGGTGAGTTTGATGTTGGGACCAGCCCCGCACAACTCCAGACGGCTCCGCGGTTGGAAGTGGAACCAGCCCCGCGAGGCCGTACGGCTCAAGCCACCACGTTTGATCGCGCTAGACGCATGCAGTCTCATGCTCATGGGACAGGCCCTTTAGTGTGCAGGGATCATTGGTCGGTGCCGACTCGGTGGGCTGAAGGGCCTGTTTCCACGCTGTATCTCTAAACTAAACTAAACTTTTGGTTGGAGCTGTCCTCAGAAATATTTCACACTGATAGGTAAAACATGTGACTGTTGCAGAGAGCGGGCAGTCGAGTGGAATTCAACATCTCAACGTTACCTTACTGTGCATCTCACCCCGAGAGCAATGCTACTTTTTTTTTTTACAATTAATAAATGTATTAAATTATGAACAATAATAATATTTACAAAGACAGTAAGAACGCACCCTCCACAAAGTACAAAAATCACCTAATATTATTCATGTTAAATATTAAATACTACATTGCAATCCTGATCCAGGATACAGTCACCCCCCCCCCCCCCGCGGTGCCCAGCGGTCCCGGAACTCCTCCATGGTGTTCCTTTTCGAAGGACACCCGGGCACGGATGTAACCCTGGAAACGGGGCAGGCAGTCGGCTCGGGCAGAGCCCTCGTCTGCCTGGAGCCGTGACCCACGAATGGCCAGCTTGGCCAGGCCCAGGAACAACCCAACCAGGACATCTTCTGCTCTCCCCACTCCCCGACGCACTGGCTGCCCAAAGATGAGGACGGTGGGCCTGAAATGCCTGGTGGTGTAGGTCAGGTAAAATGATCTTCATTCAAGGCAGAAGTAAAGCAAACTAATGAAAGAAAATAAATGTTTTTTAGGGACTAGATCGGGTGAATGCGCAGAGTAGGAGAATCGAGAACCAGAGGACATAGATTTCAGGTGAGGGTGGAAAGGTTTATTAGGAACTTGAGGGGTAACTTTTTTTCACAAAGGGTGGTGGGTGTATGGAACGAGCTGCCAGAGGAGGTAGTTGGGGCAGGGACTATCACAACGTTTAAGAAACATTTAGACAGGTACATGGATATGACAGGTTTATAGGGATATGGGCCAAACACAGGCAGGTGGGACTAGTGTAGATGGGGATTGTTGGTCGGTATGGGCAAGTTGGGCCGAAGGGCCTTCTTGCACACTGTGTGACTATGATTTTGACTCTTCATGCACAGATGACTTGACAATAACCCTCCACAGCACAAAAGTAATTTCTGCAGCATATTTATTGCAGTGAAATGTCCCCAATCCTTAGTTTCCAAAGTTATAGCATCTATCGAGACATATGTTTAGAGTTTCGAGTTTAACAGTACAGCTTGTAAGGTTGTAATCTGTCCCTGATATGTAGGATAGTGCTCGTGTATGAGGTGAGCACTCGTCAGCGCGGGTAAAGTGGGCCGAAGGGCCTGTTTCCACACTGCATCTCTGAAATCTAAAGAATAAAATCCTTGGCTGCCCAACCTTTCCGTATACCTCAATGTTCAGGCCCTCGAGATCTGGCAACATCCTCATAAATTTTCTCGACTCTCTTTCCAGCTTGGCACCTTTACTACAACAGGGAGACCAAAACTGAGCAAAATAGCTAAAAGACATGTTGAGCAGGAGACCTCACTGAAACATACAGAATAGTGAAAGGCTTGGATTGAGTGGATGTGGAGAGGATGTTTCCACTAGTGGGAGAGTCTAGGAGTCTAAGTCATAGCATTAGAATTAAAGGACGTTCTTTTAGGCTGGAGATGAAGATACATGTAAATGTCTTTAGTCGGAGGGTGGTGAATCTGTGGAATTATTTGCCACAGAAGGCTGTGGGAACAAAGTCAATGGATCTTTTTAAGGCAGAGATAGAAAGATTTTTGATTAGTATGAGTGTCAGAGGTCATGGGGAGAAGGCAGGAGAATGGGGTTAGGAGGGAGAGATAGATCAGGCATGATTGAATGGCGGAGTAGACATGATGGGCCGAATGGCCTAATTCTGCCTCTTTCACATGACCTTATGGCATTTAGACAGGTGCATGGATAGGAATGGTTTGGAGGGATGCAGGCCAAATGCGGGCAGGTGGGACTAGAGTAGATGGGGCATCTTGGTTGGCATGGGCACAGTAACGTTGGACAGTTTAATTTCACACAGGGGAGAGTTAGAGTATTGAACGTGTTACGCTGGGTTGTGAGAACTGAGCAAAGAAATAATGTGCCGGAGTAACTCAGCGGTCAGGCAGCATCACTGGAGAATATGGATAGGTGACGTTTCATAACAAGACCCTTCCTCAGACAACCTGAAGAAGGGTCTCGACCCGAAACGTCATCAATCCTTTTTCTCCAGAGATGCTGCCTGTCCCGCTGCATTTTTAATTTTAGAGATACAGAGTTGAACAGACCCTTTGTCCCACCGAATCGGCGCTGATGAATGATCACCCATTCACTAGTTCTATCCTATACATTGGGGTCAATTTATAGAAGCCAATTCACCTACAAGCCTGTACGTCTTTGGAAAGTGGGAGGAAGCAGGAGCACCTGGAGAAAACCCACACAGGTCATGGGGAGAACGTACAATCTCCGTACAGACAGCACCTGTAGTCAGGATCGAACCCGGGTCTCTGGCGCTGTGAGGCAGCAACTCTACCGCTGTGCCACTGAGCCTCTGGATGAGAAAACTCATGAGCTAATGGAGCAAATGCAACAGTCACTAACAGTCTGAAGAAGGGTCTCGACCCGAAATGTCACCGGTTCCTTCTCTCCAGACATGCTGCCTGGCCCGCTGAGTTACTCCAGCATTTTGTATCTACAAGAGTCACTAAGTTACTCCAGGACTTTGCGTCTGTTTTATTTCGCACTCTGGATGTCCTTGCTGCTGTTTGTGGAGATAAGATTTTTCAGCGATGAGTATTTCTCGTGGGGAGGGCAAATTCCCCACTGCGGGAAAACAACTGGAAATATCCCAGGGCCCATTCCTCTTCTGAAGTGAACAGCTCTGCTGCTGTCTACTTGCAGAGATTAGACTCCATTTATGGTCGTGCCATGGACAAATCAAACAGCTCCCGCGCTGCAGGCCTTAAAAAGTCTATGTGGGCCGCACAGAGAACAGGGAGCAAGCAAGTTATTGGCAGCATCCAGGCAGCCTTTGCAACAACATCGGCTCAGGGCTTTCATCACCCTGACTACTCGCTATTGCGCTTGTGACTTGTTATGTATCGCAGCGAGCTACCCACAGGTGGGATGAAGAATTTGAACATTCCATACCAGTTTCGTTTCCAGTTTTAGCTTCCTGTTTTGCCAGAAGCTCGTGCATTTTTTCTGTCCCAGTTTAACAGAGGTTCAGTTGAAATATTTTGCTGCAACTGATACCCAGTAAATAATCTTTCAAACTAAATCGCAGCAAGATGGGTTTCATGCAGCGCAATATCGCAGCGGTAGTGTCACTGCCTCACAGCCAGAGACCCAGGTTCAATCCTGACTACAGGTGCTGTCTGAGATTGTTAAGGGCTTGGACACACTGGCCAATTTTTGTGCCTTCCACCACAGTGATGAATGCTGTGGTGGATGTTTGTGTTACATTTTAATTGTGTATTGTGTGTTCTTTCTCATTGTACCGCTGCTGGCAAATTCATTTCACTTGCACTTTATGTGCAATGTGACGAATAAAACCGTATTGTATTGTATTGTAGAGGCAGGAAACATGTTCCCGATGTTGGGGAGTCCAGAACCAGGGGCCACAGTTTAAGAATAAGGAGTAAGCCATTTAGAACGGAGACGAGGAAACACTTTTTCTCACAGAGAATGGTGAGTCTGTGGAATTCTCTGCCTCAGAGGGCGGTGGAGGCAGGTTCTCTGGATGCTTTTAAGAGAGAGATAGATAGGGCTCTTAAAAATAGCGGAGTCAGGGGATATGGGGAGAAGGCAGGAACGGGGTACTGATTGGGGATGATCAGCCATGATCACATTGAATGGCGGTGCTGGCTCGAAGGGCCAAATGGCCTACTCCTGCACCTATTATCTATTGTCTATTATCTGCACGGAGTTTGTACGTTCTCCCTGTGACTGTGCGAGCTTTCTCCGGGTGCTCCGGTTTCCTCCCACACTCCAGAGACGCACAGGTTTGGAGGTTAATTAACGTTGATAAAATTATAAAATTGTCCCCAGTGTGTGGGATTGAACTAGTTTACGGGTGATAGCTGGGCGGCCTGGACTCAATGGGCCAAAGGGCCTGTTTGGAATCTGTGTGAAAACCACTGCATGTCTGCTTGGAATTTAGTTCAGCTTATTGTTACCTGTACGGAGGCACAGTGCTAAACAGTCTGCGGAAAGACAATACATGACCATACAAGCTTGCACGCTTTCCCTGTGACCGCGTGGGTTTTCACCGGGTGCTCCGAATTCCTCCCACATCCCAAAGATGTACAGGTTTGTAGGTTAATTGGCTCCTGTAAATTGTCCATAGTGTGTAGGATAGTATTAGTGTACTATCGCTGGTTAGCGCGGAGTCGATGGGCCGAAGGGTCTGTTTCCATACTGTATCTCTCAGCTAACTAAACTAAACTAGAATGTTCCCAATGTTGGGCGAGTCCAGAACCAGGGGCCAGAACCAATAAAGGGGAGGTCATTTAAGACTGAGGTGAGAAAAACCTTTTTCACCCAGAGAGTTGTGAATTTATGGAATTCCCTGCCACAGAGGGCAGTGGAGGCCAAGTCACTGGATGGATTTAAGAGAGTGTTAGATAGAGCTCTAGGGGATAGTGGAGTCAAGAGATATGGGGAGAAGGCTGGCACGGGTTATTGATAGGGGACGATCAGCCATGATCACAATGAATGGCGGTGCTGGCTCGAAGGGCCGAATGGCCTCCTCCTGCACCTATTTTCTATATTTCTATGTTTCTATGTTGGAAGAACCACTGGGATAAGGAAATCTCAACCACAGATCTGGTATTGATTAGACTGCTCTCGTCAATAAACTAACCCTAGCAATCATCAGACCGGCTGTTATCTTCCTTCACTGTGGTGAAACACACAACCGCAATCACAGCTTTCATTCTTAAAGTGGCCGCAGTCACCAACCTATATCATAGTTTAGTTTAGAGATACAGCGCGGAAACAGGCCCTTCGGCCCACCAATCTCATACCAACCAGTGGCGCAGTGGCAGAGTTGCTGCCTTACAGAGACCCAATTCCTGGGTTCGATCCTGACTACGGATGCTGTCTGTATCTGTACGGAGTTTGTACGTTCTCCCCGTGATCTACGTGGGTTTTCACCGAGATGATCGGTTTCCTCCCACATTCCAAAGACGCGCAGGCTTGTCAGTTAATTGGCTTCTGTAAATTGTCTCTAGTGTGTGTGGGATAGTTTTAATGTGCGGGGATCGCTGGTCGGCACGGACTCGGTGGGCCAAAGGGCCTGTTTCCACGCTGTATCTCTAAACTAAACTAAATCACCCATTCACACTAGTTCTATGTTATCCCACTTTCCCATCCACTCCCTACACACATGGGGCAATGCACAGGAGCCATTAACTTACAAACCCGCACGTCTTTGGGATGTGGGAGGAAACTGGAGCACCCGGAGAAAACCCACGTGGTCACTGGAAGAATGTGAACTCCACACTGACAGCACCCAAGGTCATGATGGAACCCGGGCGTCTGGCGCTGCGAGGCAGCAACTCTACCGCTGCGCCACCCTAAATATATCATCTTGCGGTGATCTATCCCTCCTCTTCTCTCCTGCCCTCTCCGGTCAGACAGACGGTACGAAAGTTTGAAACCACGTGTACCCAAGCACAGTGCAATCTATCAGCAGTGACTGACGTAAACACTTCTTAAAGTCAACCGCCCTCACAAAGTTACTTCAGCTAATTGTGTCTGATCCAGCTTATTGTATTCAACCACCATCTGCAGTTCCCAATTTGGTCTCATTTGCCACCTCCAGTAAACCAGAATGGAGGTACGTTATACTTGATGCTGAATGATTGCCTAAGAGCAAGGGCAAGACCAAATAGAGCAGGTCCAGACTAGGACTTTATTCCTTGGAGCGCAGGAGGATGAGGGCTGATCTTATAGAGGTGTAGAAGACCATGGGAGGAATAAATGGGGTGAATGCACAGTCTTTGACTAAGAGTAGGGGGAATCAAGAACCAGACGTACTGTAGGTTTTAGGTTTAGTTTTAGTTTTAGAGAAACAAGGCCCTTCAGCCCACCGGGTTCGTACCGACCAGCGATCCCCGCACCCTAACACTATCCTACACACACTAGGGACAAATTAAACTTATACCAAGCCAATTAACCTACAAACCTGTACATCTTTGGAGTGTGGGAGGAAACCGAGAATCTCGGAAAAAACCCATGCGGTCACGGGGAGAACGTACAAACTCCGCACAGACAGCACCCGTAGTCGGGATTGAACTCGGGTCTCCAGCGCTGTAAGGCAGCAACTCTACCGCTGCGCCACCGTGCCGACCTTTAACGTGAGGGGAACAAGATTTAATAGGAACCCGAGGGGCAACATCTTGACACAAATGATGGTAGGTATATGGAATGAGCTACATGGAATGTGGGCCGAAGGGCCTGTTTCCATGCTGTATCTCTAAACTAAACTCATTGGTGTTTATCTTCCTTGGGGAGAGGTTGAGGGGAGTCAGCAAACTCTTTAGATCTCAATCTGTGTGGTTAAGTTTGTTTTACTGTTGGGAGGAATAGTTCAGACATGCTCATTCCTGGTGGGTGACCTAAGCAATGGCTGCTTTCCATTAGGTTGTTTCCCTTAGATTAAGTGAAGACCTATCTCTGGAGCAAGAGGTCCTACTGATTCTGGGTGGTGGTCTCTCCACAGGAAAGCATGAGATGCTTCGGGTCAAGGTCACGTTGTTGGAATAGTTGAGCCTTTGCTGCACCATCTTCCTTCCTGTTGTCAACAGGAATTATTCACCATCAATCTTGCACAGGCTCAAAATATTCCTGAACTCTTCACCCAACCACCTCCCAGCACACTGTCAATTACAAAGCAATTTACTTTGGTTTAGTTTAGAGATACAGCGCACAGCAGGCCCACCGAGTCCGCGCCAACCAGCGATCCCCGCACACTAACATTGTCCTGGGTTTTCTCCGGGCGCTCTGGTTTCCTCCCACATCCCAAAGACGTGTGGGATTGTAGGTTAATTGGCCCTCTGTAAATTGCCCCTAGTGTGTCGGGAGTGGATGTAAAAGTGGGATAACAGAACTAGTGGGCGATTGATGGTGGGTGTGGGCTCAGTGGGCCGAAGGGCCTGTTTCCATGCTGTATCTCTAAACTCAAATGAATAACTAAAATCTCCCCAAAAAATTCAATCAAATTAGTTTCGTTTAGAGACAGAGCGGACACAGGCCCTTCGGCCCACTGAGTCCGCACTGACCAGCAAACCTCTCACATTAACATTATCCTACACACAATAGGGGCAATTTACATTCATACCAAGCCAATTAACCTACAAACCTGTACATTGTTGGAGTGTGGGAGGAAACGGAAGATCTCGGAGAAAACCCACGCAGGTCACAGGGAGAACGTACAAACTCTATACAGACCGTACAGCACCCGTAGTCGGGATCGAACCCGCGTCTCTAGGACTGAAAGCGGTGTAAGGCAGCAACTCTGTCACTGCGCCACTGTGCCCGGCCTTTGTTATATTTTGCAATTTGCAAGATTCTCTGTCGAAACAAAGAGCTGCAGATGTTGTTTTTTGCCAACGATAGGCACGAAGCACTGGATGGCCACAGATGTTGAGATTACTCCCTGAAGGTACACGCCCTTCATCAGCAACGGGTTGCAAAGGGTGATGAACAGTGCACTAAATCCAACGGCACACGGAAATCACGTTGCTTTATGTGAGTAATAACGATACAGAGTGCTGGAGTAACTCAGCGGGTCAGGCAGCATCTGTGGAGAACTTGGGTAGGTGACGTTTCACAGAGTGCTGGAGTAACTCAGCGGGTCAGGCAGCATCTGTGGAGCGAAGGAAATGGGCAACCTTTCGGGCCAAAACCCTGAAGGAAATAGGCAACGTTTCGGGCCGAAACCCGGAAGGGTTTCGGGCCGAAACGTTGCCTATTTCCTTCGCTCCATAGATGCTGCCGCACCCGCTGAGTTTCTCCAGCATTTTGGTCTACCTTATCATTTATAGTGTGGTTCCGTATAGCTTACAAAGCACAGAAGTACAACTGTGCCAGAGTAACTCAGCGGGTCAGGCAGCATCTGTGGAGAACATGGATAGGTGACGTTTCACAGAGTGCTGGAGTAACTCAGCGGGTCAGGCAGCATCTGTGGAGAACATGGGTAGGTGACGTTTCACAGAGTGCTGGAGTAAAGGGCCTGTCCCACTTGGGCGTCATTTGCGCGTCACGCAGGTGGCGCGTGAAGATTTTGTGAATCCTAAAATCCTGGTGCGCGACCGCGCGTCACTACTTACGCCACCACGCCTCACCATTCGCCATGTACTCGTAATGCACGCGTAAATGATGTAGTGTAAATGAACTGCAAATGACGCCCAAGTGGGACAGGCCCTTAACTCAGCGGGTCAGGCAGCATCTGTGGAGAACATGGATAGGTGACGTTTCAGGTCAGGACCCTTCTTCAGACTGATTACCGGAGGGGGGTCGAGGGGCAAAGAAATCTGGAAAAGAGGAGGGGCAGGAGAGAGCATGGCCGGTAATAGGGGAAGGCTGGCGAGGGGGTTATTAGATGGGCAGATTGTCGGACAAAGGCCAGGCGGAAGAAACAGGGGTGAGCCTGGAAAGGATAAAGAGTGACGAATAATTACGTTGGGGGATAGAAAAGTTGCAAATTGTGTAGCCATTGGAAATGGTGCAGATGGAGGGGGAGGGGGAGGGGGAGGGGGGTGGTGGGGGGGAGGGGGAGGGTGAGGGTGGGGGAGGTTGGGGGAGGCGGAGGGGGAGGGGGGGACCGGAGTAAGGTCAGCCAGTGTTCAGGGGAGGAAGGTGGGGAAGGGGATGAGTGGTGTATGGGGGGGGGGGGGTCTTGGGGGAGAATGGGGAGGGGTCATCACATTGTTGCTTGCATGATTGCACTGTGCACAGAGTCTCACACATTTACAACAGCAAGTTTACTTTAACCATTCTTTGGTTGCAAATGACCTGTAACTTCCTGAGTTTATGGACAGTATTCTCCCACCATGTTGATTCTTGAATCCTAGGCCTTTTCAGCCCTGCAACATTATTTACTATATCAAGCGATATTAATTTAGAGGAGGGGTGCTGGCCTCTGCTTATTTCTGCTGATCAGGGGGCTTGTTATGAATTATTATTTTACCAAAGCCAATTAACCAACAAGCCTGTGCGTCTTTGGGATGTGCGCTGAAACCGGAGCACCTGGAGAAAACCCACGCGGTCACGGGGAGAACGTAAAACTCCGTGCAGACAGGATCGAACCCGGATCCCTGGCGCTGTAAAGTAGCAACACTACCACTTTAAAGAAGAGTGGGGATATTGTTCTGGCCAGTGTTCACCTACGCAGCTCTTGTTGATCTCATGTTCATATGTTCTAGGAGCAGAATTAGGCCATTCAGCCCATCAAGTCTACTCCGCCATTCAATCACGGCTGGTCTATCTTCACCTCTCAACCCCATTCTCCTGCCTTCTCCCCATAACCCCTGACACCATACTAATCAAGTGCCTAACAATCTCCACCATAATACTCTGGAATTTAGAAGGATGAGAGGGAATCTTATTGAAACATGTAAGATTATTAAGGGATTGGACACACTAGAGGCAGGAAACATGTTCCCGATGTTGAGGGAGTCCAGAACCAGGGGCCACAGTTTAAGAATAAGGGGTAGAACATTTAGAACGGAGATGAGGAAAAACTTTTTCACCCAGAGAGTTGTGAATCTGTGGAATTCTCTGCCTTAGAAGGCAGTTGAGGCCAATTCTCTGGATGCTTTCAAGAGAGTTAGATAGAGCTCTTAAAGATAGTGGAGTCAGGACTTGTGAGAAGGCAGGAAAGGGGTTCTGAATGTGAATGATCAGCCATGATCACAGTGAATGGCGGTGCTGGCTCAAAGGGCCGAATGGCCTACTCCTGCACCTATTGTCTATTGTCTATTAAAATTATACATTGATGTGGCCTCCACAGCCATCTGTAGCAATTAATTCGACAGGTTCACCACCCTCTGACTAAAGAAATTCCTCCTCATCTTTCTAAATGTACGTCCTTTTATTCTGAGGCTGCGCCCTCTGGTCTGAGATCTCCGAGAGCACTAGCTCGAAGTGTATAGAGGTCGTCCACTTAAACAATCGCAGGAGGATGGCGTAGAGTTGCTGCCTCACAGCACTGGAGACCCGGGTTCAATCCTGACAACGGGTGCTGTCTGTACGGAGTTTTACGTTCTCCCTGTGACCACGTGGGTTTTCTCCGGGCTCCAGTTTCCTCCCACACTCCAAAGACGTGCAGGTTTGTAGGTTAATTGGCTTCGGTAAATATTGTAAATCGTCCCCAGTGTGTGTGTCGGATAGTGCAAGTGTAAAGGGTGATTGCCGGTCGGCACGGACTCGATGGGCTGAAGGGCCTGTTTCCACGGTGTATCTCTACACTAAACTAAAACTAAAACTGAAAACAGTATACAAGAGTCGCCAGATTTTCTAAGTCCAAGTTGCTTACTGGATTGTGTGCAGAGCAAAGCTTTTCACTGAACCTCGGTGCATGGGACAATTAAATACTGTTGACCATTGACAACATACAGTACCCTCTGCACCAGTCAGCATCCATGGGGAATGGAGATGGTGATTGCAGGAGAATATCTCCAGACACACATTATTGCACTGATATAGTAGGAAAAAACCTTTAGGGTTTCCGATCCGTAATGTTGCCTGTCCATTTCCATCCACAGATGATACAATATGCGAGTTCGGTATTCCGACTGCGCATGCCCAGGTCATAGGTCACTCGCGATAAACGCTCACCGCAACAGTGCCACCGCATGCACACATGCGGCCGGAGACGTCGGGAGTCAGACGGGAGTGGCGGCCCAGGCTTCCAGCCAGCGCGGAGAAGAAGCGCTAACTCCAGCTCAACTCTGCCTGTCCCGCCGGGTTAACCTACAGCCCTGGACTGACCGGACACCAGCCCGGAGCAGTGGAGTTAGCGCTGCTTCTCCACGCTGGCTGTAAGCCTGGGCTGCCAATCCCGTCTGTCCAGGGAGACCCGGGTTCGATCCTGGCTGCGGATGAGCTGCAGGTCCGCATGCATGCGGCCACAGGCTTGCCAATCGTGTTTATCGCGAGTGACCTGTGACAAATCCCATAATTCCTTGCGTTTTTCGGAATACCGAACTCGCTTACGCAATTCATTGTTTCAATGATATTTATTGTCACGTGTACCTAGTTACAGTGATGTGCTTTGCTTTTCCGTACAACCTGGTAAATTCACACAGCAGACCTCATCGAGGCTGTACATTAGTGTCGCCAGGTTACTGACGTCGACAAAGTTACTAACGTTCACCGAACAATCGAAGAAGGGTCTCGACCCGAAACGTCGCCCGTTCCCTCTCTCCAGAGATGCTGCCTGTCCCCCCGCTGAGTTACTCCAGCATTCTGTGTCTATCTAGGATGAGCAGTGATGTCTTATTTCCCCAGTGAAGGAGAATGACTACGGAACAAGGATTTAAACTAGAACACAAAGTGCTGGAGGAACTCAGCAGGTCGTGCAGCATCTGGGCAGGCGATGTTTTGAGTCGGGACCCTTCTTCACACCTGAAACGTTGCCTGTCCATTCCTCTATTCCCTCCACAGATGCTGCCTGAGCCGCTGAGTTCCTCCAGCTTTTTGTGTTCATCTTCAGTGCCATCTAGTGCCTGTTGACACATGTGGCAGCAGAACCCTCACCCCCCCCCCCCTTGCCGGGACCCCCCGTTCTCAGAAGCCCTCCCTCCTCTTCAACAGCTCTCCGACGGCCCCTATCTCTCAGAGAGCCCCTCTCTCTCAGACGGACTGACCCGCTAAGTTCCTCCAGCACCTTGTTTTTTGCTGAAGACATTTGCTGAAATGTGTGTCATCTCCTCACCCTTTTCAGCAAGCGTTCTGCACTGGCAAATGCTAAACAATATTCATGTAAACTGCTGCAAAAATAAATCAAATGATTTAGTCTTTACTCACCGCCCCATGAAATGTTACATCTTCAAATGGGATCTGGCTACTAATCATCCTGCAACCATGCTTGTGTACAAACGTAACGAAGCTAAAGATGTCTTTTGCTGCTTATGTTCAAGAACAATTCATTGCAGCTCATTTTCACAATAAAACAACTTGTTGCCAGTGGCATGAAAGGCCCGCGTGTCTGAATACCGGGCAAACGAGGGTTGATGGCGCTAACCTCAATTCAAAGCACACACCTGCTGAGCAAGAACGTTCTGGAAGTTCAATCTTGTTCAACTTTCCCCGACTGTTTTTCAGCGCAAGAATTTTTCTTCGATGATCCAAGCTAAACTCTGAAGAATGTTCGAACTGAACAAAAACATTCTGCCCCTTGAGCCATTTGGTCAGCTTGAGGATAAACTACATCAAGCCTCTTCCCCCCCCTCTTCCCCCCCCCTCTTTCCCCCCCCCCCTCATCACCCCTCCCCCCACCCCCCCAATTCAGCCCCTCCCCCTTCCCCCCACCCCCTGAGATTTCACAGATAGAATGCACAGGAACAATGACCATTGCAAACAGTGGTGAGCACTGCCCAGCCATAAGGTCATAAGGAATAGGAGTAGAATTAGGCCATTCGGCCCATCAAGTCTACTCGGTCCATCATGGGTACTGAACTCCCCAGCTTCGAAGGGATCTATAAGAGTCATAGGGCGGGAAACAGGCCCTTCGGCCCAACTTGTCCACACCGAGCAGCATACCCCATCCACACTAATCCCATCTGCCTGCGTTTGGCCCATATCCCTCTGAGCCCATCCTATCCATATACCCGTCTCACTTTTTCTTAAACGCTGCAATAGTCCCTGCCTCATCTACCTCCTCTGGCAGCCCAGTCCATACACCCACCACCCTTAGTGTGAAAACACTATCCCTCAGATTCCTAATAAATCTTTCCCCTTTCACCTTAAACCCATGTCCTCTGGTTCTCGATTCCCCAACTCTGGGCAAGAGACTCTGTGCATCTGCCCGATCTATTCCTCTCATGATTTTATACACCTCTATAAGATCACCCCTCATCCTCCTCACTCCAAGGAATAGAGTCCCAGCCTACTCAACCTCTCCCTATAGCTGAGACCATCGAGCCCTGGCAACATCCTCGTAAATCTTCTCTGTATCCTTTCCAACGTTACAATATCTTTCCTATAACATGGTCCCCAGAACTGAACACAAAACTCCAAACGCAGCCTCAACAACGTCTTATACAATTGCAGCATGACCTCCCAACATCACTCAAAATGCAGCCAGCATCATCAGAGACCCACACCACCCTGGCCACGCTCTCATTTCATTCCTGTCATCGGGAAGAAGGTACAGGAGCCTGAAAACTGTAACGTCCAGGTTCAGGAACAGCTCCTTCCCCACAGCCATCAGGCTATTAAACACGACAACCTCCAGTTTATTACTGGTTTTACAGAGTACTATGTTTAGGTATCTGTTGTGCTGCTGCAAGTAAAAATGTCATTGTTCCCTTTTAGGTCATTAGATTAGATTAGATTAGATTAGATTTTATTACTTGTCATTTGAACCTCAGAGAGGCTCAAACGAAACTCCGTTTCCACAGTCATACAAACAAAACAAATCCTACAAGACACACAACCAATTCAATTTACAGAAAAACATCCATCACAGTGAATCTCCTCCTCACTGTGATGGAAGGCAAAGTCTTTTCTCTCCCCTGCACCATTTCTCTCCCAATGTCGAAGCCCCAGGCGGGCGATGGTGAGTCCCACGGCCGTTGAGGCCGCGCCGGGCGATGTACGGCCCCGCTCCAGTCCAAAAGTCACAAAGTTGGTGCCCCCGGCGGGCGCTGGAATGTCCCGCGGCCATTAAAGCCGCGCCGGGTGATGTACGGCCCCGCTCCGGGTCGTTCCAACCCCGCGACAGGAGCTAGAGAAGTTGCGTTGCGGGAGCTCCGGAAAGCGGTCTCTCACCCGGACCCGCGAGCTCCTGATGTCCCAGTCCACCGGTCTGCAGCTGGAGCCTCCGAGCTCCGATGTGAGCAGCAACGAGCCACCACCGCTCCCCACGCTCCGAGGTCATAAGGTCATAGGTGACAGGAGCGGAATGAGGCCATTCGGCCAATCAAGTCTACGCCATTCAATCATGGCTGATCTATCTCTCCCTCCTAACCCCATTTTCCTGCCTTCTCCCCATAACCTCTGACACCCGCACTAATCAAGAATCTATCTATCTCTGCCTTAAAAATATCCACTAATTTGGCCTCCACAGCCTTCTGTGGCAAATAATTCCACAAATTCACCACCCTCTGAATAAAGAAATTTCTCCTCATCTCCTTCCTAAAAGAACCTCCTTTAATTCTGAGGCTCTGACCTGTCGTTCTGGACTCCCCCACTAATGGAAACATCCTCTTCAAATCCACTCTATCCAAGCCTTTCACTGTTCTGTACGTCTCAATTAGGTTTTGGGACATATGACAGTAAAACACTCAACACTTGACTGTTAAATGATGTGACCCAACAACAAACTGACAATCCCTCTCACACTCCGTGGCTTCTTGTTGTGAAGGGCCTTCATTTTATATCATTTACACCCTGCCATGTATAAAGAGGCATTCACTGGATTCACATCTCAATATCTTGCCTCTAACTTTCAAGTAACTTTAACTGTCTGGATCTAAATCAAAATATGTTACACTGAACACAGAATGGGATTATCATTTATAATTCTCCCTCCATTACGCAATCATCAAATACCATTTTGGGGTCATAGTGGGACTAGCCCAGAATGGGCGTTGGGTCTGCGACTCGACAGCTCTGTGACGTTTCGATAAACACAAAGTGCGAGTAACGCAGCGGGTCAGGCACCATCTCTGGAGAACGTGGATAGGTGACGTTTCGGTCGAGACCCTTCTTCAGATCTGAAACGTCACGTATCCATGTTCTCCAGAGACGTTTTCAACAGAGAGTTAGATTTAGCTCTTAGGGTAAAGGAATCAAGGGATATGGGGTAAAAGCAGGAACAGGGTACTGATTTTAGATGATCAGCCATGATCATATTGATTGGCGGTGCTGGCTCGAAGGGCCAAATGACCTCCTTCTGCACCTATTTTTCTATGTTCTATGCATGTCTCGCTGTGTTACTCCAGCACCTTGTGCCTATAATTGGTATAAACCAGCATCTGCAGTTCATTTTATTTCAATCTAGGACTTTATGGTTTGTCAATGTTATCCAGGAGATGAATTGTGTTATCTTAGTGTGTCTGACCTAGCAGAGATTGCAGCATATTAGTTGATCCATGTCAGTTTGGCAAAATTGAAACTCTGGAGGAATAGATGGGTATGCGCATAGTGTCTTTACCCAGAGTAGGGGAATCGAGAAGGTTGAGGGAGGAATGATTTAATAGGAACCTGAGGGGTCATTTTTTTTTTTACACAAAGTGTGGTGGGTGTATGGAACGAGCTGCCGGAGGAGGTAGTTGAGGCTGGTACTATCATAATGTTTAACAAACATTTAGATAGGTACATGGATAGGGCAGGTTTTGATGGATAAGGGCCAAATGCAGGCAGGTGGGACGTGCAGATGGGGATGTTGGCCGGTGTGGGCAAGTCCCGCGGCCTGTTTCCATGCTGTATCACTCTATGGTTCTATGTGATGCTGCCTGACCCGCTGAGTTACCCCAGCATTTTGTGTCTGTCTCTAGATCATCTCTTACTCTTCTACACACAGCTTGCCAGCATTAGCTGCTGAACCTTTCTGCACAGTTTAATCTTTTAGCCCTGGAATAATTCACTAGAATGAATTTAGTTTAGTTTAGTTTAGAGATTCAGGGAAAAAACACAGAGTCCACACCGACCAGCGATCCCCGCACATTAACACTATCCTACACACACTAGGGACAATTTACACTTATACCAAGCCAATTAACCTACAAACCTGTACGTCTTTGGAGTGTGAGAGGAAACCGAAGATCTCGGAGAAAACCCACGCAGGTCACGGGGAGAACGTGCAAACTCCGTACAGACAGCGCTCGTAGTCAGGGTCAAACTCGGGTCTGCGGTGCTGCAAGCGCTGTAAGTCAAGGCAAAGCAATTTATTCGGGGCCAAGAGTATAGAGGAAGGCTCGGAATGCAACAGTTGTGACTGGAATAACAAGATTAAGACAAGATGTGAAAACTGAAGCCAAGCGTTGCAGAGGGTGCCTGTCCCTGCTTGTGTTGGACTGCCCCTGTGTTATATAAACCTGGCCTTGGTTCAGCAACAACAGGGGAAGAAGCATGAGGAGGGCAGTCTGTATTTATGCACCGGTCCATGGGACAAACCACAGCAGCGGTAGAGTTGCTGCCTCACAGCGCCAGAGACCCGGCTTCAATCCTGACTACGGGTGCTGTCTGTACAGAGTTTGTACATTCTCCCCGTGTGGGTTTTCTCCAGGCGCTCTGGTTTCCTCCCACACTACAAAGACGTGTAGGTCTGTAATTGAGTTGGTTACTGTAAATAATCCCCAGTGTGTCGGATAGAACTAGTGTGGGGTTGATTGTTGGTCGGTGCAGACTCAGTGGGCTGAAGGGCCTGCTTCTACGCTGTGCATGTCCATCACCGATTATCCAGCAACTGGTGGTCCGGCACCTCCTTTAATCTTGAAAAAGTTACGAGCGCGTACTTGAAATCACCCCCCCCCCACCCCCCAGAACCCCCCCTTGAAAATGTGGCCCCCAGGCCGGGTGAGGCCGATCTCAATCTCATCGGGACTTCCGCGGCCGATCGGCGGGTGGACTTTGCCCCCTGTGGCCGGGGCTCTGAAACTCCGGTACAGCTGGAGCCGGCAGATCCGCTCCCATAGCCGACTTTACAGGCCGGCATCTAGGCACCCCAAGGCCATGACCTCTGTTGGACCGGCAAAACGGATCACACGGCAACGTTCTGGAACCAAGGGTGTCAGAAAATTAGTGGTGGAGCCGTATCTCTACACTAAAGTAAGCTGAGAGTTTACAGGGAGATGCTGATTGGTTTAAAATGGGAGAGATGAACAGGAAGCAGGGTTCAGGGAGGAAAGGCCAGTGTATCAGGCCAAGTCAACAGGAAACGTGGCAACTGTTGATTGGGAAGGGGCACATGAGAGGACATGGAAGATTTGGAGATAGTGGCAAGGCTGCAGGATGTTGCAGTAAGGAGAGGTAATGAACTGGGGAAAGACAAATCAACTCATCGCTCATTTGTTGAGCAGATTGTATGCACTCAAACCTCCGCAACCACATTCCAACCATACAAGTTTACTTCAGATTCGTGGTACAGCGCGGAAACTAGCCCTTCGGCCCACCAAGTCTGCGCCGGCCAGTGATCACCCCGTACACTATGGGACTATGAAGGCATGAGAGAGGAGCTGGCCAAGGTAGACTGGAAAGGGATCCTAGCAGGAATGACGGTGGAACAGCAATGGTGTGGCAGGGACACGCAGGAGTTCAGGCAAAAACAAGTCGGGCACGAGTTGTGTGCACTAAATATGTTTATTCTTCTGTAATACAGCTCCCTACTACTCCCCTGAGCCGGGCACTGCCCGGCCTTAAATACCAGCTGAGGTACCGACCCCGTGACTCGCGCCTCCCCCACCAAGATGTCGCCCTCTAGAGCCGATGGTTCATCGTGACCTTGGGTTGCTATCAGGTGCCGCCACAATGGCAGGAATTTCTGGGCATAATCCAGGAGACGCAGGATCATTTCATTCCAAAAAGGAAGAAAGATTCTAAGGGGAGTAGAAGGCAACCGTGGCTGACAAGAGATGTTAGGGATAGAATAAAACTAAAAGAAAAGATGTATAACACAGCAAAGAGTAGCCGGAAGCCAGAGGATTGGAAACTTTCATAGGTCAACAGAAGGAAACAAAACGGGCAATACGGGCTGAAAAGATGAAGTACGAAGCTGGCCAGGAATATAAAGAAGGACAGTAAAAGCTTCTTTAGATATGTTAAGGGAAAAAGAGTAGTAGAGTCAAATGTGGGTCCCTTGAAGGCAGACACGGGTGAAATTATTATGGGGAACAAGGAAATGGCAGAAGAGTTGAACAGGTACTTCGGATCTGTCTTCACTAAGGAAGACACAAACAATCTCCCAGATGTACTGGAGGACAGAGGATCTAAGGGGGTAGAGGAACTGAATGAAATTTTCATTAGGTGAGAAATAGCATTGGGTAGGCTAATGGGACTGAAGGATGATAAATCCCCTGGGCCTGATGGTCTGCATCCCAGGGTCCTCAGGGAGGTGGCTCTAGAAATAGTGGACGCATTGGTGATCATTTTCCAATGTTCAATTGATTCAGGATCAGTTCCTGTGGATTGGAGGATAATTAATGTTATCCCACTTTTCAAGAAAGGAGCGAGAGAGAAAACGGGGAATTACAGACCAGTTAGCCTGACTTCGGTGGTGGGAAAGATGCTGGAGTCAATTAATAAAGAGGTAATAATGGGGCATTTGGATAGCAGTAAAAGGATTAGTCCAAGTCAACATGGATTTATGAAAGGGAAATCAAGCTTGACTAATCTTCTGGAATTTTTTGAGGATGTGACAAGTAAAATGGATGAAGGGGAGCCAGTGGATGTAGTGTATCTAGACTTTCAGAAAGTCTTTGATAAGGTCCCGCACGGGAGACTGGTGACTAAAATTAGAGCACATGGTATTGGGGGTAGGGTGTTGACATGGATAGAAAAATGGTTGGCAGACAGGAAGCAAAGAGTAGGAGTGAACGGGTCCTTTTCAGAATGGCAGGCAGTGGCGAGTGGAGTGCGGCAAGCTTCGGTGTTGGGGGCCGCAACTGTTTACCATATATATTAATGATTTGGTAGAAGGAATTAGGAGCAACACTAGCAAGTTTGCGGATGACACAAAGCTGGGTGGCAGTGTGGACTGTGAAGAGGATGTTAGGAGGTTGCAGGGTGACCTGGACAGGTTGAGTGAGTGGGCAGATGCGTGGCAGATGCAGTATAATATAAATATATGTGAGGTTATCCACCTTGGCGGCAAAAACAAGGGGGCAGATTATTATCTCAATGGGGTTAGGTTAGGTAAGGGGGAGGTGCAGCAAGACCTGGGTGTCCTTGTACACCAGTCACTGAAAGTTGGCGAGCTGGTACAGCAGGCAGTGAAGAAAGCTGGAATGTTGGCATTCATAATAAGAGGATTTCAGTATAGGAGTAAAGAGGTTCTTCTGCAGTTGTATAGGGCTCTGGTGAGACCACATCTGGAGTATTGTGTACAGTTTTGGTCTCCTAATTTGAGGAAGGACATCGTTGTGATTGAGGCAGTGCAGCGTAGGTTCACGAGATTGATCCCTGGGATGGCGGGACTGTCATATGAGGAAAGATTGAAAAGGCTAGGCTTGTATTCACTGGAATTTAGGATGAGGGGGGATCTTATAGAAACATATAAAATTATAAAAGGACTGGACAAGCTAGATGCAGGAAAAATGTTCCCAATGTTGGGCAAGTCCAGACCAGGGGCCACAGTCTTAGAATAAAGGGGGGGTCATTTAAGACTGAGGTGAGAAAAAACTTTTTCACCCAGAGAGTTGTGAATTTGTGGAATTCCCTGCCACAGAGGCCAAATCACTGGATGGATTTAAGAGAGTGTTAGATGGAGCTCTAGGGGCTAGTGGAATCAAGGGATATGGGGAGAAGGCAGGCACGGGTTATTGATTGGGGATGATCAGCCATGATCACAATGAATGGCAGTGCTGGGTCGAAGGGCTGAATGGCCTCCTCCTGCACCTATATTCTATGTTTCTATGTTTCTACACTAACACTATATCCTTCACACTAGGGACAATTTACAATCTACAAAAGAAAATTCACCTACAAACCTGCACGTCTTTGGGTTGTGGGAGGAAACTGGAGCACCCGGAGAAAACCCACTCGGTCACAGGGAGAATGTGCAGACAGCACCCGTAGTCAGGATCGAACCCGGAGTCTCTGGCGCTGTGAGGCAGCAACTCTACCGCTGCGCCACCATGCCACCCTGTTTCTCTTGAGTGTTCCAGTTTCTTCCCAATCTCAACGACATACAGGTTGGCCGGTTAATTGGCCACTGTAAATTCCTGTTGCAGTTGGTGGAGAGGCAGGAGAATTGAGAGGAGTTGATGGGGATTTTAAAACATGGGGTACAAGGAATAATTGGTACAGAAGCCACTGCTCCTGAAGCTGGTAGAGACTCGATGGGCCGAATATCCTCCTTCTATATCATGTCCAATAGGAAAAAATATATTTTCTTTAAATTGACAAAGTGGTGAATGCCTTGGAAGAAAGTTTTGGGTTACAATAAGGTGTCAGTGAACAAGGAACTACCTATGCTGGAAAACTTAAATAAAACACAAAATGCTGGATTAACTCAGCGGGCCAGGCAGCATCCCTGGGGAACATGGATCAGCAAAGTTTCGGTTAGGGACCCTCCTTCAGACTGATTGTAGCAGGGCAAGAAACCTCGAAAAGAAGCCTGTGTATCCCAGGCTTCTTAAAAGTTGTCTGGCTTCTTAAAAGTGTCTCCACTCCTTCTCTCCCTCTTCTCCTCCCACTTCTCCCCCCCCCCCCCCCCCTTCTCCCCCTTTCTCCCCTCCCCCCTCTTTTAAAGGACTACTGTACACTGTGGTAGCCGTCTTAACCTTCCTGTGTGTCTGTATCACCTTGGCTTTGCACCGTGTGAATTTCAGACTGCACTCCTCCGCTTTCCCTGGCCCCCGCCTTTGCGATGTGTGTGTGTGTGTGTGTGTGTGTGTGTGTGTGTGTGTGTGTGTGTGTGTGCGTGTGTGCGTGTGTGCGTGTGTGCGTGTGTGCGTGTGTGTGTGTGTGTGTGTGTGTGTGTGTGTGTTCCACTCTGACAGTCGCCGTTCCAGTTCCCGGTTTTCAGGACGAGTGCTGCGAATTAGAGAGTCGCCGGCAGTCCACTGAACAATCGCCTAAGTGGGACAGGCCCTTCGCAATAACTACAGCTACAATAACAACGAGAATATTTCTCTGCATACAAATCTAAAACATATCACATATTATAATTATTAACATTGTTAAGTTGAAAGGCATATGTTGTATTATTGTTTAAGAAAGAACTGCAGATGCTGGAAAAATCAAAGGTAGACAAAAATGCTGGAGAAACTCAGCGGGTGGGGCAGCATCTATGGCGAGAAGAAATGGGCGACATTTCGGCTCGAGGCCCTTCTCCTAACTTTTCTACATCGGCGAGACCAAGCGTAGGTCCGGATGCCTACGAGCCACCGCAGTAAACCAACTGCCCGTCCTCACTGGCATCGCCCCAGCCAACATCAGACCAGAAGCAGCCACGCTGGCCCTCTCTCGAAAGGCACAGACCAGTGAATCCCACCTCCTCCATCAGATCGTCACAGAGACACCACGACAAGTGCGCCTCAAGTCACGGCACCCCTTTGCCACGCAAGCCCAAGAGCTGCTCTGCACAACACCGGCTGACGCTTCTAAGGCCGCCTGGGTCAAGACGAGATGGAGAGACCAGTGGAAGTCAGCGGAACCATCTAGGCTACACCAGTACATCAATGACCCCATGGACGTCCCTGGCCAGGACCTGCCCCGAAAGCAGTGGACAACCCTCAACCGCTTGAGGACAGGCATCGGACGCTATGGAGTAGCGATGAAGAGGTGGGGCCTCGTGGACAGCGAGTGCCTCCCGCGAGTGTGGGGACCCAACACAGACAGTGGAGCCCACACATAGTCACCAGTTGCCCCCAACACCGGCCACCGAATGGTGAACGAGGTGTGATTGACCTCGACGATGACACGTTGGCCTGGCTCGCCTCAACGGAGCTGCAGGTCTTAAAGACACACGACAGAAGAAGAAGACCTGTCCAAATGTCTCTTAAGAGGACAACGATTTAAGGTGAAGGGGAAAAGATTTAATAGGAATCTGAGGGATAACTTTTTCTCACTAAGGGTGGTGGGTGTATGGAACAAGCTGGCAGAGGAAGTAGTTGGTGCTGGGACAATTCCAACTTTTAAGAAACAGTTAGGCAGGCACATGGACAGGACAGGTTTGGAGGGATATGGGCCAAACGCAGGCAGGTGGGACTAGTGTGGATGGGACATGTTGGCCGGTGTGGGCGTTGGGTCGAAGATCCTTTTTCCACGCTGTAAATGTTATGATAGTCGTTGATACAGACTGCGTGGGCTCACTGCTGATAATATATTGTATATGAAGCTGGAACCAAAGAGCTGGTGGTGTTCAGGCCTGAGCCAACATCAGAACCATTGCCGTTAGACACGGCTTGGGAATGAAATAATATTTATATGAAGCCATTCATTCGTACGCAAAGAAATATTTTCTTTCTCCCCAATATAAACAATTACAGCTAGTCCATAAAAGGATTCCATGATTTACCAGCCAGGCACTGAGTATCCCATCCTCAAACAATCTCTCCTGAAATCAACTGGTCTCACTTGCCCTCACTCAGAACGGAGAGAGTTTCCTCAAGATGTTCATCCAGCAGACATCTCATCTCCAAAATTCCCTCCCTGGAGTAACTCAGCGGGACAGGCAGCATCTCTGGAGAGAAGGAATGGGTGACGTTTCGGGTCAAGACATCTGAAGAAGGGTCTCGACCCAAAACGTCACCCATTCCTTCTCTCCAGTGATGCTGCCTGCCTGTCCCGCTGAGGTACTCCAGCTTTTTGTGTCTACAATCACAACATGTTCAATCTCCAGGTCTCTTCCCAAATCTAGTTGACTGGACTTTACTTTCAACTGCCAATGACAAAGGACAATATGGAACATGGAACAGCGTGGCATAGGAACAGGCCATTCGGCCCGCAATGTCTGAGCCGAACATGATGCCAAAACTAGCCCTTATCTGCCTGCACAAAATCCATATCCCTCCATCTCCCTGTATATCCATTTGTCTATCCAAAAGTCTATTAAACGCTACTATTGTATCTGCCTCCACCACCATCCCTGGCAGCACGTTCCAGACAACCCAACCCTCGTGTAACAAAAACTTGCCCCACACATCCCAGTTAAACTTTGCCTCACACACCTTCAAGCTACGACCTCTAGTATTTAATTTTTCCATCCTGAGAAAATAAGTGCTGACTATCTACCCTATCTATGCCTCTCACGATTATACACCTCCATCATCTCTCCCCTCAATCACTGGTGTTCTGGAGATAACCATCCAAGCCTGTCTAATCCATCTAATGCCCAATGTAGCCTGTGGTTAATATCTTTTAATTATTCCTCAGTCTCTAAACATGACAATTAAGCTCTTTCACCTTAAAATGTCACGTCTTCTGCACAAGTCACATGTTAATACATCAGGTCCCTTCTACACTGATTGCCTGACCTTCTTTACCTTGTCTTCTAACCTTCGCTGGGTCCCATACAAGAACATTCAAACCTCCCACTGTTAGCAAAACCTCCCCTCCCCCCGCCCCTCCCCCAGGTATGACTCTATAACTCTCAGGGTCCTGAGTGGTCTCCGCATACTCAAGGTCTCCGTGTACTCAAGGCCTCAGCTAGGTCGCGGCGTATATTTTTCAATATGTTAAAAAATGCCCGCGAGTAAAAAAAGGTCGCCATGGAAAAAATCGATACTTTTTTTACTTGTAGGTTTAGTCGTAGTAGGTCGTAGTAAGTCGGCACGTTAGTTGTGGGTAATCGATGGTAGTCGAGGGTAGTCGTAGATAGTCTTCAACATAGTCGAAGGAGGTCGAAGGAGATCGAAGGAGGTCGTCTTCACTCTCCACTATTCGGTGTCCCATTTTCCCGAAGTTAGTCGTAGCTAGTCGAAGCTAGTCTTCAACATAGTCGAAGGAGGTCTTCAACATGACATTTTTTTCATACTCTACTAAACTCTTCTAAACTTGCCAATTTGGTCACCCGTGGGACAGCCCCTTAAGATCATAAGAGGAACAGATAGGGTAAATGCCTTTTACCCAGAGTAGATGAATCAACAACCAGGGGACATACTGTAGGTTTAAGGTGAGGGGAGAAAAGACTCAATAGGAACCTGAGGGACAACTTTTTCACTCAGAAAATTGTGGGTATATGGAACAATCTGCCAGAGGAGGTAGCTGAGGCAGGGACAAGAACAACATTTAAGGGACATTTGGACAGGTTCAAGGATAGGACAGGTTTAGAGGGATAGGGGCCAAATGCAGGCAGGTGGCACTAGTGTCGAAGGGGCATGTTGGTCAGCCAGGACAAATTGGGCCGAAGGGCCTGTTTCCATGCTGCATGGCGTTATGACTCCATGACTCTAAAGGGCCTGTCCCACTTACACGATTTTTGGGCGACTGCCAGCACCCGTCATAGTCGCGGGGTGACATCTGTATGGTCGTGAGTGGTCGCCCAAAGAGTCGTACCTTTTTCTGGTCGCCATGGATTTTCAACATGTTCAAGATTTTCGGCGACCTGCTGCGACTATGACGGGTGCCAGCAGTCGCCGAAAAAAATCGCTAATTGGGACAGGCCCTTAAGGTTCCAGACCCAAAATGTCAACTATCCATGTTCTCCAGAGATGCTGCCTGACCCGCTGAGTTACTCCAGCACTTTGTGTCCTTTTGGACACTAGACAGGTGTGTTTGGACAAAACCCAATAGTTTCATGCATGGGCGGAAATCCTGGGGTGGGGGGGAGGGGGGGAGGGGCTGTCCCTCCCCATGTTTTGAGAGGTGGGGGACAACCCCCCCATGTCTTGTGACCTGGGCGCTACAGCCAGTCCCAGGTCGGCTCGCTTGCCCCACATTCCAAAGACGTGCAGGTTTGTAGGTTTAGTGCTTTGGTAAATTGTCCCTAGTGTGTCGGATGGTGCTAGTGCACGGGGTGATTACTGGTCTGCGCGGACACGGTGGGCCAAAGGACCCACAGTTCCCAGGTCAGCTCACCTGCCCCGGGACTGGCTGTAGTTCCCAGGTCAGCTCACCTGCCCCGGGACTGGCTGTAGTTCCCAGGTCAGCTCACCTGCCCCAGGACTGGCTGTAGTTCCCAGGTCAGCTCACCTGCCCCGGGACTGGCTGTAGTTCCCAGGTCAGCTCACCTGCCCCGGGACAGGCTGTAGTTCCCAGGTCAGCTCACCTGCCCCGGGACTGGCTGTAGTTCCCAGGTCGCGAAAACTAATTGAAAAAAATACGCCTCCGGGCCGGATGATTTTGGGTTGCGGGCCGGATGCGGCCCGTGGGCCGTACGTTTCCGACCCCCTGTCCCAGATGTCAGGCCTCATTGTGTACCCCTCATGTTTTAAAGACGATATCCACCCGTGGCTTCATGGTCACCTTTTGAATATTAGCTTCTTTTTTTTAAATTTCAGACTTATTTAATGACAAATTGAAATTGATTAAGTGCTGATGTGAAATTCAAACCTATTTCTGTGGATCAATAATGCAGATAACAGATAGTCTAGCGGTTTAGCACGATGCTTGTCACTTGCTGATGGGTGCTTCCCCGAGTGAGTGTTCACGTGTATTCTGATCTCCTTCCCTTACACAGTAGGGACGGAAGATTTTGTTCCCATAGGACTTGGGTGGCACAGTGGCGCTGCGGTAGAGTTGCTGCCTCACAGCGCCAGTGACCCGGGTTTGATCCTGACTATGGGTGCTGTCTGTAGGGAGTTTTTACATTCTGCCCGTGACCTGTGTGGGTTTTCTCTGGGTGCTCTGGTTTCCTCCCACACTCCAAAGACGTGCAGGTTTGTAGGTTAATTGGCTTAGGTAAAGATTGTAAATTGTCCCTTGTGTGTAGGGTAGTGCTAGGCATTAATCTGAAGAAGGGTTTTACGAGGATGTTGCCAGGACTTGAGTGCCTGAGCTATAGGGAGAGGTTGGGCAGGCTAGGGCTCTATTGCTTGCAGGAGGATGAGGGGTGATCTTATAGAGGTGTATAAAATCATAAGAGGAATAGATAAATGCACAGTCTTTTGTCCAGAGTAGGGGAATCAAGAACCAGAGGACATAGGTTTAAGGTGAGGGGGGGGGGGGGGGATTTAATAGGAACCCGAGGGACGACTTTTTACACACAGAGGGTGGTAGGCATATGGAACGAGCTGCCAGACGAGGTAGCAGAGGCAGGGACAATAATAAGATTTAATAGACATTTGAAGATGGACACAAAAACTGGTGTAACTCAGCAGGACAGGCAGCATCTCTGGAGAGAAGGAATGGGTGACGTTTCGGGTCGAGACCCGTCTTTAGACTGGAGACATTCTTCTGGACATTTGGACAGAATCATGGATAGGAAAGGTTTAGAGGGATATGGGTCAAATGCGTGCAAGTGGCATGTTGGTCGGTATGGACGAATTGGGCTGGAGGACCCGTTTACAAGCTATATGGCACTATGACACTATGACTTTAAGGGTCCCGGCCCAAACCATCCATGTTCTCCAGAGATGCTGCCTGACCCGCTGAGTTACTCCAGCACTCTGTGTCCTTTTGGACATTAGACAGATGTGTTTGGACAAAACCCAACAGTTTCAAGGTCGCGGTTTGAATATTAGCTTATTTCTTTTTCAATCTAGAGTTATTTAATGAAGGATTTAAATGTAATGAATGCTGATGTGAAATTCAAACCCATTTCTGTGGATCAATAATGCAGATTGCATTTAGTCTAGAGGTTTACCACGATGTTTATGACTTTTTAATTTAATTCAGTAATCGCTGGTCAGAGCAGACTCGGTAGGCCGAAGAGACTGTTACAGCGCGGAAACAGGCCCTTCGGCCTACCAAGTCCACTCCGACCAGCGATCCCCGCACACTAACACTGCCCTACACACACTAGGGATATTTTTTTAATTTACACCAAGCCAATTAACCTACAAACCTGTGCGTCTTTGGAGTGTGGCAGGAAACCGAAGATTTCGGAGAAAACCCAGGCAGGTCACGGGAGAACGTACAAACTCTGTACAGGCAGCACCCGTAGTCGGGATCGAACCCGGGACTCTGGTGCTGTGAGGCAGCAACTCTACCGCTGCACCACCGTGCCACCCTCGTGGGTATTATTCCTTGGAACACGGGTAGTAGGTGCTTCCCTGAGCCTGAGGGAGGGGTTTGGTGGTGGGGAGGGGTAGGGGGGCAGAACAACCCCTCCCACACAACAATGCAACATTAAAAAACACCGGCTACAGGAACCTTATTACCAGGTATCAAAACGGATATTCAGGGATATCTGTAAGTAATTAAAAATTCACAATAAAACAATCGTTTAAGCTTCCTTTAAATAATTAAGAACGTTAGCAAAAGCTCAATTAATTTGAGGTACTGTAAATGAGCCTGGAGCAGGCTATAGGCTTCTCCACTCTCTCATTCCCCAAGGTATTTTATGACAGAAAATCAGGTCTGAAACATGGCCTAATCATTCCCCTCCACAGATGCTGCCTGACCCGCTGAGTTACTCCAGCACTTTCTGTTTCGCTCAAGATTCCAGCATCTGCAGTTCCTTGAGCCTCGAATCAGATAACATCCTCCTCTTTGATTTTGGCTTCCATTCCGTCGCTTCCTCTTCCTGTGGGGCGGCACGGTGGCGCAGCGGTAGAGTTGCTGCCTCACAGCGCCAGAGACCCGGGTTCGAACCTGACTACGGGTGCTGTCTGTACAGAGTTTATACGTTCTCCCTGTGACCAGGTGGGTTTTCCCTGGGTGCTCCAGTTTTCTCCCACACTCCAAAGACGTGCAGGTTTATCGTTCAGTCTGCCTAAACCTACCTGATCTCCCGGTTGCCAAACACTTTAACCCTTCCCCTTCTCATTCCCACACTGACCTTTGGAGGAACAGCACCTCATATTCCGCTTGGACAGGCAGCAGCAGTTCAGGAAACAAAACTCGTAAGCCCGAGCAATTCAAATAAAATCAAACCTGCCAAACTAGGTTAGCAGGGTGAGGGGAACAAAAATGTATTATAAAATTTGAAAATTCTCAAATACATTTACATAAAATGCCCAACCCTTTGGCTGTTTACAGTGTTAAATGCAGCTCTGAGAAGGCAAACAAAAGGGATACCTTGTACATAGAACAGAACAGTCCAGCACACCAACAGGCCCTTCGGCCCACAATGTCAAGTCAAGTCAGTTTATTCGTCACATACACATACGAGATGTGCAGTGAAACGAAAAGGGGCAATGCTCGCGGATTGTGCAGAAAACAAACAAACAACCAAACAAACAGAATGGAACAGAATCATATATTCTTTTACATATTAAATATTGTGGGCGGAAGGAAAAAGGGAGAAAAAAAACAGCAATTTAAAAAAACCCAGTAGATTGGTTCAGTAAAGTTAGTCGCTGGTGAGATAGGAGCTTACAGTCCTAATGGTCTCTGGGAAGAAGCTCCTTCTCACCCTCTCCGTTCTCACAGCATGGCAACAGAGGCGTTTGCCTGACTGTAGCAGCTGGAACAGTCCGTTGCAGGGGTGGAAGGGGTCCCCCATGATCTTATTGGCTCTGGAGTTGCACCTCCTGATGTATAGTTCCTGCAGGGGGGCGAGTGAAGTTCCCATAGTGCGTTCGGCCGAACGCACTACCCTCTGCAGAGCCTTCTTGTCCTGGGCAGAGCAATTCCCAAACCAGATTGTAATATTTCCGGACAAGATGCTTTCCACAGCCGCTGAGTAGAAGCACTGGAGGATCCTCGGAGACACTCTGAATATTCCTCAATTGCCTGAGGTGGTAATGGCGCTGCCTTGTCGAAGGCATCATGTCCATGCCGAACATGATGCCAAGTTAAACTCATCTCCTCTGCCTGCACGTGATCCATACCCCTCCACTCCCTGCATCTCCGCGTGCCTACCCAAAAGCCTCTTAAACTCCACTATCGTATCTGCCTCCACCACCACCCCTGGCAGCACGTTTAAGCCAGGAATTTAGGAATTACTTTAGCCAGAGGGTGGCAAATCTGTGGAGTTCATTGCCACGGAGGCAGTGGAGGCAAATCTTTGGGTATTTTTAAAGCGGGGACTTTGACAGGTTCTTGATTGGTAATGATGTCATTGGTTACGGGGAGAAGGCAGGAGAATGGGGTTGAGGGGGAAAGATAGACCAACCACAATTCAATGGAGGAGTAGACTCGATGGGCCGAATGGCCTAATTCTGCTCCTATGACATGAACTTATGAACGCCCCCCTTAAACTTGGCCCCTCTCGCCTTAAAGCTATACGCTCTAGTCTTTAACATTTCTACCACGGGAAAATAAAAAGTTCTGACTGTCTCCCCTATTCATGCCTACACTTGCTGATTGCAACTAATACAATTTACATTACAATCTACGAACCTCAGGAAATCAGTTCAAGTTCAAGTGAGTTCATTGTCATGTGTCCCTGATAGGACAATGAAATTCTTGCTTTGCTTCAGCACAACAGAATATAGTAGGCATTGACTACAAGGCATTCTATAAATATATACACACATGAATCAATATACTGATAAAGTGCAAATAACAGTATTGGCTAATAAAGTTCAGTGTTATGTCCGAGCCAGGTTTAATAGCCTGATGGCTGTGGGGAAGTAGCTATTCCTGAACCTGGTCGTTGGAGTCTTCAGGCTCCTGTACCGTCTACCTGAAGGTAGTAGGGAGATGAGTGTGTGGCCAGGATGGTGTGGGTCCTTGATGATACTGCCAGCCTTTTTGAGTCAGCGACTGTGATAGATCTCCTCGATGGAAGGGAGGTCAGAGCCGATGATGGACTGGACAGTGTTTACTACTTTTTGTAGTCTTTTCCTCTCCAGGGCGCTCAAGTTGCCGAACCAAGCCACGATGCAACCGGTCAGCATGCTCTCTACTGTGCACCTGTAGAAGTTAGAGAGAGTCCTCCTTGACAAACCGACTCTCCGTAATCTTCTCAGGAAGTAGAGGGGCTGATGTGCTTTCTTAATAATGGCATCATTGTTCTCGGACCAGGAAAGATCTTCAGAGATGTGCACGCCCAGGAATTTGAAGCTCTTGACCCTTTCAACCATCGACCCGTTGATATAAACGGGACTGTGGGTCCCCATCCTACTCCTTCCAAAGTCCACAATCAGTTCCTTGGTTTTGCTGGTGTTGAGGGCCAAGTTATTGTGCTGGCACCATATGGACAGTTGCTCGATCTCTCTTCTATACTCTGACTCATCCCCATCAGTGATACGTCCCACAACAGTGGTGTCATCAGCGAACTTGATGATGGAGTTCGCACTATGTCCGGCTACGCAGTCATGAGTATAGAGTGAGTACAGCAGGGGGCTGAGCACGCAGCCTTGAGGTGCTCCCATGCTAATTGTTATCGAGTCTGACACATTTCCACCAATATGAACAGACTGTGGTCTGAGAATGAGGAAGTCGAGGATCCAATTGCAGAGGGATGCGCAGAGACCCAGTTCTGCGAGTTTGGTAACCAGCTTGGAGGGGATGATTGTGTTAAATGCCGAGCTGTAATCAATGAATAACAGCCTGACATATGAGTTTTTGTTGTCCAAGTGGTCCAGAGTGGAGTGGAGGGCCAGCGAGATCGTATCCACCGTTGATCTGTTGTGGCGGTAAGCGAACTGCAGTGGGTCCAGGTTTTTGTCGAGGTAGGAGTTGATCTGCGTCATGATCAACCTCTCAAAGCACTTCATCACCACAGGCGTTAGTGCCACAGGTCGATAGTCATTGAGGCACGTCACCTTACTCTTCTTGGGCACTGGTATAATTGATGCCCTTTTGAAGCAGATGGGAACCTCAGACCTCAGAAGTGAGAGGTTGAAAATGTCCGTAAAAACTCCAGCCAGTTGGTCCGCACAGGTTTTTAGAACACGACCAGGTATACCATCAGGTCCAGGCGCTTTTCGAGGGTTCACCCCTCTGAAGGATTTCCTGACGTCGGCCTCTGTGACTGAGACTGAAATACCTTTGCATTGAGCTCATCAGGGAGTGATGTTTCGCCGACATTCGAGCTGCCTCCTGATTTCGACTTGTAAGAGGTGATTGCATTCAGGCCCTGCCACAGCCGCCGAACATCTGTCTCTTCCTCCAGTTTCGAGCAGAAGTCCCTTTTGGCCTTTTTGATGGCCTTACCAAGGTTGTATCTGGACTTCTTGTAGGCCACTGTATCATCAGCCATGAATGCCAGTGGCTGGACTTCAGAAGAGTGCGGATCTCAAAGTTCATCCAAGGTTTCTGATTGGGAAACGCTCGGAAGGTTTTGGTGGGGATGCAGTCCTCCACACACTTCTTAATGAAGTCTGTAACGACGGTGGCGTATTCGTTCAGGTCCGTTGCCAAGTCCTTGAACATTGCCCAGTCTACAGACTCCAAACAGTCCTGGAGTTGTTCCTCTGCCCCCCCCCCCCCGACCAGCTCTGTACAGTCCTCACCTCTGGGGGTGCGCTCTTTAATTGCTGCCTGTAGGCAGGAAGAAGCAGCACCGCAGTATGGTCTGATTTACCGAAGTGAGGGCGAGGGATAGAGCGATAGGCATTCTTGATGGTGGTGTAGCACTGGTCGAGGGTGTTTGGTCCTCTGGTGCAGCAGGAGACATGTTGGTGGAAGTTAGGGAGTGATTTCTTTAGGTTTGCCTTATTGAAGTCCCCGGCCATGGTGGTGAACGCCTCGGGGTAAGACGTCTGGTGTTTGTTGACCACGGCGTGCAGCTCCCCCAGTGCCAGACGGACGTCTGCCTGGGGAGGGATGTAGACCGCGGTCATGATGATGGAGGTGAATTCCCTTGGGAGTTAAAGGGACGGCACTTCACCGCCAGATGTTCGAGGTGTGGAGAGCAGGAGTTGGACAGGACTGCCACGTCTGAGCACCACGCAGAGTTGACCATGAGGCAGACGCCCCCTCCTCTCCCTTTCCCAGATGCCAGTGTACGCTCCATACGGTGGATGGAGAAACCTTCAGGCTGGACCGCTGAGTCTGGGGAGCTGGGGGTGTCCCACTTTCACGACCTAATTCATGACCTCTGCCGAGTTTGCCCTTGACTCATACTCGCAGCATGGTCGTCACGAGGTCGTAGGCGGTCGTAGGTAGGTCGTAGGTAGGTCGTAGGTAGGTCGTAGGTAGGTCGTAGCAGGCCGTGATGCTAGTCGTAGGTTCTCGTGGCATCAAGTAGGTCGGGGCGTTTTTCTAGCATGATGAAAAATGTCCACGAGTAAAAAAGGTCGTGAATTAGGTCGTGAAAGTGGGACAGGCCCCTTAAACTTTAGAGAGTGAGGGAAGAATTCCATTCATCTATCAAACAAGATCTGCAGCAAATTCCAGACTGAAAGACCACATCTCCAGTCAGCCCTGCCTCATCCCTCTACACATTTACGTTTCACACCATCCCATTTCTAATTGTCCACGAAAGTTAGAATTTCTATCCATATCAGATGGTGATCGGAGTCATGATGAAAGGTGGTTAGCCATGTAGGGTAGAAACAAGGAACTGCAGATGCTGGTTTACACAAAAGGACATAAAGTGCTGGAGTAACTCCGCGGGTCCGACAGCCTCTCTGGAGAACATGGACAGGTGACATTTCGGGTTGGAACCCTTCTTCAGACTGATTGTGGGGGAGGAGAGCAAGAAAACTAGAAGCGAGGAGAGGTAGACAATGTGAATATAGGCGAGGGGCGGTTCAGTAGGCAGATGTTTGGGAACAGAGGCCAGAGATAAAAACAGAAGGCGTGAGACAAAAGGATTGCAGAATTGCAAGCTGTGAAGCTAGAGGAAGGAATGTGGGAGGAGGGGGGAGGGGAGAAATCGGTGTGAGTCCAAATGCAGCACATAGAAAGAAAATAGGTGCAGGAGGAGGCCATTTGGCCCTTCGACACTGCACCCGCCATTCATAGTGATCATGGCTGATCATCCACAATCAGTAACCTGTGCCTACCTTCTCCCCATATCCTTTGATATGGGGAGAAGGGAATGGGGATGGGGGTGAGGAGGGGTGGGGGGCAGAGAGAAGAAAGAGAAGGTTTGGGGGAGAAAGAGGAGGGGGATAGGGGTTGTTAGAGGTTCCCTAGAATTGGAGAAGTCAATGTTCATACCGCTGGGTTGTCAGCTGCCCAAGTGGAATATGAGGTGCTGTTCCTCCAATTTGTGTGTGGCTTCACTCTGACAGTGGAAGAGGCCCAGGACACAAAGGTCAGTGTGGGAATGGGAAGAGGAATTAAAATGTTTAGCAACTGGGCAATCCAGCAGTCCGAGCACAAGTTTTCGGCAAAACGGTCGTCGAGTGTATGCTTGATCTCGCTGATGTACAGGAGGCCACAACAGGAATGCTGGATGCAGTGGATGAGATTGGGGGAGGTGCATATGAACCATGGTCTCACCTGGAAGGACTGCCTGGACGTTGACAAAAGAGGAGGTAAAGGGACAGGTGTTAAATCTCCTGCGGGAGGGGAAGGTTTGGTTGGGAAGGGATGTCTACCAGGGAGTTGCGGAGGGAACCTTCCCTGCGGAAGGTGGAAATGGATGGAGATGGGAAGATGGGATAAGTGGTGGGATCTCGTAGGACGTCAGTCAAAGAGTGATACAGTGTGGAAACAGGCCCTTCGGCCCAACTTGCCCACACTGACCGCCATGCCCCATCTACACTAGTCCCACCTGCCTGCAATTGGCCCATATCCCTCCAAACATGTCCTATCCATGTACCTATCTAAATGTTTCTCAAATGTTGTTATTGTACCTGCCTCAACTACCTCCTCTGGCAGTTCGTTCCATAAACCTACCATCATTTGTGTGAAAAAGTTACCCCTCAGGTTCCTATTAAATCTTTTCCCCCTCACCATAAATCTATGTGGTTCTTGATTCCCAATGTTGGGGGAGTCCAGAACCAGGGGCCACAGTTTAAGAATAAGGAGTAAGCCATTTAGAACGGAGACAAGGAAACACTTTTTCTCACAGAGAGTGGCGAGTCTGTGGAATTCTCTGCCTCAGAGGGCGGTGGAGGCAGGTTCTCTGGATGCTTTCAAGAGAGAGCTAGACAGGGCTCTTAAAAATAGCGGAGTCAGGGGATATGGGGAGAAGGCAGGAACTGATTGGGGATGATCAGCCATGATCACATTGAATGGCGGTGCTGGCTGTAAGGCAGCAATTCTACTGCTGCGCCACCGTGTCGCCCTATACAATGTGAAGATCCTTCTGACATAATGTGAGCGGACAGTAAATGGCAGAGTTGTAACATCCGAGATGTCCTCATTCTGCAGTGAACGAGTGGATGCGAAGGTTGGTAGGGGGAAAGGTGAGGACCAGGGGAACTGTCTCTGTTGCATCTATAGTGTGGGGGAACGAGAGCAGAACTACGGGATGCGATGGAGATAAGTGTGAGGGACCCATCTACTAGGTTAATTGGCTGCAGTAAAAATGACAAATTGTTCCTTGTGTGTAGGATAGAGTTATGGGGTGATAGCTGGTCAGCACGCACTCGGTGGACCAAAGGCCCTGTTTCCATGCTCTACCTCTCTAAACTAAACTAAACTAAACTATACTATAATTATAAATTGTCCCTTGTGTGTAAAATAGTTAGTGTCAGTGCTGGGACCGCAGCTATTTACAATATACATCAATGATTTAGATGAAGGGATTCAAAGTAACATTAGCAAATTTGCAGATAACACAAAGCTGGGTGGCAGTGTGAACTGTGAGGAGGATGCTATGAGAATGCAGGGTGACTTGGACAGGTTGGGTGAGTGGGCAGATGCATGGCAGATGCAATATAATGTGGATAAATGTGAGGTTATCCACTTTGGTAGCAACAACAGGAAGGCAGATTACTATCTAAATGGTGTCGTTGGGAAAAGGGGAAGTACAACGGGATCTGGGGGTCCTTGTTCATCAGAAAATGAAAGTAAGCATGCAGGTACAGCAGGCAGTGAAGAAAGCGAATGGCATGTTGGCCTTCATAATAAGAGGAGTAGAGTATAGGAGCAAAGAGGTCCTTCTGCAGTTGTACAGGGCCCTGGTGAGACCACACCTGGAGTATTGTGTGCCGTTTTGGTCCCCTAATTTGAGGAAGGACATTCTTGCTATTGAGGGAGTGCAGCATAGGTTTACAAGGTTAATTCCCGGGATGGCGGGACTGTCATATGCTGAGAGAATGGAGCAGCTGAGCTTGTATACGCTGGAGTTTAGAAGGATGGGAGGGGATCTTATTGAAATATTTAAGATTATTAAGGGTTTGGACACGCTATAGGCAGGAAACATGTTCCCGATGTTGGGGGAGTCCAGAACCAGGGGCCACAGTTTAAGAATAAGGAGTAAGCCATTTTAGAACGGAGACGAGGAAACACTTTTTTGCACAAAGAGTTGTGAGTCTGTGGAATTCTCTGCGTCAGAGGGCGGTGGAGGCCAGTTCTCTGGATACTTTCAAGAGAGAGCTAGATAGGGCTCTTAAACATAGCGGAGTTAGGGAATATGGGGAGAAGGCAGGAATGGGGTACTGATTGGGGATGATCAGCCATGATCACATTGAATGGCGGTGCTGGCTCGAAGGGCCAAATGGCCTACTCCTGCACCTATTGTCTATTGTCTATTGTATGGGGTGATCGCTGGTCTGCGTGGACACTGCCGAGTGTTTCTAAACTAAAGTAAACTAAATTAAACTCAACTGTACAAGTTGAGCAGTAAATAAAACTTCTCTAACCATCAGCAAAGATTTACCAACATTATGTGGGTTAATGGAAGCAGCAACCATACATGTCAATCTCAGTTCAATACATTCAGAATGCAAGCAGGCCTTTCAGCCCTCACACCTGTCCTAGCCCCATTTTATAAGGTTATACATCTGATTTAAAAGTAAAATGCTGCAGAACGATAGAAATTTAAAAAAAAAACAATGCTGGAAACATTATCCAAGACAGGCAGCATCTATGAAGAGGAACCAACATCTATAGATAGGGAACTAGAGCCAATGAAGGCTGTATAGCAAAGAAACTGCAGATGCTAGAAATAATAACCAAAAGTGGGGGAATCACTCAGCAGGTCAGGCAGCATCTGTGGAAAGGAACCAATATTAGAAAGCATTAGTGACGGGATCGGTCAAAGTCAGCATGGATTTATGAAGGGGATATCATGCTTGACTAATCTTCTGGAATTTATTGAGGATGTACAAGTAGAATGGATAAGGGAGAGCCAGTGGATGTGACATATCTGGACATTCAAAAAGCCTTTGACAAGGTCCCACACAAGAGATTAGTGTGCAAAATTAGAGCACATGGTATTGGGGGTAGGGTATTGACATGGATAGAGAACTGGTTGGCAGACAGGAAGTAAAGAGTAGGAATTAACAGGTCCTTTTCAGAATGGCAGGCAGTGACTAGTGGGGTGCCGCAAGGCTCAGTGCTGGGACCCCGGTTATTTACAATATATATTAACGATATGGACGAGGGAAGTACACGTAACATCTCTAAATTTGCAGATAACACAAAGCTGGGTGGCAATGTGAGCTGCGAGGAGGATGTTGTGAGGCTGCAGGGTGGCTTGGATAGGTTGGTTGAGTGGGCAGATGCATGGCAGGTGCAATATAATGTGGATAAATGTGAGGTTTTCCACTTTGGTGGCAAGAACAGGAAGGCAGATTATTATCTGAATGGTCTCAGATTAGGAGAAGGGGAGGTGCAATGAGACCTGGGTGTGCTTGTACATCAGTCACTGAAAGTAAGCATGCAGGTACAGCAGGCAGTGAAGAAAGCCTTCATTGCGAGAGGATTTGAGTTTAGGAGCAAGGAGGTCCTACTGCAGTTGTACAGGGCCCTGGTGAGACAGCACCTGGAGTATTGGGTGCACTTTTGGTCTCCTAATTTGAGGAAGGACATTCTTGCTATTGAGGGAGTGCAGCGTAGGTTCACCAGGTTAATTCCTGGGATGGCGGGACTGACATATGATGAAAGAATGGGTCGACTAGGCTTGTATTCGCGGTAATTTAGAAGGATGAGTGGATATCTTATAAAAACTTATAACATTCTTAGGGGATTGGACAGGCTAGATGCAGGAAAAATGTTCCCAATGTAGGGGGAGTCCAGAACCAGGGGTCACAGTTTAAGAATAAGGCATAGGCTATTTAGGACTGAGATGAGGAAAAACTTTTTCACCCAGGGAGTTGTGAATCTGTGGAATTCTCTGCCACAGAAGGCAGTGGAGGCCAATTCACTGGATGTTTTCAAGAGAGAGTTAGATTTAGCTCTTAGGGCTAAGGGAATCAAGGGATATGGGGAGAAGGCAGGAACGGGGTACTGATTATGGATGATCTGCCATGATCATATTGAAAGGCGGTGCTGGTTCGAAGGGCTGAACGGCCTACTCCTGCACCTATTTACTATGTTTCTATAGATAGGGACTATCAACAACTAAAGAACGGTCTTGAGCTGCTATTTACCTTATTGATGCAACTCGGACTATCTTTAATTGGACGTTACACGTGTTTATCTTACACTAAACTATTCACTGTATACTGTGGACGGCTCAATTGTAATCATGTATTGTTTTTCCACTGACTGGATAGCATGCATCAAAAAAGCTTTTCACTGTACCTCGGTACACGTGACAATAAATTAAACTGAACCAAACTAAACGAAATAAAGGCAATAAAGATAAGAAACTGCAGATGCTGCAGGAAATCTGAAATTATAACCGAAAGTGCTGGAAAAACTCAGCAGGTCAGGCAGCATCTGTGGAGAAAGAGCCAGTTAATGTTTCTGGCCAATGAACTTTCAAACAGGTCCTACTAGAAAGGTAGGATGGATTTGATATCCTCTTGGATGCACATCCTTTGATATCCTTGTAACACACAAGGGCGGCACGGTGGCGCAGCAGTAGGTTGCTGCCTTACAGCGCCAGAGACACGATTCCATCCTGACTCCGGGTGCTCCGGTTTCCTCCCACACTCCAAAGAAGTGCAGGTTTGTAGGTTAATTGGATTCTGTAAACTATGCCTAGTGTGTAGGATTGTGCGGGGATCGCTGGTCAGTGCAGACTCAGTGGGCCGAAGGGCCTGTTTCCGCTCTGTCTCTAAACAAAACTAATTTGATTGAGTTTTTTGGGTAGATTTTAGTTATTCGTTTCAGTTTAGAGATACAGCATGGAAACAGGCCCTTCGGCCCACTGAGCCCACACCCACCATCAATCGGCCGGTCACACTAGTTCTATGTTATCCCACTTTTACATCCCTACACACTAGGGGCAATTTACAGAGGGCCAATTAACCTACAATCCCACACGTCTTTGGGATGTGGGAGGAAACCAGAGCACCTGGAGAAAACCCACGTGGTCACAGGGAGAACGTGCTACCTCCAAGCATAGACAGCACCCCAGGCAGGATTGAACCTGGATAATTAAATTGGTGAAGATAAGGAGGTATAAGTTGTTTAGTTTAACTTTAGTAAGGCATTTCAGCCCTTCAGCCCACCGAGTTCGCGCCAACCAGCGATCACCCGTACACTAGTAAGGAGTTTAGAAGGATGAGGGGGCATCTTATAGAAACATATAAAATTATAAAAGGACAGGACAAGCTAGATGCAGGAAAAATGTTCCCAATGTTGGGTGAGTCCAGAACCAGGGGCCACAGTCTTAGAATAAAGGGGAGGTCATTTAAGACTGAGGTGAGAAAAAACGTTTTCACCCAGAGAGTTGTGAATTTATGGAATTCCCTGCCACAGAGGACAGTGGAGGCCAAGTCAATGGATGGATTTAAGAGAGAGTTAGAGAGAGCTCTAGGGGCTAGTGGAGTCAAGGGATATGGGGAGAAGGCAGGCACGGGTTATTGATAGGGGACGATCAGCCATGATCACAATGAATGGCGGTGCTGGCTCGAAGGGCCGAATGGCCTCCTCCTGCACCTATTTTCTATGTTTCTGTTCCATTTGACAAGGTCCTGCATGTTAGGCTGGTGCAGAAGGTTGTGGAAAATAGTAACTGGCAAATTGGATCCAAAATGAGCTCGATGATAGAAGACAGGATGTAGTGATGGAAAGATTCTTGACATTGAACACTGTCACCATTATCTTACTAACTTACTAAGTGACGAAGGAGACTGATGAAGGGAGAGCAATGGATGCTGTACACATGGATTTTGATAAGGTCCCTCATTGTAAGCAGATCCAGATTAAGAAGCACGGGATTCATGGTGACTTGGGGGTATAGATTCAGAACTGTGGCCGCCATGGTGGTATAGCGGTAGAGTTACTGTCTTACAGCGCCAGAAACCCGGGATTGATCTGGTTTTGTGTCTATCTTCGGTGTAAACCAGCATCTGCTGTTCCTTCCTACACACTCATCATCGTGTTCAGTGTTCCTCCCACACTCAGAGTCATTGCAGCGCCTCAATCCGGTTTACAGTAGCTTGGCCCTGATTATCCACTGCCTTGCCCTGACAAATGGCTGACACCCACCCCATGGGCAATCTATTTTAGACTCTTTAGAGATACAGCGCAGAAACAGGCCCTTCGGCCCACCGAGTCCGCGCCGACCAGCGATCACCCGTACACTAAGCAGTCACGGTGGCGCAGCGGTAGAGTTGCTGCCTTACAGCGAATGCAGCACCGGAGACCCGGGTTCGATCCTGATTACGGATGCTGTCTGTATGGAGTTTGTACGTTCTCCTCGTGACCTACGTGAGATTTCTCCAATATCTTCGGATTCCTCCCACACTCCAAAAACGTACAGGTTTGTAGGTTAATTGGCTTGGTATAAATGTAAAATTGTCCCTAGTGTGTGTAGGGTAGTCTTAGTGTGCGAGGATCGCTGGTCGGTGCAGACTCAGTGGGCCGAAGGGCCTGTTTCTGTATCTCTAAACTAAACTAAACTAAACTGGCTGATGCGTATGGCAGGGTTGTGCTGGAGGTCTGTGACCAATGGAGGTTTCCGCAGGGATCTGTGATGGGTCCTGAAATATGTTTGTGAAATATGTAAATGACGGACATAAATACAGGTGGGTTGGTAAGTTTGCTGATGACACCAACATTGGAGGAGTTGCAGACAGTGAGGAAGGCTGTCAGAAGATACAGTGGGATATTGATCAGCTGCAGAAATGGGCAGAGAAATGGCAGATGGAGTTTAACCTGAGAAAGAATGAGGTGTTGCACTTTGGGAGTTTGAGTGAAAGATGAGAGTATACAGTTAGTGGCAAGACCTTTAACAGCATTGATGAACAAGGGGATCTTGGAGTGCAAGTTCATAGCTCACTGAAGATGGCGGCACAAGTGTGTAGGGTGGTAACGAAGGTGTATGGTATGTTTGCCTCCATTACTGGAAGAGTCAGGAAGTCGTGATGCTAGATCTATAGGACTTTGGTTAGGCTGCAATTGGAATATTGCGTGCACTTCTAGTCACCTCATTACAGGAAGGATGTGGAGGCTTTGGAGAGGGTGCAGAGGAGGTTTACCACAATGCTGTCTGGATTAGACGCTTTCAGATACAAGGAGAGGTTGGATAGACTTGGATTGTTTTCTCTGGAACGTCTGAGGTTGGGGGGAGACTTGATAGAAGTGTATACAATTATGAGAGGCATAGATAGGGTAGACAGTCAGTTTTCTCCCAGGGTGGAAATGTCCAACACTAGAGGGTGTAGCGATAAGGTGAGAGGGGGAAAGGTTAATGGAGCTGTGTGGGGCAAGTTGTTTAACACAGAGGGTGGTGGGGGCTGGAACATGCTGCAAGAAGTAGTGGTGGAGGTAGATACGATAGTGGTGTTTAAGAGGCTTTTAGATAGGCACATGGAAGTGCAGCGAATGGAGGGATATGGATATGGATCACGTGCAGAGTTTCACTTGGCATCATGTTCGGCACGGACGTTGTGTGCCGAAGGGCCCGTTCCTGTGCTGTACAGTTCTACGTTCTATCTATGTTCTAATTAGAATTGTAGCAATTGGAGCCCATTAAATCCTCGTCTCTGCTCCTGCCCACCCATCTCATAATGTTCTACTTACCTACGTGGAACAAGAAGGAAGGAAGAAAGGAATGTGACAGGTAGGTGTGCCTGTGTGTTCCGTGCAATGATTAATGGATCCATTCTTTATTCCGCAAAACGACATCCTTCTGCAAATCACATTCACGGAAGTGGAATTCATTGCCACCAACGGCTGGGAGGCCAAGTCAATGGATATTTTTAAGATGGAGATTGATAGATTCTTGATTAGTACGGGTGTCAGGGGTTATGGGGAGAAGGCAGGAGAATGGGGTTGAGAGGGAAAGATAGATCAGCCATGATTGAATGGCGGAGTAGACGCGATGGGCCGAATGGCCTAATTCTGCTCCTATAACCAATGAAGTTATGAACTTAGAAGGAACAAGCCAGCCAGACAACAAAGGCAGGAGCTTGTCTTTAGACTAGTTACATACATGATGAATGGAATCAAGGTTTTAGACTATTTCACCAACATTTTCTGTTGCTGTTCAATCTGGTTACAGGATGGAAGAGAATGGATAGGTGGAATTGTGCAGGAAGGAACTGCAGATGCCGGTTTAAACCGAAGATAGACACAAAAAAGCTGGAGTAACTCAGCGGGTCAGGCAGCATCTCTGGAGAGAAGGAATAGGCGACGTTTCGGGTCGAGACCCTCCTTCAGACTGAGAGTCAGGGGAATGGGAAACGAGGGATATAGACAGTACTTTGGACAAATGAATGAAAGATGTGCAAAAAGCAACGCTGATCATGGAAAGGTGGAGCCCACAATGGTCCATTGTTGGCTGTTGGGTCGGTGACAGCGAGTTGTACAGACGGTGAAACGCAACAGGACAACAGTGAAACACGTACTACGACTATGGTGGGGGAGGGACGGAGAGAGAGATAGAGGATGCAAGGGCTACTTGAAGTGAGAGAAATCAACTCATACCGCTGGGGATGTAAGCTGCCCAAGCGAAATATCCGGAGAAATTGTTGCACGACTTGAGAAGGGCAAACTGACTACCAAAGGGGTGGGAAGCCATGTTAAGAGACCAACTGCACATACTTACATTGAACATAGAACAGTACAGCACAGGAACGGGCCCTTCGGCCCACAATGTTTGTTCCGAACATGATGCCAAGTTCAAGCGATCTCATCTGCCTGTACATGATCCATATTCCCCCATTCCCTGCACTTCCATCCGTCTAAACCTATCCTATCCATGTACCTATCCAAATGCCTTTTAAATGGTGTTATTGCACCTGCCTCAACTACCTCCTCTGGTAGCTCATTCCGTAGACCCACCACCTGGTGTGAAAAAAGTTACCCCTCAGGTTCCTAGTAAATCTTTCCACTCTCACCTCTGGTTCTCGGTTCCCCTACTGTTGATAAAAGATTCTGTGCATCTACCCTATCTATTCACCTCATGATCTTATACACCTCTGTAAGATCACCCCTGACCTTGGGAGGTTGGGTGGGTCTTTGACGATATTGGCTGCCATTTTGAGGCAGTACCTCTTGTCGATCCCATTGATGGTGCAGAGATCAGTACCTGCGTCTACTACTAAATACACAAATCCATGGTTCTGTTGGGTAAGAAGGGTCTCGACCCGAAACGTCACCTATTCCTTTTCGCCAGATGCTGTCTGACCCGCTGAGTTGCTCCAGCTTTTTGTGTCTATCCATGGTTCTGTCCTTTATTCTACGAGCTGCAGCCTCAATGAACCACAGTAATCATTACGCACTTTTTCCTTTCATAAACCCACGGTGAATTTCTGCAATCCTTGACCTTCAACTACTTAATAAATAACCTGACATTGAATCATCTTTGGAGAACTAACCGAGCTAGGAATCCTTAATATCAAGGTAATAAATTGAGCTATTATCTTGCTGAAATGTCAGGGAGCACTATGGTCATGTGTAGAAGCTGTCCAAAGAAAAGAAAATCTTCCTCACACAAAGTCATTTTAAGCTCACTGTAGGTTGCCTTGTGACACTCTGAGCAAGGCTTCCTTTAGGAACAAGATACGGCTTTGAACTTTATCCTCACTGAGCAAATCTTTTTGGCAGATACCTCCTGACCAACTAGAGTATCATCGTGCCCACCTGGACAGTTCAGCAATCCTCCATCGTTCACAGAACACTGTTCAGTTTTAGTTTAGAAGAGGGGTTGCCACCCGAAACATCACCCGTCCTTTTCCTCCAGAGATGCTGCCTGACCCGCTGTGTTACTCCAGCACTTTTTAGTTTAGTTTTTTAGTTTGGTGTTTAGAGATACAGAGCGGGAACAGGCCCTAGGGCCCACTGAGTCCGCGCCTATCAGACACGCACTAGGGGCAATTTACAATGATACCAAGCCAATTAGCCTGTAAACCCGCACGTCTTTGGAGTGTGGGAGGAAACGGAAGCTCCCGGAGAAAACCCACGCGGCTCACGGGGATAATGTACAAACTGCGTAGACAAGCAGCCCTAGTCAGGATCGAACCCAGGTCTCTGGCACTGTGAGGTAGAAAATCTCTACTGCTGCACCACCGTGCTGCCAATTTTATGTCTTTAGACTTTGTGTCTATCTTTGGTGTCAACCAGCATCTGCAGTTCCTTCCTACACATAGAGCATCCCTTCATTACTAGGCCGTATGGAAGCCCCAACACCTTGTTTCAGCACAGTAGCTTGCGAACGGGATCCTTTGATGTGGAGCTGATGTCAACTAATCGAGATACAGTGCAAGAATAAGCGGTAGGCCATTTAGGACTGAGATGAGGAAAAACCTTTTCACCCTGAGAGTTGTGAATCTGTGGAATTCTCTGCCACAGAAGGAAGTGGAGGCCAATTCACTGAATGTTTTCAAGAGAGAGCTAGATTTAGCTCTTTGGGCTAATATTATCAAGGGATAAGGGGAGAAAGCAGGAATGGAGTACTGATTTTGGATGATCAGCCATGATCATATTGAATGGCAGTGCTGGCTCGAAGGGCCGAATGGCCTACTCCTGCACCTATATTCTATGTTTCTATGTCTTTAGACTTTGTGTCTATCTTTGGTGTCAACCAGCATCTGCAGTTCCTTCCTACACATAGAGCATCCCTTCATTACTAGGCCGTATGGAAGCCCCAACACCTTGTTTCAGCACGATATCCTGCGAACGGGAGCCTTTGATGTGGAGCTGATGCCAGCTGATCTAGATATTGGCTCCCTATCCAACAGAATGTATAAAGCCTGACTAATGACTCTAATCCCCTGCATACTGGCCCCACTACAATGGGTTGCTTCATCTCCTTCACTCTGGGACACTCTCCACCTTTACAACAAAGGCAGGTTACAGGTTAAAATAACCCCGACAATAGCGCAAAGAACAGGACACGGGAGCCAGCACAGGGCGCTGAATGCCAACCAGCGTTACCCTGGCTACACAATAACATGAGCCCACGGAAAGAAGCCTCTTGTCTTCGCCTTTTTGTCTCAGGTTTTATAATGAATAGCCCAGCCCTCTCGAACAATGCAGCCCAAACCATGAGCTGATAGAGTATCATTGTGTAATCTTACCATTCCCTAGGGAATAGGTTGTGTCTTTCTCTTCCACAGGTATCTCCAAATGTTCTCAGTATCTGATTGAACCCAGTCACTGCCAGGCAGCTGGTGGTTATGTGGGTTAGCCATTAAACTAAACATCCTGTCACCCTGCCATGAGCCATTTGGAGCACTTGCTGCATATGCCATCTGCTAGACTTTAGAGATACAGCGCGGAAACAGGAGAGAATTGGTCTGCTTCTTTATGTCAAAAAATATGAAGTAAAAGCATTTAGTTTAGTGTACAGAAACAGGCCCTTCGGCCCACCTGGTCCACGCCGACCAGCGACCCCCGCACATTAACACTATCCTACACACATAAGGGACAATTTACAATTTTTACCAAAGCCAATTAACCTTCAAACCTGTACGTCTTTGGAGTGTGTAAGGAAACCGGAGCAACTGGTGAAAATCCACGCAGGTCACGGGGAGAACGTACAAACTCCATACAGACAGCTCCCGTAGTTAGGATGGAACCCGGGTCTCCGGCGCATAGAGCACATAATCCTCGGACATTTTCGCCACCTCCAATGGGATCTCACCACTAGCCACGTCTTCCCATCTCCACCCCTTTCCGCTTTCCGCAGAGACCGTTCCCTCCGTAACTCCCTGGTCAACTCGTCCCTTCCCACCCAAACCACCCCTTCCTAGGTACCTTCCCCTGCAACCGCAGGAGATGCAACACCTCTCCCTTTACCTCCCCTCCTGACTCCGGCCAAGGACCCCAACAGTTTTTCCAGGTTAGGCAGAGGTTCAATTGCACCTCCTCCAACCTCATCTACTGTATCCACTGTTCCAGGTGCGGATTTCTGTATATCGGCGAGACCAAGCGCAGGCTCGGTGATCATTTCGCTGAATACCTCTGCTCAGTTCACCTAAACATACCTGATCTCCCGGTTGCCAAACACTTTTACTCCCCCTCCCATTCCCACACTGACCTTTCTGTCCTGGGCCTCCTCCACTGTCAGAGTGAGGCCCAGCGCAAATTGGAGGAACAGCACCTCATATTTTGCTTGGGCAGCTTACACCCCAGCGGTATGAACATTGACTTCTCCAACTTCAAGTGGTGTTTAGTTGTGCCTTCTGCTATCTTGGATTTGTCTCAATGCTCGCCCCCTAATAATACTTGTGTGAGACTTGATTGGATTCATGTCCGGTATTATCTGATTTAATCGGACGGCACAAACAAAGTTTTTCACTGTACCTCGGTGCACGTGACAAGAATGCACCCCTACCAAAGTCAACACCAACCCTCCGGAGCGATCAGTCGCTGTCAGGGTGGGCAATGGCATCCACCAAACCATGGTAGAAGCTGGCAAGAGCTGAGGGTGGACTTACCTGATGGATTGACCGATGTGCCGGAAGGAACTGCAGATGCTGGTTTAAGCCCGAAGATAGACACAAAAAGCTGGAGTAACACAACGGGACAGGCGGCATCTCTGGAGGGAAGGAATGGGTGAAGTTTCGGGTCGAGACCCTTTCTTCAGACGACGTGTGTCCTTCCCGTGAGACCAGGAGAGCGGGACAGAGTGCGGGCACTCCCAGCCAGTGGTGCCTCGATGCACGAATTTGTCCTCACACCTCCGCACCCCTGGTTGTGGTCACCGGGGCAAAGTTCCTGGAGGAGAAGCGCTCTGTTGAAGGGGGAGCACGGGGAACACGTTCAACCCAGTTCACAGCTCAGTTGAACTGAACCCAAACTAATAATGGCTTTAAATATTCATCAGCTGCCACCAATTACTGAGATGGGTCCCTGGTGTGGATTTCCCACAGAGTTCCATGCAGGGTGGTTTAGTGTCTGTGGGAGGTGTATCAAGTAACAAAGTACACGATGAATAATGCCTTCTCCCCATCAACTTAGTTTTAGTTTTAGAGATACAGCGCGGAAACAGGCCCTTCTGCCCACCGAGTCCGCGCCGACCAGCTATCCCCGCACACTAACACAATCCTACACACTAGGGACAATTTACAAAAAAATATATATATTTTTTTTAACAAGTATGATTTTCAACATATGAGGAATTTCATTTGCCAAGTCAGTCATACAAATAAAAAGCAACAGAACACACAAAACACATTTTAACATCCACCTCAGTGACTCCTCCACATTCCTCACTGTGATGGAAGGCGAAAAAAAAGTTCAGTCTCTTCCCTTATCGCTCCCATGGTCCGGGGACTCGAGCCCTCCGTTGACGGGATGATCTTGACTCCCGTAGCCGTTGGCGGGCCCTCCGTGTCGAGGCGATCAGCTCTTGTATCGGGGGCGATGTCAGCACCCCCACGCCGGACGATCGAACCCGACGGGGAGGCTGGTCAAACCTTCCGCGACGTTGGAGCTCCCGACATCCACGGCCTCTCTCGAGACTGCGAGCTCCCGATGTAAAGTCCGCAGGCCGCAGTTGGTGTGATCCCAGGCAAGGGATCGGCTCCGATGTAAGTCCACGCCTCGCGGTCAGTACACATACACCAAGCCAATTAACCTACAAACCTGTACGTCTTTGGAGTGTGGAAACTGAAGATCTCGGAGAAAGCCCACGCGGGTCACGGGGGGAACGTACAAACTCAGTACAGACAGCATCCGTAGTCAGGATCGAACCCGGGTCTCTGGCACTGCAAGCGCTGTAAGGCAGCAACTCTACCGCTGCGCCACCGTGCCGCACAATAGTTTTAAACTTGAACAGGACACAAAGTGCTGGAGTAACTCACCGGGTCAGGCAGCATCTGTGGAGAATGTGGATAGGTGACGTTTCACAGAGGGCTGGAGTAACTCACTGGGTCAGGCAGCATCTGTGGAGAATGTGGATAGGTGACGTTTCACAGAGGGCTGGAGTAACTCAGCAGCTTAGGCAGCATCTCTGAGATACAGATATAACACCTTGGTGCAAGTGAAGAAAACAAAGAAAGCTGAAAGAGAGCACTTTTACTTTAGAGAGACAGCGCAGAAACAGGCCTTTCAGCCCACCGAGTCCTTGCCAACCAGCGATCCCCGCATATTAACACTATCGTTCGATCCTGACTACAGATGCTGTCTGCATGGAGTTCGTACGTCCTCCCTATGACCGCATTGGTTTTCTCCGGGTGCTCCTGTTTCCTCCCACATCCCAAAGACATGAGAGTTTGTAGATCAATTGGTCTCTGTAAATTGCCCTCGGTGTGAAGGGAATGGATGAGAAAGTGGGATAACATAGAACTAGTGTGAATGGGCTTAATGGTTAGCATGGACTTAATGGGCTGAAGGGCCTGTTTCCAAGCTGTATCACAAAGCTAAACACAAGGATATTTTAGTTTTTTCGTTTTAGAGATACAGGGCAGAAACAGGCCCTTCGGCCCACCGAGTCCGTACCAATCATTGATCCCCGGGCACCAGCACTATCCTATGCACTAGTAACAATTTACAATCTTCACCGAAGCCAATTAACCTTCAAACCTGTACGTCTTTGGAGTGTGGGATAAAACCAGGGCGGTGGCGCAGCGGTAGAGTTGCTGCCTTACAGCGAATGCCGCGCCGGAGACCCGGGTTCGATCCCGACTACGGGTGCTGTCTGTACGGAGTTTGTACGTTCTCCCCGTGACCTGCGTGGGTTTTCTCCGAGATCTTCGGTTTCCTCCCACACTCCAAAGGCGTACAGGTTTGTAGGTTAATTGGCTTGGTAAATGTAAGAATTGTCCTTAGTGGGTGTAGGATAGTGTTAATGTGCGGGGATCGCTAGTCGGCACGGTCCCAGTGGGCCAAAGGGCCTGTTTCCGCGCTGTATCTCTAAACTAAACTAAAGCCCTGTCTGACCCACTGAGATACTCCAGCATTTTGTGTCTATCTTTGGTTGAAACTAGCACCTGCAGTTCCTTCCTAACCATTATTCATACACTGTTTGCTTTTCCCAACCCCAATCCACATCAGTAGATCATCCACAATCCTGAGTGCATTCATTAAGTTTAATGATCTCTTGTGTGGCATCTTTCAAAGGCCTTCTGAAAGTCCAATGCACCACAATGTAATTTCAATTATGTTATTTTCAGTTTAGAGATACATCATATCAACAGCCCAGTCGGCCCACCGACGTCACGCCAACCATCGATCACCCATTCACATTAGTTATTCTGCTTTCTCATCCACTCCCCCTGCACACTAGGGACAATTTACAGAGGGCCAATTAACCTACAAACCCGCACATCTTTAGGATGTGGGAGGAAACCGCAGTCACAGGGAGAACATGCAAACTCCACATAGACAACACCAATACCACAGAGACAACGCCTTAAAAGAACCCAATATTCAAGTGGCTTATCTTAGTATCTTGTGAACTTTGGTCAATTTCCCTTTAGTCTTCTGAATTATAAAAAAACATAGCGTTAGCCTGCAATCTCATAGTCATAGAGTGTCATCGAGTCATAACTGCTGGGAAAGAGGCCCATCGGCCCAACTTGCTCATGCTGACCAACATGCCCCATCTGCACTGGTCCCACCTACCTGCATTTGGCCCATATCCTTCTAAACCTTACCAATCCAAGTACCTGTCCAAATGTGTTTTAAATATCTTCCGCTAATTTAATCCTTGGATCCAGGTGGCACTCTAGTAAGTCCACACTGCATGTCCGTAGAGCCCAATATCTGCTTTCTAAATTTAGTATTTGAGATACAGCATAAAAACAGGCCCTTTGGCCCACCGTGTCCATGCTGACCAGCGATCCCCACACATTAACACTTATCCTACACACACGACAGACAATTTACATTTATACCAAGCCAATTAATCTACAGACCTGTACGTCTTTGGAGTTTGGGAGTAAACCGAAGATCTCGGAGAAAACCTACGCAGGTCACGGGGAGAACGTACAAACTCCATACAGGCAAGCACCTGTTGTCAGGATCGAACCCAGATCTCTGGTAGTGTAAGGTAGTCGCTCTACTGCTGTGCCACCGTGCTGCCCCACAAGATTGTCAAACTTGGCTGGCCCCAGAAATTAATTTACCTGACATCTACAGTTAAGAGATACCAGGTGCTAAATATTACTGAGCAAAAATGCTGACTGTTCTAGTGTCACATAGTCTTACAGCATATAAACAGGCCCTTCAGCCCAACTTGCCCACACCACCCAACATGTCCCATCTACACTGGTCCCACCTGCCTACATTTGGCCCAAATCCCTCTAAACCTGCCCTATCCATGTACCTGTCCAACTTTCATAAATGTTGGGATAGTCCCTGCCTCAACTACCTCCTCTGGCAGCTTGTTCCATACACCCACCACCCTCTGTGTGAAAACATTACCCCTTAGATTCCTATTAAATCTTTCCCCCCACATCTTGAACCTATGTCCTCTGGTTTTCGATTCCCCCACACTGGGAAGGAGACTCTTTGCATCACCCGATCTATTCCTCTCATCGTTTTATACACTACATGATCAGCCCTCATCCTCCTTCCAAGGAATAGTCCCAGCCTGCTCAACCTCTCCCTTTAGCTCTGTCCTCGAGTCCTGACAACATCCACATAAATCTTCTCTGCACCCTTTGTAGCTTGACAACAACTTTCCTATAACATGGTGCCCAGAACTGAACACAATACTCTAAATGCAACCTCACCAACTTCTGCAACATGGCCTCCCAACTTCTATGCTCAACATTTTATTTTATAAATCACCTGTCCAAGGACCCCGACAGTCCTTTCAGGTGAGGCAGAGGTTCGCTTGCACCTCCTCCAACCTCATCTACTGCATTCCCTTGTTCAAGGTGTAGACTCTTCTACATCGGCGAGACCAAATGTAGACTGGGCGATTATTTCGCTGAACACCTTCGCTGAGTCCGCCTGGACCTACATGATCTCCCGGTTGCCAATTCCCCTTCCCATTCCCACATTGACCTTTCTGTCCTGGGCCTCCTCCACTGTCAGAATGTGGCCAAATGCAAATTGGAGGAACAGCACCTTATATTTCGCTTGGGCAGCTTACACCCCAGCGGTATGAACATTCATTTCTCTAATAGCCCTGTCCCACGGTGCGAGTTCATTCCAAGAGCTCTCCCGAGTTTAAAAAAAATCAAACTCGTGGTAAGCACGGAGAATGAACGTAGCGGGTACGTCGGAGCTCGGGGACGTCTCTTAGCGCTAACGGCAGGTACTCGGGAAGACTCGCTAACGGCAGGTAAGCACGGGAAGACTCGTGAAGATTTTTCAACATGTTGAAAAATGTCCACGAGAGCCCCGAGTACCGACGAGTGGCCATTACGGTAACTCTTGGAATGAACTCATACCATGGGACAGGGGTTTAACTCCTCTAACTCCAAGTAACCCTTGCATCCCCCCTCTCTTCGTCTATCCCCCACCCAAGACATTGTTTCAGTCATCTTGTTGAATCTCATTGTCTGTAACTCGTTTTCACCTAGCCCACAGCTAACAATGGCCTGTTTCCTTTATCATCGTCACATTTTTGCACCTCTTTAATTTGTTTGTTCTATATCTCTCTAAATCACCATCTATTTCTCTCGTTTCCCTTTCCCCTGACTCAGGCCAAAGAAGGGTTTCGCGCCAAAACGTCACCTATTCCTTTTCTCCAGAGAAGCTCTCTGACCCACTGAGTTACTCCAGCTTTTTGTGTCGATCTTCAGTTTAAACCTGCATCTGCAGTTCCTTCATACACAATCTCTGCCTGCCATCAGACTTCAATCCAGATTACACAGTTTCCAACATTTGGATCAAGTTTCCGGTCCTCGCCTCCCCAGACAAAGAGAATCATTTCTTATTATATTCAAGTGGATTGTCTTAGTGTCTTGAGAACTTTGATCATATTCCCCATAGTCTTCTCAATTACAAAATATGTCGCATTCGTTTCTGCAATCGCTTCTTGTATCCACATCACATTGTGGTAAGACCACACTGCATATCTGACAAAGCTGATATCTGCTTTCAAAATGACGATAATGCCTAGATAGTCAAACTTGGCTTGTTTCCCATATTCATTTGTCTTCTATCAGCATCACAAAGATGTATCCACTGTATCCTCATGTTGGGTCCACCAGCAGCACGGTGGCACACCGGTAGAGTCGCTGCCTTGCAGCGCCAGAGACCCCGGTTCGATCCTGAATATGGGTGCTGCCTGCACGGAGTTTGTACATTCTCCGCGTGACCGCGTGGGTTTTCTCCGGGTGCTCCGGTTTCCTCCTACATTCCAAAGACGTACAGGTTTGTAGGTGAATTGGTTTCTGTAACTGCCCCTGGTGTGTCGGATAGTGATCATGTATGGGTCTATAGCTACTCTATAGGGAGGTTGCACGGCAGTCCGGTCACGACCCATGACCCGTACTGTTGCTACGCTACGCCAACTGGAGTACACGCGATGAACTGCAGGTAAGCACTCACCATTGTTTCCAGCGTAGCGGGCCCGTTAAAACCCGCCGAAATTGACAATTTTTGCGCTGTAAATAATTATGGAAATCGGGATAAGCGTGAGAGACATTTAGCCAACTTCAGAATTCCAAAAGTGAGGAGAAATTACGGTAGATAGAAGCGAGAGCTGAAGGGACAACAACAGCCAAAGTGCTTGGCGAACATTGGCCGTTTGCTTACTGCATTTCATCAACAGTAAGGCATTATTTGTGTTTTTTCTTCATTCCTTTGGCATCTAAAAAGTTTCAGAAGTGATGAATCTGGCTGTAAAATTTTAAAATCGCCTATGGTTCTCAAGTGGGTTTTTACATACAAAAAGAAAATACCTCTGAAGCAAAATTTACAGCCAGATTTATCACTTCTGAGACTTTTTAGATACCAAAGGAATGAAGAAAAAACACAAATAATGCCTTACTGTTGATGAAATGCAGTGAGCAAATGCGAAAATTCCCAATATTTTCAATTCCGATATCTGCACGGCCAATGTTCGCCAAGCACTTTAGCTGTTGTTGTCCCTTCAGCTCTCGCTTCTCTTTACCCTCATTTCGCTTCACTTTTGGAATTCTGAAGTTGGGTCTCTCACGCTTACCCCAATTTCCACAATTTTTTACAGTGCAGAAATTCACCATTTTGGCGGTTTTTAACAGGTAGGAAAGTACGCGTTTCGTGTATTAACAACATATACCGGAAGCTGCGATGTCCTCCAGATGGATTGAGCGGCTCCGTGCATCAAGCCCTATGACCCGGTGACCTTACGTATAACCCCCCTATATATGGTGAGAGGAGCAAAGTTTACAGGAGGTGCACGTTTTTTCACCCCCACCCCCTCCCCCCTCCCACACACAAAGATTGGCGAGTGTCTGGATCTAGCGGTAGTGGTGGAGGCACATACGATAGTGGCGTTTAAGAGGCTTTTAGGTCAGCACTTGGATATGCAGGGATTACGGGGATATTGATCAAGTGCTGGCAGAGGAGATTAGTTTCACTTGGCATCAAGTTCAGCACAAACATTATGGGGCCAAGGGCCTGTTCCTGTGCTATACTCGAGTTTAGTTTAGGTATACAGCATGGAAACAGGCTCGTCAGCCTATCGAGTCCACACCGACCATCGATCACCCACACGCTCATTCCATGTTGGCCCACTTTCGCAACCTGCACACTAGGGGCAAGTTACAGTGATCGATTAACCTACAAACCCGCGCATCTTTGGGATGTGAGACACTCGTGGTCACAGGGGGAACGTGCAAACTCCACACAGACAGCACCCCCAGGTCAGGATCGAACCCGGGTCTCTGGCGCTGTGAGATAGCAACTGTACTGCTTGCCCATGCTCTATGTGCCTGCATTTGACTAATGCCCCTAAATCGTTCCCATCCTTGTACCCTGTCCAAAATGATTCTAGAATGACTCACGGACTCAGAGTGAACGCACCCTCCTCACTGGTTCACCAGCAGCCCTGCCCCATGGAGAAGGAGCATCCAGGAAGGTAAAGAGAACCTCGACAGTGGACAATGCAGTGACCATGTCCAATAGCAGAGTCATCCAAACGCAGCCTGCTCAGAGGTCCCAGCACGGAAACAGGCCCTTCGGCCCACCAAGTCCACACCAACCATGGATCACCCGCAGTTCCAAGTTATCCCACTTTCTCATCCACTCCCTACACACTAGGGGCAATTTACAAAGACCCGCACGTCTTTGGGATGTGGGAGGAGCCGACCCAGGGGGGGGGGGGGGCAGATTCTGCACTCCTTCACTGGTCCTCTTCAGCCACAAAGAGGGGTGGGAGGAAAACCTCCCAAACCACCCATGATGCTGAGAATCGCACGTGGTGCTACTGCCGTTGTCTATCCTGGTCTTTATCTAACTGGTGTACATCTCCTACCCCCATGCCAACCTACCAGAGACCCCATCTCCCCCCAAAATCCATTGTAACTTCAGGCCATGCATAAAGGCCAGTGTTATCATTGGAGGTAGACACAAAGTTCTGGAGTATCTCAATGGGTCAGGCAGCATCTCTGGAGAAAAGCAATAGGTGATGTTTCGGGTCGAGAACCTTCTTGAGACTGAGAGTCAGGGGAGAGGGAAGCTAGAAGTATGAAAAGGTACAAAGGGCAATTGAATGGAAAGCATGCAAATGGACAAATCGAAGCAGCAACGATGCTCAAGGAAAGGTGGAGCCCACAATGGTCCATTGTTGGTTGTGGGGAAGGTAATAACGAGTGGATACAAACAATGAAACTAGTAGACGACTAGGGTGCGGGAAGGGACGGAAAGAGAGGGAATGCAGGGGTTACTTGAAATTAGAGAAATCAATGTTCATACCGCTGGGGTGTAAGCTGCCCAAATGAAATATGAGGTGGTGTTCCTCCAATTTGCATTTGGCCTCACTCTGACAGTGGAGGAGGCCCAGGACAGAAAGGTCAGTGTGGGAATGGGAGGGGGGTTAAAGTGTTTGGCAACCAGGAGATCATGTAGGTCAAGGCGGACTGAGCTAAAGTGTTCAGCGAAACGATCGCTCAGTCTGATCTCAGTTCTAGTCTGTACCTTTCTATGCCTGGTCTCGGTTCTAGTCTGTACCTTTCCAAAGCTTGTTACTGAAGCTAAACATGTACTCTTGGGATTACACCATCCCCAGCCAACAATCAGCCTATCAGGGAACCACCCTGCCTAATGTCATCGCATGTGTCCTGGTCTTTTCTTGCTTCCAGTTTCTCCCCCCTACAATCAGTTAGAAGAAGGGTCACGACCCAAAATGTCACCTATCCCTATTCTCCAGAGATGCTGCCAGACCCGCCGAGTTACTCCAGTGGCATGTCGTCTTTTGTAAACCAGCATCTGCAGTTCCTTATTTATCCAGTCTGAAGAAGGGTCCTGACCCGAAAGGTCATCTATCCATATTCTCCAGAGATGATGCCTGACCCGCTGAGTTACTCCAGCACTTTCTGTCTATTTATTACTGAAGAAAGTACACTGGCCCCAGATATCTACAGATTATCACAGCTCCAGAATCTTGGCCATTTCTACCTTTTGAGGTCCAAGCTGGTTGATCAAACATTTGCTTGATTGAAAGAAACAGGCCCTTCAGTCCACCATGTCCATGCTAGCCATCGATCACCCATTCACATTAATTCAATGTTATCCTACTTTCTATACACCAGGGTAGACACAAAATGCTGGAGTAACTCAGCGGGACAGGCAGCATCTCTGGAGAGAAGGAATGGGTGACGTTTTGGGTCGAGACCCTTCTTCAGACTGGGGACAATTTGCAGAGGCCAATTCACCTACAAACTTAGATATCTCTGGTACACAAAAATGCTGGAGAAACTCAGCAGGTGCAGCAGCATCTATGGAGCGAAGGAAATAGGTAACGTTTCGGGCCGAAACCCTTCTTCAGACTGATAGGGGGTGGGGAGAAGAAAGGAAAAAAGGAAAAGGAGGAGGAGGAGCCCGAGGGCTGGGGGAGGGGCGGAGACAACCAGATGGCTGATGAAGGGGAGGGGACAGCCAGGGCTAGCAGAATTGGGAGAATTCAACGTTCAGGCCACCAGGATGTAGACTGCCCAAGCGGAATATGAGGTGCATTTCCTCCAATTTACGGTGTTGCTCGCTGTGGCCATGGAGGAGACCCAGGACAGAGAGGTCAGATACGGAATGGGAGGGGGAGTTGAAGTGCTGAGCCACCGGGAGTTCAGGTTGGTTATTGCGGACCGACCGGAGGTGTTCGGCGAAACGATCGCCAAGCCTCCGCTTGGTCTCACCGATGTAGATCAGCTGGCATCTAGAGCAGCGAATGCAATAGATGAGGTTGGAGGAGATGCAGGTGAACCTCTGTCGCACCTGGAACGACTTGTGAGAGGAAACTGGAACACCAAGAGGTCACAGGGAGAACATGCAAACTCCACACAGACAGCACCCAAGGTCGTGATCGAACCTGGGACTCTGATGCTGTGAGAGAACATCACTAATTGTTGCGCCACCTACCCACCAGTAGCGATTTACAGCGGTCAATTTCTCTACAAACCTGCACATCTTTGGGATGTGGGAGGAAACCGGAGCACGCGGAGGAAACCCAACAGGTCACAGGGAGAACATGCAAACTCCAGGCAGACAGCATCCGAGGTCAGGGTCGAACCCGGGTCTCTGATGCTGTGAGACAGTGGCTCTACCAGCTGCGCCACCGTGCCAGCCTATGAATGCGCGTTGATGAACATACATTGACCTCTCCAATGGGAAACCACAACCAACTTGCGATTCACAATTTCTACCCTGAGATGCAGGCTGGGTGACCAAACACTTGCATTCTTTTGAAATCAGTTTGCAATCACACATTTGCTGAACTGCCCACTCTACTGACACACCTGTGGAGGAAGGAACGACAGATGCTGGTTGATATCGGAGATAGACGCAAAACGCTGGAGTAACTCAGTGGGACAGACAGCATTTCTGGAGGAAAAGAATAGATGGCGTTTTGGGTCGAGACCCTTCTTCAGACTGAAAGTAGAGATGGGTGGGAGGGGGGGGGGGGTGGGAACTGGAGGCGATAAAAGGCCAGAACAAATCAGGGCCAGCAACAGATGTCCGAGGATTATGTGCTGTATGCGCCGGAGACCCGGGTTCCATCCTAACTACGGGAGCTGTCTGTACGGAGTTTGTACGTTCTTCCCGTGACCTGCGTGGGTTTTCTTCGAGATCTTCGGTTTTCCTCCTGCACTCCAAAGACGTACAGGTTTGTAGGTTAATTGGCTTGGTATTAATGTAAAAATTGTCCCCAGTGTGTGTAGGATAGTGTTAATGTGTGTCGATCGCTGGTCGGTGGACTAGATGGGACATGTTGGTCGGTGTGGGCAAGTTGGGCCGAAGGGCCTGTTTCCGCACTGTATCTCTAAACTAAACTGAACTAAAAAGATGACAGATGGCAATGTGCCCAACGCCGAACCCTGAGGCACTCCATTAGTCCTTTATCATCGTTACTTTTTTGCATATCTTTTATTCATTGTTCTTTATCTTCCCACATCAACATCTATATCTCTCATTTCCCTTATCCCTAACCAGTCTGAAGCAGGGTCTCGACCTGATACGTCACCCATTCCTTCTCTCCAGAGATGCTGCCTGTCAATGGGCTTGTATTCACTGGAATTTAGAAGGATGAGAGGGAATCTTATAGAAACATATAAAATTCTTTAGGATTGGACAGGCTAGATGTAGGAAAAATGTTCCCGAGTCCAGAACCAGGGGTCACGGTTTAAGAATAGGGATTTAGAACTGAGATGAGGAAAAACTTTTTCACCCTGAGAGTTGTGAATCTGTGGAATTCTCTGCCACAGAAGGCAGTGGAGGCCAATTCACTGGATGTTTTCAAGAGAGAGTCCGATTTTGTTCTTAGGGCCAACGGAATCAAGGGATATGGGGAAAATAGCCGGATTTTGGATGATCAGCCATGATCGTATTGAATGGCGGTGCTGGCTCGAAGGGCCGAATGGCCTACTCCTGCACCTATTTACCTATGTTTCGATGTTTCTATGCCCCGCTGAGTTCCTCCAGCTTTTTGCGTGCATCTTCACTATACTCTGGCTGGTGATGCCCCACTGTCCGCTGGTTCAGTGCAGTGCTGACTTGGTAATTGCATGATCCGCAGTGATCGAGCGAGTGAGCGAGTGAGTGAGTGAGTGAGTCAGTGCTGGAGGTGTCCCCGCTGGCTGCTCAAACATCAACACACACTGCAAGCAGATGATAGCAATGCACACTTCATCCACTGACACACTGTACACACACACACACAGCATTTTGCCACAGAAGCCTTGAACAAACTGCATGCTGACTGCCAGCGTTTTTAACACATAAAATACCACACTCACATTGCTATTTTATCTACAACAACATACAAAATAATCATCTCAGTCTGGAGAAGGGTCTCGACCCGAAACGTCACCTATTCCTTTTCCTCTCGAGATGCTGCCTGACCCGCTCAGTTACTCCAGCATTTTGTGCCTATCGTTGCTGTTTTTTGAGCCCGGTTCATTCTCCGAGACAACAACATCCAGTTGAACGTGGAGGCACTTGGCAACAGCCAGAGTAGTATTTCCGTGATGTGCTTATCATTGCGATAAGATGGTGCCTCGGCTGAATGAGCATTGCAGGGAAGAGGGAACGGAGAGCAAATAGCCCGAAAGAAAGCTGAACAAAACACATGGTGTTCCTACCTGCTGAAGTGCGAGGGAGGAGGGTACATGTGAATGGAGCAGCAGCAGCAGCAGCAGCAACAGCAGCAGCCCCACTGCCTGCCTGCTCTCTGTCTCTCTGCTGTGGGCATGTATAAAGGGGGCCTTCGCTAGCGCACGGCGGACAGCCAATCCTTCGATGTGTCCTCCCACACATCACCCTGTATGAGTGGAATGGTCCAGTGTTCCCTCTGCTTGCAGCTTCCCACAGCATGTTATCCCCCCCCCTCTCCCCTCTACCCTCCCCAGTGCACAAAGCCCAGTGTCACATGCAAGGGAAACCTATACTGTGTCACTCGAGACTTTAGTCTTGAACATTCAGCGCAGACACAGGCCCTTCTGCCCTCCGAGCCCGTGCCGACCAGCCCAGCCATCACCCCTACACTAGTCCTGTACGATGCAATACGACACCATACGATAGACTTTATTAATCCTAGGATGGAAATTGATTTGCCAACAGTCATTAAAAAAAAAGCACAAAATACACAAAACACAAAACACAAGAGTGTGTTATTGTCATATGTCCAAGATAGATCAATGAAATTCTCACTTACAGGGTGCAAATGTTAAAGACTAGAGGGTATAGCTTTTATTTTGTTGGTTCACATGCTTGGTCAATGGTGTTTTATCATTAATGTTTTATTATTATTAATGTTTAGTGTTTTCTGAGTCATTCGTAACTGTCACTGTATGTCATGTTGTTACTTGTGGGCGGAGCACCAAGGCAAATTCCTTGTATGTGAATACTTGGCCAATAAACTTACTTAGTTACTTAGGAGAGAGGGGCAAAGCTAAAATGAGATGTGCTTAGTTTGGAGATAGAGTTTGGTAACAGGCCCTTCGGCCCACCGGGACCGTGCCGACCAATGATCACCCGTACAACCTACATAGACATAGACATAGAAAATAGGTGCAGGAGTAGGCCATTCGGCCCTTCGAGCCTGCACCGCCATTCAATATGATCATGGCTGATCATCCAACTCAGTATCCTGCACCTGCCTTCTCTCCATACCCCCTGATCCCTTTAGCCACAAGGGCCACATCTAACTCCCTCTTAAATATAGCCAATGAACTGGCCTCAACTACATATGAGGAACAATATACAGAAGCCAATTAACCGACAAACATACATCTTTGGAGTGTGGTTGGAAGCCAGAGCACCCGGAGAAAACCCACGGGGGTCACAGGGAGAACATACAAACTCCGTACAGACAGCACCCATGGTCAGGATCGAACCGGGGTATCTGGTGCTGCAAGGCAGCAGCTCTACCGCTGCACCACCGTGACGCACCTCTGCCTCCGATGGAGAATTGTTTCACATAAACGGAGGCCATTCAGCCCTTCGAGCCTATCCTGTACAATGACCTCTAATACAATCGGACGGCACAGTGGTGCAGTGGTGACCTCAACAACAGACCCTGCACCACCACACTCTTCCTGCCGCTCCCCTTAATCCCCAGGCTGCTTCCCTCTCGGCTCACAAGCCTTCCCTCTCTTGGGACCGCAGGGTGGCTCAGGGGTAGAGCCGCTGAGACACGGGTTCGATCCTGACTACAGGTGCTGTTTGTACGTTCTCCCTGTGACTGCGTGGGTTTCCTCCGGGTGATCCGGTTTCCTCCCACACTCCAAAAACGCGTGGGTTTGTAGACTAATTGGCCTCTGTAAATTACACCTAGTGCGTAGGGAGTGGATCGGAAAGTGGGATAACATAGAACTAGTGTGAAAAGGTGATCAATGGTCGGCGTGGACTTGATGGGCCGAAGGGCCTGTTTCCATGCTGTATCTTTGCCCACTCACTTGACCTATCAATATCGCCATATACTGTGTGGGAAAGAACTGCAGATGCTGGTTTAAATCGAAGATGGACACAAAATGCTGGAGTAACTCAGCGGGACAGGAAGCATCTCTGGATAGAAGGAATGGGTGACGTTTCGGGTCGAGAACCTTCTTCAGACTTCAGTCTTCAGTATGAAGAAGGGTCTCGACCCGAAACGTCACCCTATTCCTTCTCTCCAGAGATGCTTCTTGCCCCGCTGAGTTACTCCAGCATTTTGTGTCTGTCAACCATATATTATCCTCTGCATTCTCTGACCAAATAATTCTGCCTCTGAAGAATGTACTTTTGAAAATAATTGATCTCAGAACAAAATAAGGAACTAAAAAAGCAAGTAGAACATGTCTTTCCAAAGACATGCTCTACCGCTGCGCCACCGTGCCGTACACATGTGGGAGAAAAGTACACCTTTTCCACAGTTTAAGAATAAGGAGTAAGCCATTTAGAACGGAGACGAGGAAACACTTTTTCTCACAGAGAGTGGTGAGTCTGTGGAATTCTCTGCCTCAGAGGGCGGTGGAGGCCAGTTCTCTGGATACTTTCAAGAGAGAGCTGGATAGGGCTCTGAAAAATAGCGGAGTCAGGGGATATGGGGAGAAGGCAGGAACGGGGTACTGATTGGGGATGATCAGCCATGATCACATTGAATGGCTGATCGAAGGGCCAAATGGCCTGCTCCTGCACCTATTGTCTGTTGTCTATTGTGTTTTGTGTCAGTGGAACTCGCAATAATTTTGGTTGCTGAGAGAAACAAGAACTGACAACGTATTTTCAGTGAGATGTAAGTGCAAGAAAAGAATTAAATGAGGTCAGTCAGTGAGCAAACTAACCCAAGCCTGCGGTCGTACATTGTGGTATCATTGTAACCATTTTCAATCATTCATTCATCACATTTTCCAAATGCATTTTTAAACCTTCCCATCAAAGTTACGCCATACAACCAGGGAATCCCAGTCACTATTTCAGCCCACTGATGCTTCATGTTTTCTGCAGTCCTCTTCCTGAACTCCTCACACCCAAAGTGTAGGAAGGAACTGCAGATGCTGGTTTACACCGAAGATAGACACAAAAAGCTGGAGTAACTCTGGGGGACAGGCGGCATCTCTGGAAAAAAGGAATGGGTGAGACCATTCTACAGATATTCGGGTCGAGACCCTTCATCTGAAGACGGGTCTCGACCCGAAACGTCACCTATTCCCTCTCTCCAGAGATGCTGTCTGTCCCGCTGAGTTACTCCAGTATTTTGTGTCTATCTTAACTCTCATTATTCTGCACTGGTGAATGATGAATGAGATAAGACTGATATTCTCTCTTATCCATGTAGGAAGGAAGTAGTGATGCTGGTTTACACAGAAGATGAACACAAAAAGCTGGAGTAACTCAGCGGTCAGGCAACATCTCTGGAGAAAAGGAACACTTTACTTTAGTTTACTTTGCTTTAGAGATAGAGCATGGAAACAGGCCCTTCGGCCCATTGAGTCCGCGCCGACCAGTGATCCCCACACACTAGTTCTGTCCAGCACACTTGGGACAATTTACAAAAGCCAACTAACCTACAAACCTGCATGTTTTTGGAATGTGGGAGGAAATTGGAGCACCCGGAGAAAACTTACACGGTCACTAGGGAGACCGTGCAAACTCCGTACAGACAGCATCTGTAGTCAGGATCCAACCCGGGTCTATTTTTTTTAGTTTGGGGGTACAGAGCGGATACGGGCCCTTTAGCCCACCGTGTCCGTACCGTCCAACGATCCGCGTACACAACCACTATCCTACACACTACGGATAATTTGCAATCTTTTACTGAAGCCAATTAACCAAGAAACCTGTATGTGTTTAGAATGTGGGAGGAGGCCAGAGCACCCAGAGAAAACCCACACGGTCACAGGGAGACCGTGCTAACTCCGTACAGGCAGCACCCGTAGTCAGGATTGAACCCGGGTCTCTGGCGCTGTGAGGCAGCAACTCTACCGCTGCGCCACCGTGTAATAATTGGATTGTCACGTTTAGGGAAGGACTTGGCAAAGCATAACGTGGTTGGAAAGAACAAACATGGTTTAATGAAGAAATCATTTTTTGACAAACGGTCTCTGGACATGCAATTCTCAGGATAATCAAGTACAAGAAGCTTGGAAGAATGTGGGGGCCATCATACTGGATCTGTAAGGAGATGTACAAATGGAAGAATGGGAGAACAGAGGGGGCGGCATGGTGGTGCAGCGGTAGAGTTGCTGCCTTACAGCGCCAGAGGCCCGCGTTCGATCCTGACTACGGGTGCTGTCTGTATGGAGTTTGAACGTTCTCCCTGTGACTGCGTGGGTTTTCTCCGGGGGCTCTGGTTTCCTCCCACACTCAAAGACATGCAGGTTTGTAGGTTATTTGGCTTGGTACAATTGTAAATTGTCCATAGTGTTATAGGATAGTGTAAGTGTGCGGTGATCACTATCAGCATGGACTCGGTGAGCCGAAGGTCCTGTTTCCACGCTGTACCTCTAGACTAAAACAAAAAATCGCAAACCACTATACTCTCTCTGAATGATCGAATTGAAATGAATTGAATACTTATTTGTCACACGTGACCAGTCACGGTGAAATTCTTTGCTTGAGTACCTAAGGTATGCAAATAGTCGGCCATAAAGGGTGCTTACAAAGTTACAAGTTGCCCCCCCCCACCCCACGCCAGGTCCCCCTTTGTTCTAACCCCCCTCCCCATGACGGTCCGCCCAAGCCGGAAGTTGGTAAGCAGCATCATTGGAGACATGCAGAATTCCCTCTGTTCCCTCAGGAACAGAGGCATCGGTTTGCCTTCTCCACGAATGCTTCAACGTGCTTGGTCCACAACAGATGATTGGTAATGTTGACACCAAGGAACTTGGAGCTCTCAACCATTGACACTTCGGCCCCATCGATACTGTTTGGAGCAGGTGCTTCACAGGTAAGTCGCAACCCCAATGGATGTGTCGGCTTATATTTCAAGCGGGTTAGAGTGGAAACACACAGTCGTATGAAAACGCACACCTCCAGATTCAGGGACAGTTTCTTCCCAGCTGTTATCAGGCAACTGAACCACCCTACCACAACCAGAGAGCGGTCCCGATCTACTATCTACCTCATTGATGACCCTCGGACTACCTTTGATCAGACTTTACCTTACACTAAACGTTATTCCCTTATCATGTATCTGTACACTGCGAATTGTAATCATGTATTGTCTTTCCACTGACTGGTAAGCACGCAACAAAAGCTTTTCACTGTACCCCAGTACACGTGATAATAAACTAAACTGAACTGAACTGAAAAGTATTATCTAGACCACATGTTGAGGAATGTGAATACATTTGGTCCTGGGTGGGCAAGCACACACGCACACACATTGTGGGCCGAAGGGCCTGTTCATGTGCTGCACTATTCTATGTTCTATTGAAAGACAAGGTGTATATTTGATTTCCAAGGGTTCATAAGGTCATAAGGAATAGGAGTAGAATTAGGCCATTCGGCCCATCAAGTTTACTCCACCATTCAATCATGGCTGAGCTATCTCTCCCTCCTAACCCCATTCTCCTGCCTTCTCCCCATAAGCTCTGAAACCTGTACGGGTTATGGAGAAGAGGATGGGGAGTGTTCAATCAGCCTTGACCCTATAAATGGCAGAGGCCTGAAGGGCCAAATGGCCTTAACCATTCCTGCTTGATCTGGCCTTATAGACAATAGACAATAGACAATAGGTGCAGGAGTAGGCCATTCGGCCCTTCGAGCCAGCACCGCCATTCAAGGTGATCATGGCTGATCATCCCCAATCAGTACCCCGTTCCTGCCTTCTCCCCATATCCCCTGACTCCGCTATTTTTAAGAGCCCTATCTAGCTCTCTCTTGAAAGCATCCAGAGAACCTGCCTTCACCGCCCTCTGAGGCAGAGAATTCCACAGACACCACTCTCTGTGAGACGATGTGGCTTTGAACAACAGCACTAAACATGTGTAATAAAACCATCAATCACCACTCCTCTCATCTCCTGCCTTTCACTCTGATGTTAGACACCATTTTTAACTTACTTAACAATAGGAATAGATCAGGTAGATGCAGTCTCTTGCCCAGAGTAGGTGAATCGAGGACCAGAGGACACAGGTTTAAGGTGAAAGGGAAAAGAGTCAATAGGAATCTGAGGGGTAACTTTTTCACACAGAGGGTGGTGGGTGTGTGGAACGAGCTGCCAGAGGAGGCAGTTGAGGCAGGGACTATCCCAACGTTCAAGAAACAGTTAGACTGGTACTTGGATAGGACAGGTTTGGAGGGAAATGGGCCAAACGCAGGCAGGTGGGGCTAGTGTAGATGGGACATGTTGGCCGGTGTGGGCAAGCTGGGCCGAAGGGCCTGTTTCCACACTGTATCACTCTATGACTCTGCGGTTGGAGAAAGGGTGGTGACTGGGTCTTCGGCCCAACTTGCCCACTTGTTGACGGAAATTCTGCATCAGCCAGGTTTTATCAACAGATGGGAAAGTGAACCGCTTTCAGAATCTGATGTAATTATATAAAGATGTACAGCCGGAGATAAATAGAGAAGGGAAGTTCATCTAGTTTTAATGTAATTTATTCATAAAGCAAATCAAATTCTGTGGTCAACAAATACAGAGGCCAACAGGAAATGGAGTCTGGATACTCAAAGGAGACGTTTCTTGTCAGGTAGCCTTTCGTTAACTGTATGCGTTGTCTCTCGCACTGTTGTGCTGGTGTAGGCGGATTAATGCGACTGGACACAGACGGAAGTACACTTGTACGGTCTGGATAATATGGAGGTGGAGCTGGCTCGTTCACAGGCAGGATATGTTGTCTATTACGCCTGGAGGTGCCGCCATCGGCACTGACAAGGTATCAGCGTGGCTCAGAAGCAGTTCCTGATATTCCACTGATAAGGTCATGGCCTTTGTCAGTCTGTAAACGAACCACTTGATTAACGGTGGCAGCGGCCTACTTGTTTTGTCATACCATTGTTTTTGAATGTCATGTTTTTGTTGTAACCTGGACTGGACTTCCGATCGTGGAACCACCTGTGGGATCAATGCCTGATCCGTCACAGGCAACGTGGCTCGGGTCTACCTCGACAATAAACGTTGAGCAGGTGAACCCAAAATGGGGTCACGGGAGATGTTGCGTAAGTTGAGTAGATCCAGGAACACTTCGGAATTAGCTCTGTACGAACGTTCCATGAGCTGTTTGGCACTCTTGACAGCCCGCTCAGCTAGTCCATTTGACGGTGGATATTCAGGGCTGCTGGTGATGTGGCGAAAATTCCAGCGTGCAGCAAATTCCTGAAGTGTTGGCGGGTAAATTGTCTGCCCTTGTCAGATAACAGTATTCCCGGAGATCCGTGGACAGAAAAATGGCGAGATAGCTTCGAGACCACCCCGCGAGAAGTGGGGCTGCTATGAAAATCAATGTCAAATCATCCTGAATACGTAGAGTTGCTACCTCACAGCGCCAGAAACCCGGGTTCGATCCTGACTGCGGGTGCTGTCTGTACAGAGTTTGTACGTTCTCCCGTGACCTGTGTGAGTTTTCTCTGAGAAAGTTCGGTTTCCTCCCACACTCCAAAGGCGTACAGGTTTGTAGGTTGATTTGCTTGATATAAATGTAAAAATTGTTCCTACTACAGTGTTGATATGCAGGGATCGCTGGTCGGTGCAGACTCAGCGGACCGAAGGGCCTGTTTCTGCGCTGTATGTCTAAACGTAGAAACATAAACATAGAAAATAGGTGCAGGAGTAGGCCATTCGGCCCTTCGAGCCTGCACCGCCATTCAATATGATCATGGCTGATCATCCAACTCAGTATCCTGTACCTACCTTCTCTCCATACCCCCTGATACCTTTAGCCACAAGGGCCACATCTAACTCCCTCTTAAATATAGCCAATGAACTGGCCTCAACTACCTTCTGTGGCAGAGAATTCCAGAGATTCACCACTCTCTGTGTGAAAAATGTTTTTCTCATCTCGGTCCTAAAAGATTTCCCCCTTATCCTTAAACTGTGACCCCTTGTTCTGGACTTCCCCAACATCGGAAACAATCTTCCTGCATCTAGCCTGCCCAACCCCTTAAGAATTTTGTAAGTTTCTATAAGATCCCCCTCAATCTTCTAAATTCTAGCGAGTACAAGCCAAATCTATCCAGTCTTTCTTCATATGAA